>CM077015.1:65199725-65599725 GCA_039090855.1 Macrothele yani
AGCACAGAGCCCTGATCTTAATCAAACAGAGCACCTATGGGATGAATTACAGCGCCGCATAAGAAGTTTGGAGCCAAAGCCTACCAGTGAGCAACAGTTAGCGGCAGAATTATGTACTGAATGGAAGCTCATACGTATCGCTGGGTTTCAAAACCTTGTCGAAAGCATGTATGGAGATATGACGGTATTTATAAGATTTGTCTCTTCTTGCGTTTAGTGATATGGAACAATAAAATTCATTAGAAAGTAATGGAAATATATCTTCAATGCGCGTACTGGCAGCATGAAATTACTCTTCATGACGTGATACAGAGACCCAAACTACTATACATGCAAGCAGTTCCTACGATAACTTGAGAAAAGAATCGTGCTTGAGCAGGAGTCGAACCCATACCTTCCTATCCCATTCGGACATACCACCTCTATAACTTCCATTGTAGTGCATTTTCTAGTGATTAAAGGACAAAGTACATATATGAAGGCTCGGGTGTAAATTATGGTAACCAACACTTCTGTCGTTGTGAGATACGTAGGTTACAAGTAGTAAAAAAATATAAACGTATGCACTTACCATAAATTGAAAGTTGTATTGTGACGCGAAATGTTCACATAAAGGTATTATAAATACTCAAAAATGCTCAGATTACCACCGCAGTTGTTTTTCGTACGCTACTCATTTTTTTATAAAAATGTTGGTTACCATGATTTACTCCCGAACCCTTCATATACGCACTGGTACTGCCCAGTGCAGCAGTCATGTACGCGAATAATATTGAGTATTTAAGACATGTACTGTATATCAGTGGCATTATCAGCATTTTCTTGATGATGAAAACATCTGCTTTGGACATCAAGTGAGGGACGCATCAAAAGAAAAGCAATAAGCCTTCAATTAAGACGATTGATATGAGCTACTTTAACTGTAGCATGATGGTTAGAAGAAAGCGCTCCGGTTGGGTCATCACCCAAACGCCCGCTCGATCGCAGCAAGCGTTTACGATAAACCATGGGCGCTCGCGACGTGGGTCAAGGATGTCCAAGTCATCCATACGTGGAAATCAATATCCCCCAAAATAAAACTTAAATTAAAAAATTAGTGGCTTAATAGATGAGTGATGCATTTTGAATTTTGTTTTTATGCATTCCAACCGTAGGTTGAAGAAGCGTATGTGCTCCAGCTTTGTCCGTCTGTCTGTCTGCTCGTTAACTCGCGTAAAAATAGTTCGATTTCGATGAAATTTTAGTATGTTTTAGGGGACAACCTGAAGACTTACCCTATTGAAAATGGGCGAAATGGGGTCAAAGGTCAGGACATATGCGCTGGATCCATTCCATCGTCCTTATGCGTCATTACATACGTAAAAATGCTTCGATTACGACAAAAAAATTATCATATTGTTCCGGAGGTATACCGAACCGGTTCTGTTGAATATCATCGAAATAGGCACAGGAGCGAGATTTATTCCACAGCGATTATCCTCACAACTTGACTAAAAATGCTTCTAATTCGACAAAACTTTAGTAGGTTGTTCCGGAGGTATACTGAACCAATTCTGTTTAATATCGTTGAAATGTGGTCAAAGGTCAGGGCGCAGGAGTGATATATATTTCTCATAACTTGAGTAATGCTTCTATTGCGACAAAAACTAACTTGAGTAAAAATGCTTCTATTGCGACAAAACTTTAGTATGTTGTTCCAGAGGTATACGGAACGAATCAATAGTCAGGGTAGGGAGAAGGGTTTGCCTGCGCGCGACTTCTGGTATGTTGGAAAGCGTATCCTAGTCAATGCATTGCATGATTTTACTAACTTGTTTTAAGACTAGACGCAACGCCTCCAGCCTTGCTCACTAGGTCTAAACACGCTCGTCTTAATTGTCGCTTGATGTCTTCTCAGTGGACCTCTCAGCCGTCGAAACTCTCATTCTCCCCCTTCCCCCAACATGACCAATCAAGTGCGTACATCTGTCGATTTTGGCGGATAATATCATCATCCTTACATCTACGTACCGTATTCAGATATTTTAATAAATTCTCAGGGAAACAGATTCTCGAACGAGAAGAAACCTTCATTTTCTTTCCTTTGAATTTAGTTCCAAAAATATTAGTAAACTTCATGAGGCTAAATTTAATTTGACTGTCGAAGACATTTCAGCAACATGTGGCGTGTATCTTGATAATTTAAACGCACAATCATAGTCGTGGTACCATTTCAGAAGAACAAATCGGAAGCGCAAATAGAAAATATTTCCTCTTCAGAAAGTATGCAGGAAGATGAAAAGTTTTGTCAGGAAGTCGCAAGCACATTTCAAATCGCAGCCATACTTCCTGCAACAGAATATACCATTGAAAGGTTTTTCAGTACACTGCGTAAAGTGAAGTCTCGGGTGAGATGAACCATGACAGAGAATAGACTACGAGGGGGATTCTGATAAGTTCTCGGCCTCACCAAGAAGGAAATGGGCTAGAGCCATGAAACTTGCAGACTATTCCAAATAATCACCCCGAAGTTCAAAACACTTGGCACAACATTTCTGGAGTTTCCTTTAGCCCTTCCAAAAAAATTCTGAAGTGTAATCACTTAAATTCTGCTCTGCTGCTGATATCACCAACAAATCTTTCGAAAAATGCTTTTCTTTCAAACTTTTTTTAAGGTGTGGGAACAAGAAGTAATCCGATGAAGCAAAGTCTGGTGAGTAGGGTGGATGGTCTATGTACTTAAACTCCAGGTTCATCAAAACATCCATTGTCTTGCCAGCCTTCTGAGCCTGCACATTTTCTTGCAAAAAGAGAACACCTTTCCTCAGTTTCCGTCGCCTTTTTTCCTTCAACGACTCCTTTGTAGAATAGTGTTCAGCATTTATTGTTTGTCCCTTCGGGAGATAGTCAGTCAGTAAAATGCCTTCCGAATCCTCAAAAAAACCGTTGCCAGGACCTTTCCTGCAGACCTTTGAGCCTTGAATTCCTTTGGCTGTGGAGAACCCGAAAGGCACCACTGCAGGGACTGTTCTTTCGTCTCTATTAACCACGTTTCATCAACAGTGAAAAGTCGCTGCAAAAGATTATCATCATACACCAGATCACTCAAAATGCTGCAAAACTGACTTGGAAGTGTCCACTCGTTTTCGTTTCTCATCGGCGTTCAAACATTTGGACACCCACGTCGCTGACATCTTCTGCATATCCAAGTACTCATAAATTATGAACCCATGACGTTCCCTGGATATCTCCAGTGTCTCAACTATTGTTAAAACCGAGATTCGCCGATCTGACAAAATCAAGTCATGAACACGATCAACAATCTCGGGTGTTGTCACTGTTGAAGGCCTCCCAGATCTTTCTGCACCTTCAGTATCAAAGTTTCCACGCTGAAAGTTGGCACACCATTGCTTCATAGTAGAATATGAAGGACACTTGTCACTTAATGTTTGCGTCATACACTCACAGATTTCCTTTTGCAGTTTTCTTCTGCAGAAACAGAAATTTCATGATAGCCCGGAGTTCCACATTCGAAAATTTAACACTTTGCATTGACATATTTCAGTTCGGGACGTTAAACATCTGCAAAAAAAAGAGCTATTAGTCTGAAAATTGGCACTTTACAATACAAAAGAACACTCTTTCGAGCTGCAGTGATAAAATAATGCTACAATTGAAGGAAGTGGGTTAGGCGGAGAACGTTTCAGCATCCCCTCGTAGATGGTCTGTGTATAATGAGCTTCCATCGAAATCGGGATACAGAAAAGCAGATATATAATAAAAGTTGGCGACCGATTCGGGAAAAGCAATAGAGGACTGAAATTTCTATTTTCTTATACCCAAGAATAACACAGTCGTAATCCAGCTAAATTATCGTAAGAATTTGATCTTTCCTAGCTAAATGGGTTTCGCAATGTGAATTTGATTATGCTTCACTAATTTTTTTATAAAATAATCCGAAGCATTTTTCTTCTTAAGAAATAAATACATTTCCCTTTACGCAGTTAGAATGAGACTGCATTTCAGTTATTTATCTGGAATGACTTAGAGCTTAGAGTGGTCTTGTGTGTTGGAACTTTGCTTTGACCCCCGTGGAAAACATTCTGAGGGGACCCATGCGCGTAATTCACCGTAAACCCTTAAAATAAAATAAAAAAATACTTCCAAAAGTCGCCGATCCTGTGGACAAAACTACTGGTGGATCGAAGGAATTCAAACGAGACTGGAGATAATCGTGCATCCGAACAGACGTGCCACACCCCGTCAAATCACTGCAAGTAATTTAACATTGCCGTACCCAGGGTTATATCAGAGTGTAACACGTATAGGATCATGTGGCGAATAGGTTACAAAAGTAGACGACCACGACGCTAGTATCTTTAGATACCTTTGGTCCACCAGCTGTCTTCGTCCAGAGGATCACTGATTGCTCGAAATTTTCTGAGAGTCGCACCATTCACCGTAAACCCTTGCTACGGTGTGACGTACCTGTTTCAAAGGTGACGCACATATCAAGATGGAAAATTAGCAGATATAAGCTTCTTCGGTGTAGGTCAATCGGTAGAACAATCGACAACGGAGAAGTTTAATGTCGGTTCGAATCCCATCACGAGCAAGTGAAACATTGTTTTCCCATCGGCGCCCGAACGTAAAAATTTATCTCCTAGGTGTGATGTTCGAGTAAAGCGTGAGATGATTCTTCAACACCCATCTTCTGAAATTAATAAGAACTCCTTCTTCTACAGCGTGAAACTTCAATCATGATTTTACGGCAAGGATTTCGTTACAGCTCTTTCGCAAGAAGAGATATATGCGACGTTCCTACTGTACCTCAAAAGTGACGCGCATGTCAAAACGGCAAAGTTGCAGCGATACGCTTCGTTGGTGTAGTAAAATGGGCAGTACAGTCTACTCTGGAGAAGGTAGATGTGGATTCGAATTTCATCACCGGCAAATGAGCCATTATTTTCACTATGGTTGTGCGTGAAAGTCGCAGGATTACTACCGTTTGGGAGATGTAATTACCGACCCACTCTGCGCTAACTGTCATGTTACATTCAAAGCCGCTTAGATGACGAGCTGGTGTTCCTGCTTTAAGAATTAAGACGTTTATGAGACGAAAGCACAAGAGACGTACCTAATAAACTAGCATGTCAGTGTACACAGGGTTCAGAGGAAAGTTCTTATTCAGGGGAATAACTGTCGAAGGAAGGGTACACAAGTTAAGTCTATGTATAGGAAAGGGACAATAGCCGATCGAATGAAAGTTATTGGAGCGCCCCTACCGTACAAGGCAAGAACTTAGGAAACCTAACTCGCGAACAACGCGATTTCGAAACGAATGTCTAAATACAAAGTTGTAGCGCATCGTCAAATTAGTAGGAAACGACATAGGGTACACACGAATTACGTACATGGACGGCTGGAAAAATGCTGATAAAGTGCACGCGGTCACTGGATGGTTAGGGAATGCAAAATACCGGTCTACGAAGGACAAAGATTCAAATGCGTATGTAAATATTAATAGTAACATAGTTATCTATCTGTCTCGTCAATATCAACATTTACATACATTTCTGTTGCGTGTCATTATCTGTCTGTTTGTTCCTACATGCTTTTCCGATTTCGAATTAATAGCATTTCGAGCCGTTCATGTACGTAATTCGTGTGTGCCCTACGTCGTTTCCTACAAATTCGATGCTGCGCTACAACTTTGTAATTGGACTTTCGTTTTCGATCTCGCGTTGTAGGGAAGTTAGGTTTCTCAACTTCTTGCCTTTGCCAGTAGGGGCGCTCCAATCACTTTCATTCGATTGGCCTTCTTCCCTTTCCTATACATAGACATAATTTGTGCACTTCTATGACACTTCTTTCCGTAGTTATTGCCCTGAATGAGAACTTCCCTTTGAACCCTGTATATTGGATACTGTTACCTACCCAAAGGGTAATTCTAATTCTTTTATGGTTACTATCGTTTTCACATTGAAAATCCACCATTTTCGTATGATAAAACCATCAAGTATCTTCAAAGTATGATCTATCCCTTTCATAAAATATTGCTTCTGAAATAAACTCTGTCAAAATAAAATAGGCATATCATCATGTGAAAAGTAATTGAAGCACGTACGTTCCACATTGTCCAAGCAAAGCCTGGAAGCCTCCCAGTGTGAAAAAGAAGACTTAATAAAAAATAAGAAAGCGTAAAAGATATTCCTCATTTCAAGAAAGAAATGAACGGGAACGCTCAGTTACAAATCATGAGCAATGCCTATTTATGAAATCACATAAACAAAATAAAATAAAATCAGACTGAGTGCATATTAGCATACATTTAGATCTTCTCGACTGCTTATTAGCATACATGTTTGGCAAAATCCTCAAACACTTTGATAAACAGTTCATCTTTAAACTGAATAATAGGTTTACTTTTCGTGATACTCTCGTTTCAAATGCAAATATATACTTATATCCGTCAGAGAAAATTTGTGTTACAGGAAAAAAAGAAAAATATGTGGACTATCTCACGAACTTGTTTTTGAGGAAACAAATCGGGAATTCTCTTTTCAATCTAACGCTTTGCAGCTGAGATATTGAAAAATGCATATTTATTCTTACACTAATAGTAAGCAAAAATATGGTAAGGGAAAGAGTCGGAAACTATGTGAATTATCTTGGCCATGTAAATAGCTGAATAGATTTTCTCAAATTCCGCTTCTAGAAAAAGAGTTATTGTATTGAAAAAAAGACACCTGTGAGCTTAAAGTACCCAGTTCGAAATTTTTGTGGGAGAAATATCCGGAAAATTTCAGACACGATTCATGCTGGAGGTACAAGTCGAGGTCAGATGCAGCAGCATTTGATTTTAAACCCATCGTATTTGTATTGCCAATGAGTGTAAAACTGCGAAGACTTTGCTAATTGGGGTATAAATGGTGACGGAAGTTTAGAACAAATCTAACTTGGATACAAGAATTTACCTTAAACGTTTTGAAGTGAATTCCAAGTGACACACAAGATAAGAGAAAAGACTTTTCTGATTGTTTTCATTGAAGCGAATTCGTACGAAAGTATTGAAATGTCCATAGGTTTTTCATCAGAAGAAGAACTAAAAAACTCTGTGACGTACCTTCCAGCAGGACGCACACGACATAAAGGCAGGTAGCAGTCAGAACAAACGTCCGCGTAGCTCAATTGGTAGAGTGAATTTTTAGTCCACGCCAGGGTTCGAATCCTAGCGTGGACCAAAAATGACGGAGAAATTTACTTCCTTATAACTCTTTAAATTGTTTAGAGGGAGAGAGGCCGAGAGCGAGCGTTATTTTTTGTTCTAATCCACTTCCTTCTCTTCGCTCATTTTTTTGTTCTTGACGACCTCTTTTTACTAAGATTTCCGATGTACCACGTAAGCGTATTTAAGCCAATGGACAAGGTCCATCTGATGCAATAAGAATGTTTCTGATTTAAATACGAGGCAGCTGAGTGGTCAAATGTGCGGCTTCTCGACTTATCTCCGATTGTCAGCAGTAGTCCCTTGTCAAAAATAAGTGCTGCATTTGTCTTATGCAGCAGATTTTTCTCCCTTCCTAGAATGAGTACCAGTAAAATTAGAGACGGCTAATAGCCTTGGATGCCCATGAATGGTACACCTTTAAACTGAGGAATAAGTTCTAAATTCCTACACATTGTGACAAATTGAAATATAAAATTCCCGTTTTGTATTAAGATTTAACATCTGTCAGCATCTGGGTTTATAGGGAGCAGTTCATCCCTAATTCTAGGCGACTAGCTCACGGAAAGGAAGAGAAACAGCCACATAGGACAAACACGCCATCCATGCCTCGCCCAAGACTCGAACCCGCGTCTCTGATCACCCGGCCTCCGGCGCTGTGAAACGTTCACTTGCACCTCCTAAAGCAATCATAGGTTTACAATACTGCGTTAGAAATTTCTCTATCGGTTAAAGCAGGAGAGTAGATCTTAATCATGGTTACAGCTTTAATGTTACAAAACATATTTTTCTAGTCCGAATTCCAGAAGTAGACGTATCTACACAGCTGGCCATCCAAAATGCAACACTAAGAAGGACACAAGATAGGAAAGCCGCATTTACTAGACACATAACAGCAGATACAAAGCTGAAACGATTGAGCTTACAGGCCCGTGCGACTTGCGGAACACGCAGACATCAATAGCTCGTGTGGCACCCATGGCTGGCAATAACGGCTGCTACACGCCGCGGCATCGAACGAAAGAGGCTTTGGATGTGGGCTTGTGGTATGTCGGTCCAGGCTGTTTCCACGCGTTGCCACAGTTCATCAGGCGTAGCCGCGGGTGGTGCTTCCCGGGACACTCGGTTGCCGATCAGCGACAAGACGTGTTCTATGGGCGACATAAATGGAGAACAGGTGGGCCACGACAGCAGTGACACTTGGTGGGCCGCGAAGAATTGTTTCACGATGCGGGCCACGTGCGGGCGCGCATTGTCCTGTTGAAACGTGGCCGCTGGCAGGTCCTTCAAGTAAGGAAGGACTACAGGCTCCAAAACGTCGGGGATGTAGCGGTGGCTGTTGAGTGTACCGGCGATGCGTACCACAGGGGTGCGGGTGTCATATCCGATTGCGCCCCAAACCATAACGCCAGGCGACGGATCGGTATGGCGATGCATAGTGCAGGCGCCATAGAGTCTGTCGCCGCTGTGCCGCCACACGCGGATCCCACCATCGTGGTGTTGCAGGCAGAAGCGGGATTCGTCGAAGAAGACAATGTCGTGCCATTCCGTAGTCCAGGAGCGGCGTTCAACGGCCCCCTGCCACCGCACTCGCCGATGGTGTAACGGCAATGGTAATCTGAGCAATGGGCGCCGTGCGACAAGTCCCCGCTCCTGCAGATGACGTCGAACGGTACGTGCTGACACAGGTTGTTGCGCAAAACACTTTAATTCCTTCGCTAACGTTCGTGATGTGGCGGTGCGAGCCGTCAATACCCGCAGCACAACATGCCGGTCCTCTCGATCGGTGGTGTGCCGCTGCCGCGGCAATCGCTCACGTCTGCCCGTCTGGCCCTCCTGCACCCACCGAATCCATACTCGCCTCACTGTGGCTGGATGTCGTCCCACACGGGCGTCGGTGTCTCGGTACGATAAACCGTTGTCGCGATACGCCACTATTCGTCCTCTGTCAAACTCCGAAACGTGCTGGAATGACTGCCGTATCCTGCGACGAGGCATCAGGAAGCTTCCCACGTACAGGTCTGGCACCACAACACACTTCCTCTACTTACACCCCGCCTTTTGTGCACCCTTCTTATTGTGCTTCTTGGTGACGGGCCGGGCGCACATGATTTGCATATGCCCTGCAATGCTAATCGTTTGCTTGTTCTCTCGCGGGCGACTCATGCTGCGAATTTCAGGCCAATCAGATGCTTCCTTCTTGGTGCTGCATTTTGGGTGGCCAGCAGTGTATCATCCGAGATAGAAATACACATTTAACCAACCTAGTAAAAAACAGTGAATCGGGTAATTTTTAATCCTTTAACCAGCTCGAACGAAACAACTCGGTGTTACCAAAATGGGATGAAGCCAACTGAAACGAATGCATTCATTGTCTAAGAAGTGGACCGAACGGTGCTGGTACGAGTGAACTTTCGCTCAGAAAGCGTTGCTCTCACGGTAGTTTTTTTTATTCAAAGTGGTCATCGATGCGGTGATTCACACAAATGCTTTCTGACTGATTACGTGCTAATTGTGGTATAGCAACAGCGACACCCTGAGGAAAAAAAGTGATGTTTGAGTCATTGTTTCCACCAATAGCCTGATTCTGTGTCAGGGGGACTAGGCCTTCCTAATCATTGCTGATAATAAAGATATAGAAGGGAGCGCATATCACCCTTGACAGATAAATGAACACTACTGCTAAGACGGGGGGGAGGAATTGTTTTGCAGTAGTTTTCTTAAAACCTAACAGCTAAGTGAACATTTCTGTTTAGGGAGAGCAGAAAAGTTTGGCCAAAGTTTGGTTGAGGTACATCAGCTGCTTAAATGGTTATAATGCAGGTATCGTCACTCTTAGCCATCACAAGTAATTATAATTTTTAATCCGAATTTTTGATGCCAATGTAGACCGGAAGTATGGACTGGCTAAATAACATACCGGCTTGGACATATCTGATTCGCATTTGTTTGGCAAAAGTGTGCTAACAAGAATGTACAAAATCAGTTCTTTTTGTAAATATTTATAAAAATATAACTGACATAGATTAGTGTTGCTTGGGTCTGCCGCATTTGAGTCCCGTATGAGACATGGGAAGTGTGCTTGTCTCATGGTCCTACACCGGAGCAGGTTACCCAAAATTATCGAAAAGCGACTGCTTTTATAGCCGTAAGAGTTGCTCATGGTGGTCAGTCGTTAAACCCAGCAAAACACCCAAAAAAACTACAGGTGTTTCCCTATCGGTTTCTAGAAAAATCACTACATTTATATATTCTTAATTTTGTAAAAGAGTTATCAGCATTAAATTGATGATACAGCCTACGTCCAATAAGTTCCTGGACCGACAGTAGAACTAACGTAATATTAGTGGGATAAATATCTTACGTGTATGCCAGAAGACAGCAGTCCTTGGCAAATCAGCGAACAGCTGGAAACCGGTTTATAACAGTACTCACAGGCGGCAGACGGGCGTTAAGGTAGTTATATAAACTGAAGAGCAACTGATTTTTTTTTATTGGATTTTTAACGACCACCGTGAGCAACTCAATGGGCTATAAGCAGTCGCCCGTCCCTAATTTAGGGTCACTGGTTCCAGGGAAGGGAGAGAGCCAGTGCCGTAAGACAAACACAACATCCATGCCTCACCGGGATACGAACCCGGACCCCTTTCGGACGAATGATCAGAGGCCATCGCTTAGACCGCTGCGCCACCGGGGCGGCGCAATTGAATTAGAGATACCTGTCTAGTAACGTGTAGCACCAACTTTCGCCCTGATGACGGCGGCGATACGTCTCGGCATGGACTCCATAAGACAACGGAAGCGTTGGGAAGCCATACGGATCCACGACCCCTGAACAAGATCCCACTGTTCACGAAGATTTGATGTAGGGGGTCAGAGCCTCGAACATCTCTCTCGATGGCATCCCAGATGCGCTCGATGGGATTGAGGTCAGGTGAGCTAGCTGGCCAAGGAAGCGAGGTCACGTCGGCGTAGTGTTCATCCAACCATTCGGATGCAATTCGGGAGCGGTGCATTGTCTTGTTGCAGGATGAGGTCCTCAGTTGGATGTTGAAGACGCACAAACGGGAGCAAAGGGTCATCCAGGATATCCCGGTAACGTTGAACTGTGAGGGACGATGTCACACGTACCAGGGGTCCTATTTCAGTCCACGTAAACAGTCCCCAGACGAGAATACCACCCTCACCAGCTTGAAGAGTACCCTGCTGGCAAGAAGGATCCATCGCTTCATGTGGTCCTGCCATCCGCATGTACCAACATGAATCTCGACTCATCAGTCCAGGCAACATTTTTCCACATGTCTAGTGTCCAGTGGCGATGTTCCCGCGCCCATGCTAATCTTTGCACCCTGTGATGTGCGGTCAGCAGCGGTATCCTCGGGGGACGATGGCTTCTGTACCCCATAGCGAGGAGATGGTTCTGGATGGTGTGGCTGCTTACACGTTTTTGTGCACCAGCGTTAAATTGCCGAGGGATTTCTTGCACTGTGGCCCGTCTATCAGCTGTTACAATGCAAGCTAGCCGACGATGACCCCGCTCATCCGCACGGTGTTGTACACTGCAGTTAGCCCTTGCAGGGATGGTTTTACCGGATTCGATGTACTCACGGTGCACCCGCGATACAGTGGCTTGCCCAGTGCCTGCATGACTTCCGAGATGGAGTGACCCATTCGTCGGGCCCCGACAATTTGCCCACGATCAAATGCGCTTAGACCCTTTTTCTTAGCCATACTGCTTCGACTCTTACTGATTGCCGTCACATCACTCTATATATTGTCGGATCGCTGCATACGTCCCGTCGTTTCCCTTTACAGGGACGCCCACAGCGCCACATTTGCATAACGCCAGCAGTCTCTAATTCAATTGCTCTTCAGTGTATATATAGCAAGCGTTCTCGTCCCATTTCATTCTACCCATGAAAGAGCAGAGACTAAGCATCCGTTTTTGTTAGAAACTTGGTAAATCGGCTACATGATGCTAAAAGAAGTACATGAAGACATTATCCCACAGCTAAGTTTTCAAATGGTATACACGATTTCGTGACGAGCGGGAATCCTTTGATGATGATCTGAGATCTGGGCATCCCTCCATTGTGGGGACAGCGGAAAATTTCGAAGAGGTGCGGAGTCAGTTAAAGAAAGACCGCTGAACTACAGTAAGGCTTCTGGCTGAGTCGATGGGCATAAGTAAGTCGACCTGTCATGAGAATTTACTTGAGAATCTGGGAAAACGAAAACTTAATGCCAGATTATTACCCCGCATTCTGAATGATGACCAAAAGGAGGCTCGTTCATTGATCTAATCTGATCTGCTGGGCACTGCAGCTAAGGAACCTGATTTTTGCTCCAGAATTATTGCAGGAAATGAAACATGGTGCTTGCAGCTTGGTCCACAAACCAAACGACAAAGCGCTGAATGGAGCGGTGCTCGATGATTGCCATCGACCATGAAAGCCCGCTTGCAACCATTAAAGACAAAGACTATGCCGATAGCTTCTTTCGATTCTAATGATATAGTCCCCAAGGAATTCGTACCATTGTGTCAAACGATAAATCAAGAAATGTACAGACAATTCGTACGACGTTTACACAGCAGTACTCATTGTCGTTGTCCCCACTTATGGGGATCCGAAAATTGGTTCTTGATCCGTGGTAACACAAGACCACATACCGCGGTTCCACAGTTCCTGCCCAGCAGTTCCTGGCTCACCATCAGATCATTGTGTTCCCACATGCGCCGTATTCCCTTGATTTATCGCCCTGTGATTTCTTCCTGTCCCCCAAGATAAAACGGGCACTCAAAGGACAGTATCATGCAGACATTACATCCATTTAAGCAGAAGTGGCAAAACCACGTGTCGACCGGACTGTATGATGCAGACATTACGTCTGTCCAAGCTTCCAGAACTGTTTTCAGGATCTTCAGAAACGCTGGACACTGTGTGCTGATTCAAAAGTGCGGTGTTTTGAAGGTGACTAACACTAATTGTGGGTATGGCACTTTTTTATATTCTTTATTGCGTCAGTCATGGACATTTTCGGAGGTAGGTTGCACTCTGGGTTGTTTTAGATATATGATTCCTTACATTTTAAGATAGGAAACGGAATTAAAAGAATTATTAAATTTATGTTTTATGATATTTTTAAAAATTAAGCTTTTTTAGACTTTCGCAACCAGAAGGAAACGACATTTACTTTTATAACCCCGCATGTTTCGCAGATATGGTTCGAGATTGAAATTTGAGGTGAAGCCAACTTCGCGACCTGTTTCATGTAATCCATCAAGCTCGCTTTGAGTGTTCTAATTAAGATCGGATTTGCTCGGACCTCGCCGCGCATGCAGAAGAAATTAAGAAATTCGTTTCATTTTGGAGGGGGTCAAAAAGATTTACTTCGCGTTTTCCGATTTAATAAAAGAAAATGAGCTAAATTCCTTTGGTTAAAGCGTTGAGCTTTTAGTGACAATAATTTATGCAAGCCGTGCGTGATACTCTGTAAAGTTTCCTGTCTAACTTTGACACATAAAACGACAGAAAGTGAACCCTCGTTGGAAAACGAGTTTTTTACTTAGCGACAACTTAATTAGAGGAAATACGTTTCGCCAATCTGCTTATCGCACTTGTAAAACGTCAGATAAGCGACATAAAGTCAATCACAGGAAAAGATTACATTTAGAAAGCACAAACCAGCATTTAAATAACCTGGAAAGTATATGAAGTATTATATATTTAAAACGAGTTTGTTTTCTAATTTAAACTGCGCTTTTTTAAAATGAGAATAAGATGTTCTGTAACTCGTATGCGCTTACTTTTCACCGCACAAATATTCCCTCTTGAGTTCGCGTCATCCAACTAATTTGCAAACAAATATTAAGCCTTTCATTTTTCCTATGCATCCCTAGTTCAAAAGATTTTGAAACGGCAGTCATTTTATAGACAATCCTTTTGTTTGCGTGAAAGGTGTTTTCAGGTATCGCCTCCAGAACGAGTTTTTCTATTGCTTTAAAGCCACGTTATTACATTCCCTTTTGGGCTTTCAAGTCGAAAGGAAAGTTGCAGTGAACATGGTCTAAACAAAATGCACAGCTCAAAAGATTTATGGCAGCAAGAGATATTCTAAGGAAAATCATGAGCAACTGAATTTGTTGAACGTAAAATATTATTTTTTTGTAAGATAGTAGTAGAATATTCAGTAATATGGGTAAGCGAATTTTCATGCAATGTTATAATTTAATGCACGCGATGTAATATGCTTTACAACAATACGCATATCTCTACAACAAGAAAAAATGACTTTTTGAAGGTGTAACTGACCTCTAGTAGGGTGTATGGTCCTCTCGAACGGCTAAGATCGCTGTATACCACTGTGGCACGAAAATAATGAGGTTATCTAAGAGATTTTGGAGGTATCTTCGCCACTTCTAAATGAGAAAAGTCTCCAGTTCACGAAGAGTTAATTGAGCTGCCTGTCGAGCTTCAATGGGTCTCCCAAGGACATCCCAGGCACGCTTAATTGGAGTTATGCCAGTGGAGCAGGCTGGTCCCACCATACTCTCGATTTATTTCTGTTGAAGCATGCTGTCCTCCAGCCAAGCTCCATGAGGTCGAGCGTTATCGGCCATGAAAAGGAATGAGTCACCGACGCCTGCAGCATACGGCTTCACAAAAAATCTAAGAATCTCGTGTCTATATATCTCGGCCGTCGGTTGCCGTTTCGGATGACGTACAGATCCGTACGTTCACAACTACGTATGCCAGCCCAGACCATCAATCCATGTTCGTCGTAATGTTTTGTTTCATTAAAAATAGCAGGGTTATTTCGTGTGTAGGGTTCCCTCCAGATAAGAACTCGTCGATTGTCAGGGTCCAGACTGAATCTCAACTGGTCAGAGAAGAGACGTTGACTCCACTCTCGTGTGTCCAATCATAAAGTTGCTCAGCTAGCTTCTACGAGACGTACGATGTCGTGCGTTTAGAGGGACACACGTCATTGGTCTACGTGCACAAGGGCCACCTTGGCGAAATCGATTATGGATAGTTGATGTTTACAACTGGTGTCCTGTTGACACCACAAGCTCTCGATGAAGCTGAGTAGGAGTTTGCTACCTGTGCCGACGGACTGTTAACAATAGATAACGGCCGTCTCTTACTGTAGTTGCTAGTGCATGACCTTGACCCTTCCTTCTTTGAACCTTTGCTATATCCTGGAATCGTGTCCACAGTCGGGAAACAAAACTTCGTGACACTCCAATGGCTTCTGCTTCGACCCGCAGTGTGACTAGCTTCTAGCCTCCCAATTCCTCTCCAAGCCCTTGATTCAGGTAAACCATGCTGTTGAGACACTATTCGAACCCGAGACATTCGTTAACGAAATGACACGATAAACTCAGCAGAATAAGGGAGCTCCAGGAAAATCTTTATTTTTATTCCAGTCTGTGCTTTTTGAATCCTGACGTCACAGACGCTAATTTACGTAAGGTATGCATGACTCGGCCGTCTACGTCACACTCGACTTGCGTTTTCTACATTTTGGTTAGGTATCACACGATTAGCTTGCATAATGTCGTAAAAGTCGCATACTCCCCTAATTACTTTGGGCAGTGTAGAACTTTTATTCTTCTTGTCTGATAAGAAGCGCATTGAAAAATATTTTCGCAGCATGTGTGTGTGTATCACGTAGTAGTGAAATACTGTTCCCAGGTATTAAACATTATGTGAGGAAATGCAGGACTGAAATGAATCTGCGATGCCTGAGTACCCAGAAACTATCCCTAAGAACTAAACTGCAAAGTTATACTCCAGAAGAAATTAGGAAAGCTGTCCCTCAAAGATTTATCGAGAAATAAATAAATATTGAAGTTGTTGCATCGTAACCAGTTTGAATGTAACTAATGGCATTTCAGGAAATCCTTTATTTAAAAAAAGAAGTTAAAAAAGGAAAATAAATAAAACTAAAACGCTGATAACATGCAGCTTTCATAAGGTATCGTTTATTCTTCTGAATTCCAGCATTTCGTATAAAATATCACGTTTTACTTAGTTTAGTATAATTCTGGAATCTTCAAGATGTACCGAAATAGATCCTTATCTTTCCGTTCATCTTACTCT
Source organism: Macrothele yani (assembly GCA_039090855.1). Lineage (NCBI taxonomy): Eukaryota > Metazoa > Arthropoda > Arachnida > Araneae > Macrothelidae > Macrothele > Macrothele yani. The sequence goes on from CM077015.1 coordinate 65,216,040, forward strand.
CAATTTTTTGGTATATTTTTGTTACGCAGGAATGTGGTTGAACAAATATTTAACCAAAATGCTGATCCTCTCTATCTAAAACTTGTTAATTTAGTGCGTCTCTGTGGTTATGAATCTAGGATGGTAATTGTTAAAAGCAGTTCATTTAAGTAATATGCACATCGTTTAACGAGAAAATAATTATTTTGGTGGAAATGGTGTTCAAGACAGCCATCCTTATCAAAGTGGATTTTTGTTGGTAACAGAATATCATTTTTGGTTGGTCCTGGCAAGATGACAGAAAACACATGCTAAAAAACCCTGATCACGGTTTTCTACAAATGTGAAAACTCCTGCTACCTTTCTGTTATCCATGATTTATTAAGAATCTAACCAAAAGCTCTGGGGTGTCCTGAACAGTGCCATAATATATAAAGTGGTATATTTACAGCCACAGAAAATTTTCATGCTCAGTTACTTATATGTAAATACAGCAGACGGTATCAATTCAGAACAGATTTTTCGACCTTTTTGGCATCATGCCCCCTATGAGATTTTAAGAGTTTCTTACATTATCCTTACCATCAGTGGCTTAACCATGTTTCAAAATCTGGGGGGTCCGATCACACATACACACATTATAATATATACATGTATATATATATATATATATATATATATATATATATATATATATATATCCGATGATCCCCGATTCTGAAAATCTGGGGGGTCCTGATCCCCCCTCCCAGTGGTTACGCCTCTGCTTACCATAATTCTATCTGCGCTTCAAACAGCAGTTCGAATGGTAATTTTTAATCAAAAATAGGCAAACACTTTGTGATGAAACTTTTTCTAAAGCAAATAATTCACACAAACACTTTTTATCACAGAACTTAATGAAATTGCACTTTAACTTAACTAATAAACAAAAAGAACTTAATGAAGATCGTGAAGATTCATTTTTATCCAAGTTGTTTTCTAGGCTTGAAACATTAAGAGCCGCAGAGCATACTGATTTTCGTGTTCAATCAAATTTTTTGATCTTTTTTAAGCTTTCCAACCGTAAGTTGAAGAAGCATATATGCTCCAGCTTTGTCCGCCTGTTGTCTGTCTGTCTGTCCGCTCGATAACTTGCGTTAAAATGGTTCGATTTCGATGACATTTTAGTATGTGGTATGGGACAACCTGGGGACAAACCCTATTGAAAATGAGTGAAATGAGATCAAAGGTCAGGACATAGCAGCGGGATCCATTCCATCGCCCTTATGCGTCCTAACTTACGTAAAAAAACTTCGATTGCGACAAAACATTGTCATGTTGTTCCGGAGGTACACTGAACCAATTCTGTTTACTATAATCGAAATGGGGTCAAAGGGCGGGGCACAGCAGCAAGATTTATTCCACTGCTATTATCCTCATAACTTGAGTAATAACTTGAGTAAAACTGCTTCTATTGCGACAAAACTTTAGTATGTCGTTCCGGAGGTATACTGAACAAATCAATAACAAGGGTAGGGAGGAGGGTTTGTCTGCGCGTGATTTCTGTTATGTTGGATAGCGTTTCATAATCAATGCATTGCATGCTTTTACTAACTTGTTTGATTCTGGCTAAACATCACACGAAAAGAGCACTTTAGCGGTGGCGGGCATAAAAGCAAGAAACAAGTTATATGTAAAATGGAAAGTACATGAACAAAAATTCGCCTATGTTTGGCTTTTCTAAACACATTAGTCATGTTTCTGGGTAATGCTTATTCTCGCAATAATTTGGGGAGAATATTAAAAACAACCTTGAACGAACTGCATATAAACTTATGAATGTAGTTGAAAGAAAATTTGTCTAAAAAATGTCGCGTGAATTCTCCAACAAGACAGTTCAGATGAAATGCAGTTTTGTTTCCTATCCATTTTCACAAAATTCTTGGTGATCCCAAGGGCTTTGAAAATACCATGGTTCGCTATGACGTGATATTTATAGTATTGTTTCGTTACAGCTTCAGGCTAAGCTTGTCCAAATATTCAAAAAAATCTACAACGGACTCCAGCCAAAGAAAGTGCATTTCTTTAGGAAACACAATATAACTCGACTTTCTTTGGTTGCCTGAGGAAAACCATGAGTTTTTTACGGCCTGAATAAATTCCAAAATAATTTTCATTGGGAAGCCATCATACCAACTGGCAATGCAAAGTAATTTTATGATCTCTCAGATCAGCGCTATCAGATGCGGAAGGTCTCGTATTTGGAGCGTTATTCTTTACAATGCTGACAACTTTGACGCCCAAATTTAATGATTTCCATAGACCACCTAGAAAGATTATTGTACCTAAATCTTGTCTACGTATGACGACGTGAGTTTGTTGCATTTTATACTTTTTTTTTACTAATTTCAAAGATCTACAACAACAGTCAAAATTGTCGTTTATGCCTTCACCAATGATTCTAATTTCTTTTAAAAGCTGCCGAAATCCTTTTCGCAATATTCTATGCCTTTGATCTTCTCCTCATCTCCATCGCTAATAAATAAACAAAAAAGAAAGTCATTAAATTCTAGCTAGTACTTTATAGTATCAGTGGTATATTGGTATTGAACTGTGTGAGAGGCAGACGTTACCTGACGGGTGCTCGAACCCCAGTCCTGCCGGACATCTAGCCTGCGATTTTTCCAAAGAACCACCATGTTTGGGGACGCGAATGCGTAGACGGTTCACTCTGAAGTCGGCCTCGGACGCGCTTTGTACCTGGACCCTTTCCTCCGGATGCCTGGGTTTACCTGATGAGTTTCGATGCGCTGGCAGTAGAAGAATGTAAGGCGAATGATATCTGACGCCGCATGGCATTAGGCACGGACGGGAGTATTACCCGTGGTTGCTGCTGATAATAACTCCTATTCTTCCTCTCCGCGAAGTAAAATATCAACTGTTTTCATGCGTAAAAGAAACTTCAGATTTTTTTCCCTACTGTGTGCTCATTCTCATATTTAGAGACAAGCAACGTCAGTTCACGATGCGTTTTTATCTTTGACCGGTTCTTGATGAAATGTTGGGGTTTTGTACAACAGCTTGTGAGCAGCACGACAAATGGATCTCGAACCATCGCTCGAACAGGGCCCATGTCGTGGATGGGACACGGAGGGTAGGCCCGACTCATGATGATAGCTCTGGGCCCTGAATGAAGTCAGTAGCTCAAATGTAAGTACTCATGGAGGACGCTAAATCCCAAAGCAAAAACAAACTCTGATACTCATGGAGGTCGCAAAATCCAAAAATTAAGAAATACCTTATATATGTCTGAAAGCTAGAAAAAATTGCCAAACTCTTTTGATTTACTTTTCAAAGGGCTGCTGGGCTTCAAAACCCGTCCAAGGCGAATAAGTTCCAAGGTATCATTAGAAAAAACTACATTCTATCCTTTAAGGATGAGAAATCCATGTAGTGAGTAGTGTAGTTAACGGACGTTAGTAAATTTTATAAGCTGTCGTTAGCGTTCATATTCTCCTTCTAACGCATACCACATGGGCCATCTCTCAGCAATAAAAAACCACCGCAACACTGAATCGTAATGTTTGCAGTGGGAAAGCCACATACACACTGAAGTGCCAGAAAAATTGGTACACCAGTCTAATACTTGGTAGGTTCCCCACGGGAGCGCAGGACTGCAGAAATCCGACGGGGCATGGACTCTTACTATCTTCTGGAAATATGCTGTAGGCAAGGCACACCATACTTCCTGCAGAGTGTTCCACAATTTGGGTGTATTACGAGGTCTCGGATTCCTGTGTTCGATAGCGCGTTGCATGGCATCCCAAATGTGTTCTATCACGTTCAGATCTGGGGACTTGGGCTGGAATGGCAACACCCCAAACTCAGGTGAATGCTCCTCTAACCATAATGTGGCGTCCCGACACTTGTGTGGAAGTGCATTGTTCTGTTGGAACAGGCCCAACCCATCAGCATGAATACAGGACATGAACGGGTGTACCTCGTCAGAAAGGATGCGCACATAGCGTTGGCCGGTCCCAGACGTTTGTTGACGTACCAGTTGTTCCAGGGAAGTTCAGTTAAACAGACCCCATAACATTACGGACCTCCCACCAGTCGGTACAGTTCCCTGTGGACAAGCGGGATCCATGGCTTCATAGGGATTGCGCCACACACGAATCCATCCATCTGCCTGATACAGTTGGAAACGCGACTCGTCAAACCAAGCTACTTGTTTCCAGTCATCAAGTGTCCAGTGGCGGTGTTGCCATGCCAAAGCGAGGCGCATAGCACTGTATCGTGCACCCATCAAGAGGACTCGAGTTGGGCGTCGGCTCCCAAAGCCCATATTGTGCAGGGTACGTTGCACAGTCCGGACGCTGATGCTAGTTGAGGCTCCAGCATTGAATTCCGATTATACCTGCGAGAGTGTTGCACGCCTATTGCTTGAAACGATTCTTGACAGCTGACGATGGTCCCATTCACCCAATGTCTTTTTACGGCCACACTGGTATCGTAGGTTGGAGGTTTTGCAGGGATTCTTGTAGTCACGGTACACCCTTGCAATGGTCGCCCGTGAAAATCCGAACTTCTTTTCTACCTCCGAAATACTTTGGCCCATCTCACGAGCGCCAACTATGACACCGCGTTGAAAATCGCTTAAAGCGTTATTACTTGTCATTTTCATGCCAAAAACAGCTCTGACAGTTGGCAAGGAAGTATATCGCTTTATATACGCATTGGCGGACGCAACCGAGTACGCGCATAGGAGGCGTTGCTATGTATTTTGCATAAGCTTGTCTATATCAGTTTTTCTGGCACTTTAGTGTATATAGTGGGTCCGCCTGTTATATGCATTCGGAAACTAAACAGTGCCGAAGACATTTCTTGCCAAAGACAGCTCGTGAAAAAAAGAAAATATTTTCCCCTTCGTTTCCTACCCTATTCCTTTCCGATATTTGGTACTGCTACTGACATTTGAGGGGGAGATTTAAGTGCTTTCACTGTGACTCACTGTAAGGCAATGGAAATAACCAATCATTTTGAGTGGAACATGATCTCTGTTTGTAGGAAGAGAATCATGAAAGTTGGGTCATCAGGAAACATGCGCAGAAGAAGTTACTAACACGTTAATAAGTCGGCGTTTTAGTCAGCAGGTAGCGTTAGAAGACTTCAGTTTTTTTTCGTAAATGAATATTCTTAATACTTACATTATCCAATAAATGTTCCACTAGGCGACCTACCTTCTCCCAGAATAAAACAGTAGCATGAACTCCCAGGAGCACTCTAGAAATTTGCACTAATTCCATCGTCTTGTGAATTGTTCTTCAGCCTTGGCACTGATACATTGCCAGAGGTTTAAAAAAATAAAATTTGGAGTTGTCAGATTTGTTATTAGTTTGTTTTCACGAAAAAAATCATCAATAAAATTTTGCAGTCTCGTGAAGAGTTTCTTCAAGACTACTGATTTCGAAACTAGTACTTCAAAACGCATATAAATAAAAGATATCTTATAAATATCATAAGCTAAGGTAAAGCTTTTGTTTGTCTAGATACCAGTAAATTAGAATCACGAGCTGTAAATATATAGTTTTAACGCAAGTACAAGCGTTTACCTAAATCTGTAGTTTAGAGTCATTTTGCTAAATTTCAGATCTATCTAAAAATGCGGCAGATAGAACAATTAATTCAATATAATATATAATTCGCATAGAGCACCTTAATATTTAGTCAATTGTTTTGGTTTGGCTTTCACAGTATTTTTCAATGCTTTTATTTGAAAGTCCAGAAAATTTTATTCTTAAGGGGATTTCACCTAAAATCTCTGCCTTATGTTTCCGATGGTAGAAATTATTTATACGTTTTCTTCGGAATTAAGATATTCCCAAGAATGAAAATTCGTACATCGATAAAACTAACTATAAGTTATAGAATGGGATACGTAATACCTGCTAAAACATAAATATAATTATATTAAAAATTAATCATTTTTCTTGGAGTAATGTTCAGACCTGTTAATAGATGGCGCGATCTGTACATTGATAACGTCAGTAGACAAATGTTGGATTGCTTAATTATGGTTATGTTTTAGCGAGTATTAAGTATCCCATCATGCTATAACTTAAAGTTAGTTTTATCGATGTGCAAATTTTCATCCTTGGGAATGCATTAATTGCGATGAAAATATGTAAATAAGTTTTACCATTGGAATCAGAAGGCAGAGATTTTAGTTGGAACCACCTTAAAGAACATTTGCTCCAAGGTATAACTAATTAGTTAGTATTATAAACGCGATTTATTTTTAATATTAGATTAACATTTTGTTTAAATTGCGCGAAACATTTTTGTCAGGTATGGTTCGGAAATTCAAGCGAGCTTATTCTAGTTAATGAACTTCATCTTTCTGTAAAGTAATGTCTTTTGACTTAAGTATTTTTTTACTAAATACTTGAGCCAAAAGACAAATAACTTTTTCATGTTATGTACATTTTCTTTCGGAAACAGCTTTCAGAATCCCGTAACAGACTAAAATCTATTCGTTTCCTTTAGATTGTTTTGTGTTCGAATTGAGGAACCCCACTTATATTGTTGTTATAAAGTCTTACCGTCTCAAATTTAGAGCCACAGTTTGCAGAGAAATCAGAGATAAAGGGCCTTAAATAGCACACAATAACCAGGTTTTGCCATGGAATTTGAACTCAGTAGAGAAGTCGGAGCCCCAGACCATTTGGTAATCCGTTGATTTTCCTGATCATGTTGCTACATTCATCTTATTTGTACAGCTTTCAGTTAACACGATTTGGGGAATTGGAAAACTATGAATAATTGGACCACATTAGTAGTTTTCTAGTTCTAATGCAGGATACTATTAAATGAAATTGTTATGTTTACAACATCCATTTTTGAAATTCAACTCAACAAATAAACACTAAGATTCAGATAGTTCTTCCCACTACAACATTAGTCGAAAAACGAAAATATAATGAGCTCTTGTTGCCAGAGATGTCATTCCTAACTGTATGCAACGACGGCACTACACAAATAAAAAATTAATTAACAGAAAAACCCCAGAAGGAAATGTTTAAACAAACAAAGCAAAAAAAATGTTATCTCGCGCTGTGATACGTCATTTCTGTGTAGTAGTGACAAGGAAAACGAATGAGAAGAATAATTGCGTTCATATATCTCGAAAATGTGATGTCACAGATTCGACATTACTTCACGACGTAGGGTCAGTCTTTTTTTTGGATTTGTGAACGCATCTGTTTTACTTTTTTTTTCTTATTATCATGGCTCTGAACCCTTGTGTCACAGTGTGAGATAATAATATTTTATTTGCTCAACTATTTCCTCTTTCTTTTTTGTTTCCGTTGGTAATTGGGTTTTGCTGAAGTTAAAGCATATTCTTTATACTTCTTCGTAAAGATACGTAAGTAGAACTGTAGAACGCAACGACTCGCAATTAAAGAAAACCAGTAGAATACAGCATAAAATTTGTTTCACCGATGAATTTATAGAAGGCTGATCGGAAAACTTAGGTAAAATGTTCACCCACATGTTAAATCTGGTTAAAGCATCGCACTTGGAGAGTTCGTGTGAGCATTGTTATCGCTACTGAAGTTATTATATCACCAATCAGTCCCGTTTCAATAACAAACATCTCTGCCTTTTTTGATGCATAAAACATTTCCCAATCACAAATTATTGCGGGGAACAGCCTTTCACTGTTTCCAGATAAAAATGTATACATCTTGCTGTAAAAATGCCCCACTGTTTGTGAAAATTGCAACACAAAGAAAGAATCGTGCTATTTAAATGAAATTTATGTCACAGATTCCTCGTGTTACAGGAGATAACTGATTACATTTATGGAGCTATACAAGATTTTCTCGCTTCGAAACTCAGTACACGTAAAGCCCCATCGGGCAAAAATTACAGCCTCCACACGATGTGGCATTCAATGGAATAGGTTTTTGATATCATCCTGCCGCCCCGGTGGCGCAGTGGTCTAAGGCGTTGGCCTCTGATCATTCGTCCGAAAGGGGTCCGGGTTCGAATCCCGGTGAGGCATGGATGTTGTGTTTGTCTTACGGCACTGGCTCTCTCCCTTCCCTGGAACCAGTGACCCTAAATTAGGGACGGGCGACTGCTTATAGCCCTTTGAGTTGCTCACGGTGGTCGTTAAACCTCCAATCACAAAAAAAAAAAAAAAAGATATCATCCTGGGGAATAGCCTAACAGGCTGCTTCTATGCGAGACCTGAGTTCATTTATGGTAACTGGCGGAAACGCTTGAAGGGCCAATCGCTTAAGCTACTATGTGCAAGGTGTGTTCGATCGGGGACATATACGGCGAACGTTCAGGCCAGTGAAGAAGCGGTATCTGCCTGCATGGAAGAGGTACTGGACATACCAGGTCACATGTGGCTCCAGGGCAACTCTGAAGAAAGTGCATCACCTCTGTCATTAAATGATCGCTGATGTATTGCTGGCTGCTAAGGGTTCCCCCAATTTGTATCAAGCGACATCACAAATCGAACTCAATGGCGCTCAAACCATGATACTGGGCGTTGGGTCGTTACAACGCTGCAAGGTGCCGTTCTCCACGATATTTTCGAACATTTATGCGACCATCATGGTGCATCAATTCGAATCGTAACTCGTCAGAAAACACGCCCTATTGTCAGTCAGCGCGCCAATGTCTGCATTCGAGACCACATTGCAGCCTAAGGGTTTTGTGGTTGAGGGTTAAATGAATCACTAGCGATGGGCTGCTAGCTATCAGTCATCTGTTAAGCAGACGTCGTCGAGTAATGTTCGTGTATATATGGCTAACTGAACACCACAATGCAGGGGTCGCTCGAAAAAAGTTCCAAAGAAATAGTTACCTACAGATTGTTTCCTTTATTCGCTCAACACATCTTACGTATCGTTCATGCCGAACGGTAATATTCTAACACAACACTTTAACATCGACGTCACATTAGCAGAAAACTTCAGAACTAGATAACAACGTTATCTGGCAGAACACTTAACTCTGAACGATAAATATATTATATATGACAGCACATAACGCAGCCTTCAAATAGACACAACTTTAATTAAACAACGCCGCTTCCACTGTCATACCATACCACCACTATCTCACTTTTTGCTGCTGCTCCAACATTTTATCTCTTTCAGTTCTTATTGGTCATATACATGCGTCATACTATCTGTCCTCAAAAGTGTTGCTAACCTCATTCCGCGAGAGAGAATATATTAAGTTAAGGTTTAAAAACGCTAAAAGAGAACGAACTCAAATTTATATAGAGGAAGCAACAAATAATGAAAGGGAATTTAGAGTATATGTTACAGTCGAACTGTGCTTGAGAACAAATCCTTATTTCTGACAGTCCTCCAATGCGGCGCTAACACAGTGGGTGTCGTTGCGCGATAGGTCACAGTCATGCGGTAGAGCTGTTTGTCATTCTCTGCGGTCATACGATTTTACGGCCCATTTTCCGTATTTCTGTGCACCTGAGCCTCATCTGTTCACTGATGCCACGGTCGCATTACTGTACTAGTGTTTCGTCTCGTACGAGTGTCAATTTCTCAGTAGAAAAATCCGGCTTTTCTTATCCCAACAATCCTTCCTTGCTCAAAGTCTGTCAGGTGTTCACAATACGACCTTCTTCATCAACGGCGCAGAGCGAGACACTAGAAATACCGTTTCGACTCAATGTCGGCTCTTCACTGATTGGAACATATCGTTTGAGCTAGCTCTTTAAACCCAAGAGCGGGATGTTCATAGGGCACTTCTCCTAAACCACTGTAACGTACCAGGAGAGGAGATGTGACGTACCTGCCAGCAGGACGCACACGACATAAAGGCAGATAGGAATCAGAATAAACGTCCGCGTAGCTTAATTGGTAGAGCAACTTATTCCGGAATGAGTGGACCCGGGTTCGAACCCCGGCGCGGATAAAAATGACGGAGAAATTCACTTCGTTATAATGGCGCCCGAACTATCCGGATGACCCGACCGTTCAAAATCTCGCATTGGTGTGATGTTATTTCCACACCGCGAGATAGGAAAAATACGAGAATCCTTTCTCCAGCACTTCAAAAAAAAAAAAAAAAAAATAAGGGGGAGATGATGTAACGTACCAGGAGATGTGACGTACCTGCCAGAAGGACGCACACGACATAAAGGCAGATAGGTATCAGAATAAAACGTCCGCGTAGCTCAATTGGTAGAGCAACTTATTCCGGAATGAGGGGACCCGGGTTCGAATCCTGGCGCGGATAAAAATGACGGAGAAATTTACTTCGTTATACCACATGAACATATTCCCTGGCATTTTAATTATTTGCATATCCCAACCTGTTGCACATATCCTGTAAGTTTCAAGATGATACTAGTAGTCCCTTCATGGTGTTGCAATTTTCACAAAGAGTAGTGTATAACCATGACGAAAAGGAGTAATCTGCACATTCCGTAAAAACTTTAAGGAACAGACGTAACTCCAGTCGCACTCCCAACGTGATTGTAAAAGCCTGACATCTTACCAAGTGCTGAAATTACCAGACCCAAAGAACACTTCTATATGGTGTCGAAGTGGCCCGGTCAAACGTTAATGTCGTTGTTCATCTGAGTTTGAAATTGAAGAAATGCCATAAGGTACAATGTAGGAGTTGCTTCCTTGTCCAGTGATGCAGGAATTAAAGACGAACTGCCGGATCTTATAAGAACGATGCCCGCAGGTGAAAAATAGAGCTGCATTTTCACTCTACACAATCCCTGATCAACATTTAGAATCCGAACAAGGCTAGTGTAGTTTATTATATTTCAATACACCATTGCGAATGTGGTATAAAAATGTCGTGAAACGTTTATCTAAATAGTTTACTATCAGTGGGGTGATATTACCGTCTGGTAAAGCTATAGATTCATAAGCATAGAAACGTTAAAGTGATTATTGTCTATTAAAAGGCTAACGTTTGGTTACCTATTTATCGTGAAGTGATGCATGCCGTGTTCTGTGGCGAGGGCAAAAAGGTATGAGTGCATCAACATTAAGCTTGAAAGGATTTTTCGGTGGTAATAATATTTTTAGTAATGATTGCTTGTGTAATAATAGAAAGAGAGAACGATGTGGGGAATTGTAATGTGAATAGAGAAAAAAGTTCGCAGAGATTAATGAAACGATGATAATAAGAATGTATTCTGTATTTGATCCTGTTTCAGTTATAGGATTACCATTAAATTGAGTAGCAATTATATTGTTTTTGGTGGTAGCTCCTTCAAGATATTTTACTATTTGAGGTCGGGGGGGGGGGGGGTCTATGGAATTATAAAGAATTAAATTTCAGATATATTTAAGGAGATTTCTTCTCCTCATATTTTGGGGTTAGTATATTTCAGAACTGCATTGCTTGTTTTACTTAGAGTGAATAATATCATGAGGTTGTTTCCTTTTACTTTTACTGGAACTAGTCATTTGATAGTAACTTTGAGAATTGGGGTGCGATATGAATAGTGGGTTTAATTGTCGGCTGGACGACTAAGTTTAAGGAGAGAAGTGCCCATTTAGTCCCAGAGGGGGGCACCTTTAGGACTAGCACCTTTTATAGTATTAATTGAAAGAGTAAGTCTTTTAATTTGGCCTATTATACTTTCAGTTCGGCTTGCTGCTAATATAATAGCGGGGCATTTGATTATTAGGTTAATTTATAGAATTAGTTTGATTTCTTGGGGGGGGGTGATTTCTGTATTAATGCAGAGATTTATATTAATTTTGGAGTGTGCGGTGGCTTTTATTCAAGCATTTGTATTTAGAGTTATTGTAATGTTATATTCATTAGAAAGTTATTAGTTGACAAGTGTGTTTCATCCCTTTCATATAGTAGGATTAAGACCCTGGCCATTAATAATAGGATTAGGAGTTTTGAGTATAGTGTTGGGGACTGCTAAAATCATAGTTTTTTATGGAATTTGATTTCTTAGGATTATCTTTTTGTTTTATCTTGCTAATTATGGTGGTTTGGTGGCGGGATGTTGTTCGAGAGAGAACGTTTCATTGGTGGCATATAGGTATGGTTATTCGAGGTCTGGTAATCGGAATATTGTTTTTTTTTTTTTTTTTTTTTCGTATCAGAATTATTGTGATTTGTTTCTTTTTTTTTAACCTTTTTTTCATTCTAATTTGGTCCCCACGATGGAATTGGGGGCAGCGTGAACCCCGTCAGCGGTAGAAGCGTTTAATCCTTTTCAAGTTCCTTTACTTAATACAGTAAGTTTATTATCTTCTGGTGTTAGAGTAACATGAGCCCATCAGTGTCTCTGGTTTAATGATTTAGAAAATACGGTTAATGCGTTGGGATTAACTTGAGGATTGGGATTATATTTTTCTTTCTCTTCAAGGGTTTGAATATTTTATAGCTACGTTTGGAATGAGAGATTCGGTGTTTGGGTCAGTATTTTTTGTAGCTACAGAATTTCATGGTCTTCATGTGGTCATTGGCTCTTTATTTTTAGTTGTGATTTGAATACGGGTTATAATGCGTCACCTGTCGAACAAGCATCATTTTGGGTTTGAGGCGGCGGCCTGATATTGACATTTTGTTGATGTAATTTGGGCATTTTTGTTTTAAGTAGTGTATTGGTGGTGGGGAGAGGGTTAGAAGATCAGTATTTGGTACAGTCTATTTCCAAAATGAAAAGAGAAAAGGTGTTTTTAATGACTGTTGTGGTGGGTGTATTTGTAGTAATATTGGTGTACGTAATGTTTTGAGGGGTGTCGTTGAGGGCAGAAATCATAGAAAACTCAGTATCAGCTTATAAATATGGATTCGATCAAGTAGAGGGGTCTCGGATGGAGTTTTCTTATCGTTTTTTTTTATTTCTATTTTTTTTTAGTGTTTGATGTAGAAATCACTCTTTTAATTCCTCTCCGCATTGTAGAGGTAGGTATAATAAGAATAATGGAGTTAGGGGTACTTATAGCCGTTTAATATTTAGGGCTAGTGTATGAATATTATAATGGGGTTTTAGATTGGGCAGAGTAGAATTGTCTAAGTCTTAAGCTCAGTGCACTAATCTGCTACAAGAATAGAAAGCTAAGGGCGGTTTCAATGTTAATGAAAAGAGGTGATCAGCCCGGGCTGATTTGCAATCCGCGCCTGAAGGAAACATGCTAATTAGTTTTGAGGAGCTGCTAACTCTTCGATAGTTAAAAGCTACTTTTGAAAAGCAGTGAGGCAGTTTGATTTCGAATCGGACCATGGAAAAAGAGGTGAATCACGTTGTCTTTTCAGGACAAAAAGAAAATTAGTCCTTTTTATCTTCAATAAATTGCGTTGAGGGAACTTCCTTGGAAAGAAAAGGAATTGAATGGTTTTTCCGGTAGTAATACTATTTAGCTAACATCGGCTCAGCCGCCCCGGTGGCGCAGTGGTCTAAGCGATGGCTTCTGATCATTCGTCCGAGATGGGTCCGGGTTCGAATCCCGGTGAGGCATGGATATTGTGTTTGTCTTACGGCGCTGGGACTCTCCCTTCCATGGAACCAGTGACCCTAAATTACGGACGGACGACTGCTTTTAGCCCATTGAGTTGCTCACGGTGGTCGTTAAACCTCTAATCAAAATAAAAAAACAATACGATGGCTCACCTCCATGTGAATGACAAAGAATCCAGAACAATCACAGTAACCCTCGCGCATGCTCCGGTAAAAGCATCTGATGCATCGCCAATGGATTATTGTCGCCCCGGTGGCGCAGTGGTCTAAGGCGTTGGCCTCTGATCATTCGTCCGTAAGGGGTCCGGGTTCGAATCCCGGTCAGGCATGGATGTTGTGTTTGTCTTACGGCACTGGCTCTTTCCCTTCCCTGGAACCAGTGACACTAAATTAGGGACGGGCGACTGCTTATAGCCCATTGAGTTGCTCACGGTGGTCGTTAAACCTCCAATCAAAAAAAAAAAATGGATTATTTCACTTATGAAGTATTGCGATAGGCCTCAGAAAATCGACGGTTGAAAACTGGTTATATCATTGAATACATGCAAAAAAAAAAAGAGTGAGTGCGCTTGGACCTCTGCTTTCTCCGTAAAAGCTTTCACAGAAAAAACAGAGGTTTAACGCAGTTCGTCAGCACCAAAGTCTGCAAATCCACCAGAAAAGAAGTGACGTCACATCATATACATTTTTTAAACCAACTAGAAAACGGTTCCGTGTCAACCGATCAATCTTCGTACTGCTCTACTATGCAGTATCTCCGACGAGGATTGTAACACTGTGTTCATGAGTGAGAACAATAAGCACAGCGTTTAGTTTCCAATAGGAACACAGTAGAGAATTTAATATTCATGCATACTTTAAGAGTAAGAAAAGTCCGACTATGAAAACACAATTCAGGGATAATTTTAGATAGATTTTATGGACAAGGGTGGAAGAGTAAGTTATCATACTCTTATAGCTGCTTCATAATCAAATGCTTCAAGCTTGAGATATTGCCGGGTAACGTTGTTTGGAGTCTGAAAATAAAAGTTTCACATAAATCCATGCAGTCCGTAAATGGTGATGCGTTAAAAACTAGAGATTTATCCAAAAGCGAAAATCGGTTTAAGATCTTCGATCATGTGAATAACTTGAAGTGCATGTTTCGCGTCTTTTATTTTGCTTCTAGGATATGTCGTTCCTGTCGTCCAAGTCCATAACGGTCCTTTTCGGTACGAATATAATTCAAACCTCTATCCATTCGCAATCTTTATTATGGCACGAAGTTTTTCTAGTACCGAGCAGAAAGAAATTCATGTTTATTCTGTATTATAAATAATGGGCTTTCCATTACATAACTTTTCGATAAGCGGGAGAGCAAATGTGATATTTTCTTAACACTCTAAGGCGACAGTTTAGGAGAGACTTATTGCCTATTCCATTAATCCTGACAAACTGTTCAAGAGTAAAAAGGAGGGAAAGTCCTCAAGTAAGCTATTGGGCCTGCATGGTAGAAAAAGCTTGTGTTTTCTCCGATAGAATTCGCAGCGCCTAGCTCTTACTCCCTCGTTTTAGATTGAGAGTGAAAGAAAAGTATAAAATGCATTTCATTGATTTTTCCATTTGAGACATCACAAGAGAAAGCATAATGCTTCATATTTCCTCCAAAATATGTGGTTTCAAAGCCTACCAGTGACGCGGAAAAATCGAAGGATATCTTCAGTTGGAACAAGTCAGACAAAGCAAAAGTTATTTTGCGTGCATGGTGCATTTAGTTTCCAGAATGCTTAAGTAATCAAAAAAGTTATAATGTTGCTTCCGAATAAATTCTTCTGAGATAGGTTAGCTTTTTTTTCATAAAACATAGGATACAATTATCTAAAGAAGTCTCGTCAACTTTTCTGAATCTACTGATAAACAAAATACGAAAATGGAGCAATTGGAAATTTCTAAATGAAACTGTGCATCCATGAAGTGAAATACAGGGTGTACCACTCGCTACCAAACTCGGCATTTCTTTAATAATATGAACACCAATGAAAATATTGCAACGAAATTTGAAGTGGACTTACCTCATTTCGTGCGAAATGTGATGAGATCACAACATATGCTGGAAGTGGTCACCATTTGCGTCCAGACAGCATTGAACCCGGCGCACCATATTGTGGAAAGTCCTTGCCAGAACGTCCGCCGTTACTGCCTGAATTTCTTCGGAGATGTTTGCTTTCAAGAAATCTATTGTTCGCGGTTTCTTAAGGTAAATTCTCCCTTTTAGATGTCCCCATTAATAGTAATCAGGAGGCGTCAGATCGGCCGAGTGCGGTTGCCATAGACCTTTCGAAATAACGCGGTCGCCAAAAAAGGACTGAATTTCGGCAAATGCGCTGTCGCTCCATCATGCTGGTAATATCCAATGAAGAGTTCTTCATCGTCCAATGGGTGATGGAGATTTCCATATATGCAGCTGTTGTGACGGTTGTATCGAAGAAGATGGGACCAATTATGCGACGCTGGGTCATCGCACACCAAACACCAATTTCCTGTGAGTGAAGGGGTTCTTCATGTATCGCGTTGGGATTTTCACCGGCCCAAATACGGGAATTTTGAGAAATGACGTATCCGGACAGGTGAAACCACGCCTCGTCCGAGAACCACGTGTAGTCCAGAATGCCTGGATTTTCCTGAAGAAATGTCTGAAACCATCAACAGTATGTCACTCGTTTCACATGGTCAGGCTCTTTCAGTCCGTGGACCACTGAGATATGGTACGCATGAAGCTTCGCTTTTTTCACAGCACGTTGACAAGTGCTTTTGGACAACCCTGATTCGCGTGACAGTCGGCGAAGTGACTTCCTGGGTGACGCAAATAGTCGGCCCTTTACATTCTGGATCGTTTCCTCGGACATTTGTGAACGACCTCCTGCATGGTCGTCTAATAAAATGTTCTTGGTTTCCAATTTCTTCGACAATGACCAAATGATGGACTTACTCGGCGGATGTCTGCCTGAAAACCTCTCAACGAATTGCTGTTGACAAGACTTTATCGATTCTGTTTTCCAATAAGTGCGAACAATAAACACTCGTTCTTCTAGAGTATACCGATACATTTTCAAACGTACGCGAACAGCCACGAGCACGAGAACTCGCTATCAACAACCGTATTGTGTACATACGCTCAGAGAACTGGCATAACAAAGCAGCACAGAGTCGTATCCGGCTGATTGGCGGACTGTTCCTCAGTGGCGTCACACTTAGAAATGTGTCTGCTACTATGAAGCACTCCGGGTGGCTGGTGGACAGCGCCAGATTCAATGCTGTCTGGACGCAAATGGTGACCACTTCCAGCACGTGTTGCGATGTCATCACATTTCGCACGAAATGAGGTAAGTCCACTTCAAATTTTGTTGCAATATCTTCATTGGCATTAATATTATTAAAGAAATGTCGGGTTCGGTAAAGAGTGGGGCACCCTGTATTATGCATTTAGTTTTCCTTTATTCACCTCTTGATCAATTGAAATAGGTTTAGTAAATTATTGTGCTTATAATTTATTCGCCTTGCTCATCAATCTATGTAACAACGGTTTACTATTGGGCTGTCGAAAAAGTCATGACGTATGTTGGCACCCGATGGCGGTTGGGCGGTTTTGGAAGTACTAGAGGCATGCGCAGCTCTGTTATCGGTATGGTATTCGACAGGTGCCAGTTCTAGCTGCAGTCTAAAAGGACTAGTGATCGATTTGGTTGATTTGCGGAGATTTGACATCAAGTTGAAGATGGAAGACCAAACTGTGCATTTTCACCATATTTTAATCTTTTACTTCAGTAAAGGGAAGAACGCGCGTCAAGCTTGTGAAAAGTTGCTCAAAATGTGCAGTGATAATGCTCTACAAGAACGTCAGTGCCAGCGGTGGTTCGCAAAATTCCGTGCTGGTAATTTTGACCTGAACCATGCTCCTCGGTCGGGGAGGCCCACCGAGGTTGATGACGACCAAATCAAGGCATTGATCTAGTCAAACCCACGTTACACGACACGCGAGACTGCAGAAACATTGCACATCCATCATTCAAGCGTTCACGACCACCTGAAGAAGCTGGGATACATTAGCAAGCTCGATGTGTGGGTTCCTCATAAACTCAAAGAAGCTCAATTGACGGCGCGTGTAAACATCTGCGATATGCTCATTAAACGTAAGGAAAACGATCCGATTTTGAAACGACTGATAACTGGTGACGAAAAGTGTATTGTGTACAACAATGTGCTGCGCAAACCGTCTTGGTCCCGACGTGCTGCTTCGCCTCAAACGACATCCAAAGCAGACATTCATCAACGGAAGGTCCTGGTCTCAGTGTGGTGGGATTTTAAAGGTGTCGTGTTTTTCGGGCTCCTACCACAGAACCAAACAGTCAATTCGAATGTGTACTGTCGGCAATTGGACTGTTTGAACGAAACCATCATCCAGAAACTTCCAGAGCTCATTCATCGTAAAGGGTTTGTGTTCCATCACGACAACGCGAGACCACACACAAGTTTGATCACCCGTTAAATATTATTGGAGCTTGGGTGGGATGTGTTGCCACACCCAGCATACTCGCCGGATCTTGCGCCGTCAGACTTCATCTTGTTTCGCTCTCTTCAACAGTCCTTGCGTGGTATAACGTTCAATTCAGATGAGGCTGTAAATCAGCACCTTTACAATTTTTCTCCACGAACGACAGGTTCTTCTGTGAACGAGGCATTCTGCAGCTCACTGAAAGATGGCAAACGGTTATCGAACAAAACGGGCATTATATCATTGATTGATCTTTGTTCTTTCTATCAATAAATGACCTTTGCAAAACATGGCTAAAATACTTCATGACTTTTCCGACAACACAATAGATTTGGCATGCGAATAGGATGAGATGCGTTTCATGGGACCTTTAGTTTTCATAAAAGAAGAAAACAATTTCTGGTATTATTAACTTTCTGCGTGATCATTAATACACGAGGAGCACAATTTATTGTAAACATCGCACCCATTCCTATAATTGTCCTACCCGGCCACAATAATGTATCCAGCCGAAATCCCCGGATGGGTAAAATTATGTCAGACATCCACCTATTCTCTAGTGTTCTTGAAACTCTTATTATGGGTAAACCCGTCGGTCTCATCGCTTTCGATTGTGGATTGTAAAACGGTGTGAGGGAGATATGATGCAGCATTTCCGCGATTGCTGATTGCCTTGGATTTTCACGTGAGACGGTCGCACGTCTCCATTGAAGCTATACCGAACCAGGCAAAACAGGTAGCCGTAGAGGGAGGGGGAGGAATGTGGTCGTGAAGTAACCTTTGCCTCTCGGGTTATCACCTCTTTTCCTCTATGATAACTTCGGAAGGGGAATCCACAACCGAGAGGATAAATTTGACATTCAATAACAGTGTAAGTACGAAGACGTGTGCAAAGACATTCAACCTACAATGGGACGAATGGACTATGCCAGTCAAAGTTCACGTCCAGTGCCCCTGTTTCTTAACAGCACTTCACCGAGCTATAAAACTGCCGTAGGAGAAGGACCATCGTAACTGGATCAAGGAAGACTCGAAACAGGTAAACTCTCGATCGGTATCCCCTCTACGGCCCAAAGGGCTCCACAGGGATCAATCGTTCTCACTCATGGGAAATGATTGGAAAATTGGGACAGCAATCCTAAATCCACGCATGAACAACAGGCCCGGACAGATGCCCGCACACATTGCTGAATAATAGCACCCACCGGGACTAGCTCAAGACTTTGAAGACCCCCTCACACACATCAACACCTAGGGATCAACCCAGCCCCTTATTACAAGAGCAAAACATTAAAAAGGATTCTACAAAGTCTATAAGAAACTTATTTAACACATTACCTTATTAATTATTCAGCAAGTCACTCCCAGTTTTGTCGGACAAAAAGATTTTTAATGTAGGAGCACAATTGTAAACCTACAGGCCCAGCCCGAGACCAAACGTTGTTACTTAACTGGTGAAAAATTGAGCCCAACCCGGCATTCAGTACGACCCAGATCCGTGCAGTACTTTAGCATGAGGTACAAAAAAATGTGCTCAACCGTAAATACATTGAAATATGAAGTTACAGCCAATGGCGGCAAAGCTTGTGTTGCAGACAATCAGAAAATATGCGCATGCTACACATAGTGGAAATATGTAACGCAAATCTGGTTTTTTTTTAAATCCGTCTCGTAGGAATAGTGATCAGAAAGTAATCGAGGTAGTTGCCTTCGATGCACGATCTTCATGAGAAAAGTCACACGCAATACAAATTAAAATTCGTCGGCTGAATTTAAAGATTTTATTGTATATAGTTTGAGGTATAAGAACTTTCAGGTTTCCTTAGAACCCATCGTCAGATACATAAACAGAAGAAGAAAGGGAATACCTTTCTTCTTCTGTTTATGTATCTGACGATGGGTTCTAAGGAAACCTGAAAGTTCTTATAGCTCAAACTATATACAATAAAATCTTTAATACTATACTAGTGATCCGATTTATTGGCGTAAGAAATAGACATATAAGCGTTTCCAAACTTTCGCACATCAACCAGATGGCTTTTTTAAGGCAGTTAGACAGAAATTGCGTTATCAATTTGTTCCTCGTTGAATATATTTTAAATACGTCGAGATAATGTAAATGTACGATGTCATCGCTCTGTTCACGTTATTTTTATAAACCACGAATAGCAACTGAAAAACTATATATCCGACAACGCTGGGATCGAACCCCAGATCTCTCGATAACTAGCCGAGTGCTAGCCAACAAATAGCAACTGAAAAACTATATATATGGATATATAGTTTTTCAGTTGCTATTCGTTGTTTATAAAAATTACGTGGACAGAGCGATGACATCGTATATTTACATTATCTCCACGTATTTAAAATATATTCACCATTTCTATCGCCCCTTGGATTTATCAGCTGTAATTAAACAGCCTGCTTTGTTGAATTCCACTAGATGGCGACACATCAGTTGCTGAGCCCATCAGTATATGGATTTGTGTAGTCAGATGCTGACTGATAAACCACGAATGGCGCTGTGAATTGTTGGCACCGTAGCGTAAATCGAACACACTCGGCTAGTTATCGAGAGATCTGGGATGCGATCCCAGCGGTGTCGGATATATAGTTTTTCAGTTGCCATTCGTTGTTTATAAAAATAACGTGGACAGAGCGATGACATCGTACATTTGTTCCTCGTTATCAAAAATCTTTAAATTCAGCCGATGAATGTGTATTGTGTGTGACTCTTCTGATCAAGATCATGCATCGAAGGCAACTACCTCGATTACGTTTTGATTATTTCTGCGCGAATTTGAATCTCCTAATAGGAATAGCGATATTGAGAAAAACATTTTTCGCGCCCTTGGCATTATTTTAAGAAGAAAATATAAACAAATGCTCATCGCAATCAATGGTAGATTAGTGTGATTAAATAAAACTGGCCATTCGCGACGTGATGCGTTCGGATTTGACCCTCGACACACCAGTGTTGAATTCTGCACTGATATTTCGGGATGTGGCCCTTCTGTTGGCTTGCAAGGTTTTCAAAAGTCTCTTTTCACCATTCTGATCCACCAGCTCTTGTCTCCACAGGACTGCCTGTTGCTAAAACGTTTTGCGTGTCGTGCCATTCACGGTAAACTATAGTTGTGCTTGTAAAGCCAAGGAGGAAGGCCGTTCTTGTCCCCAGCTATCATACCACGTTTGAAGTCGCTTATATTATTTGCTTTGTCCATTCCATTCATCAAAAGAAAGCTAACAGATGCTCGACGAGCTAGTCGGCTAAATTTAAGCAGAAGACCGCACTCACATACAGTCTTTCGTGTTGCACAATCCCATTTAAGTGACGGGGCAGGTGTGTCAAATTAGACTGCACCTCACTGTATATCGAAGTCAATAGCATTTTCATTTACGCGTTTGATGTAGGACTACGTCTAAATCCGCTGGATAGTACGGGGTGACCCACGGCCGACCGCCTGTGACAAAAATAGGTCCCAATTGAAATCATTATAGCGTTAAAAATACTTGCCGCACGCTAATAATGTTATCACATTCGTAAGCAGCCTAGAGTCCAATTCGCGTACTGCGCAGTACACCGTGTGCGCGACGCTCCCTTTGCTCTCTGTGTGCGGGGGAGGTGATGCAATATTTCTGTGGGTGACGTCGCGTTTGACTCGTTCTATCTCGGCAACCGTGAGCCCAACCGACTGCGTGGTATCGTTTTAAAGCTCTCGACGAGATCGGTTCAAATATACGAAGCACCTTTAACAGTGGTTTGAGCTGAACATTTTAAAAATTGTTTTCTTGTGAACCGGTGAACACTTTTGACAATATCTCGGTTTATCTGGACAACCGTGAGTGCAAAACGACTGTGCTGGGTATCGTTTTAAAGCTCGGGGCGAGATCTATTCAAACGTACAGGGTGTTTCATAAAGAATGTCCCGATTTGAAAAGTGGATATCTCGGCAACCACGAACCACCGATGAATGCGACTTGTATCATGTCTACGGGCGTGACTCAGAGATTGTTATGACTACCGCTGGATGGCAGCTCGAGCCTCCAAACAGCCGCTACGCTTAGCGAGTGAGAAGATGGCGTCGAGGCAACAGAAGGCGTTTTGTGTGCTCGAATTTAGCAAGACCAAGTCCGTGATTACGGTGCAGCGTGCGTTTAAACGGCGTTACGGCGGTGCTCCACCGCTGGGCAAAACCATTCGTCGTTGGTATCGACAATTTGAAGAAACAGGGTGTCTATGTAAGGGAAAGAGTTCTGTACGACCAACCACCTCAGCGACGAATGTGCAACGGAGTCACGAGGCTTTTCAGCGAAGCCCACGGAAGTCTGCTCGTCGTGCGAGCCGCGAACTTGCCATCCCTCATGGGACTTTTTGGCGTGTTTTACGACGACGTTTGCTGCTGAAGCCGTACAGATTGCAACTGGTGCAAGCTCTTCGTGGAGGTGACAAAACACAACGAATAGATTTGTGTGCAATTTTGTTAGAGGACATGGAGGACGACATCGTCGTACAAAAGTTGATTTTTAGCGATAAAGCAACCTTTCATGTAAGCGGGAAAGTTTCGCGCCACGATGTTCGCATATGGGGACTGGAGAATCCACATGAAATTCTCCAACATGAACGTGATTCACCAAAACTGAATGTTTTTTGCGCGGTTTCTGTTAGATAGGCTCATGGCTCTTTTTGTTTTGCGGACAACACATTGCCTCAGCATTGGATTGGACGCAAGGGACCCCATGACTTGGCACTGTACGCTTGGCCTCCGAGATCTGCAGACATCACACCATGTGACTTTTTTTTTTTATGGGGATACGTAAAAGACCGTGTATATGTTCCCCTTTACAAGCTGACTTGGATGAGCTCCGAACCAGAATAAGGGCTGCGGTAAATCCTGTGACTGAAGACACTCTCCGATGCGTTTGGGATGAATTCAGCTATCGGCTTGATGTTGTCCGTGCAGCAGGTGGAGGGCACATTGAGTATTTGTGGTGAGTGAAACTTTAGACCGTCCTTTATACTTGGCTCTTTGTTTCGTAACTATCCTCCATTTGCCTTATTAAATATACTACTTTAAAATCGGGTCGTTCTTTTTGAAGCAAAGAACATATTGCAGTGGTTCAAACTAAAACTTCTAATAATTGTTTTCTTGTGAACGGGATAACATTTTCGACAGTGCCGCGGAATTCGCAGAATGAACGCAAGCAAGAGTGGAGAAAATCCAAACGAGAGGCAAGAGCAAGTGTTGAGGAATGTAATATTCCAAGAAGACAGAGCACGACGTTGGGTAATTCGTGTATTGATCTGCTTTGTGTTCGCAATGCATCCAGCATTACTTGCAAAAATTACGTAAGCTACTTTTCTTATCATAGACCTGTGCTGGCTATAACAAATTAAATGAACGCTTGGAACCCATACTCAATTAACTCATATCAACTCTCCGATTAACACATCGTAGTCCTACGTTCCAAACTGACGGCTCAATCACAACTGAGCCTACCTGTATTTTTTTTTTTTTTTTTTTTGCCAAAGTATTATGCACCGAAAATATATAAAAAAACGTACGGATTTTCGAACATGAAAAACAGATGCAAAGTTATGGTGCTCAGAGACAGACGAGCAGGAAAACGAAAGGAAAACGAGGTACATAGGTGTACTTCTTATTCAAACGAAGCGCAAGGTGTGATTAGAAACACAAAGCGCGAAGTCACACATATGTAATCTGTGACGTCTTTCCCATTCACGAAAGTATAACAATGACGATGGCGTTATTTGATACTTAATTTTACTCCTAATATTTGATGCTGCGATGATCGGCATCTGTTATTGACAGCAGAAATGCTAAAGTTATTGTATTTCGCTGACAAAACCATTTTTGTGAGACAGAATTATGTTTTGTGCACAGCCATTTGAGAAGATATTTCTCCAAAAAAATATCGAAGATATATCATAATGGCAAATATGTATCAATTATTTAATTTAATTTATATTGTACTCAACGACTGTTGATATCCCACGATGCTATATTTAAGGCAAAACGTTCTCCAAAATAACAGTTTTTATAATTAGACCGTGCATCTTCGAGAAAATGAAATTTTATTAAAGAAGTCATTTTATGCGAGAATGTTGGGTCTATGGTTTTAAACTCAGCAACAGTAGTCTTCATATCATCCATATCCAGATTTTGGAGTAACATCCACGTCTAACACTTTGATAAGTATCTTATCTCGTGTAAGTTATAGCAACACATACAAAAGGGAACCAAGTACCAACTAAAGAAGTCTGATGATTGAATAGTTAGAGAACATGGCTCTCGCTTTGCATGTCTATGCTGAGTTCTTGAGACACTGGCGCTTCCTTTGTTCGACTTTTCTGTTTTACTCCTTTTACTGGACTAAGTAACCACTAATTAGACAATGTCGAATCTCTCTAGCTTTCTACATGGAAAAGGAGTGTCGACCCAAATAATAAGTTTTAAGGAAAATCAGGTTTATGCAAAATGAGTTGTCTCACTTCATATTTTACCAACTATTAACAGCTATGTAAAATAATGCGTATTCATCGAAGTGAAAGGACAAATAAATCGAAAGTGTCGACATAAGTGAGGATTGTAAAGGGGTCATATGGGAAAATAAACAAAACTCTCTTTCATAGTTTTGAAAGCAGACGACTGAGATCCTAAGATTAATACTGCAACACAAAAAAAGCCATCCTAAAAAAAGAAGAAAACAAGTTAGAAAAATCATGCAATGCATTGATTATGAAACGCTTTCCAACATACCAGAAAATAATACTCAAGTTATAAGGATAATGGCTGTGGAATAAATCTCGCTCCTGTGCCCTGACCTTTGACCACATTTTGATGATATTAAACAGAATTAGTTCAGTGTATCTCCGGAACAACATGCTAAAGTTTTGTCATTCAATATTGCTTTATTAGACAACTAATAGTGTACAATAAAACAGGGGTATATAACATGGGCAAAAGGCCAAAAAGACGTGGACAAAATCACAGGCTTACACTTGAGACATTCAGGAGAACAAAACATAAGAAAAAGAACAATAGGCGCGCAGGCCACTCTCTCAAACAGAGAGATATTATGAGGAACATGAAATACACAGGACATTAAGCATAGCAAAAGTCAAGCAGGAGTCTAAGGGCTCACACTCTGGAAGATGCTGGAATAATAAGGAACTGGTGTTAGCGGATACGGGAAGGAGAAGTCTGGATATCTATACATAGCATGTTTCACCCAACGCTCACCAGCGCGGCAAATATCACCTTAAGAAGCAAAATCTTGTTGTGAAGGAGGATCTGAAGCAAGAGGCTTACGCCGCCGTCAGGAACGTTGAGCCGTAGAAGATGTACAAGTAAGAGAAGTACCATCAGCAGAAGTCGAGGAATGCAACAATGGAGCATGATGAAGCACAGGTGAAGGAGCACTGTTAGGAACAATTGATGTGGCAGGAACAGTAGCTGAAACTGATGGAAGGTCGACAGGAAGGACTGTAGAGGAAGATGTCACGTCAAAAGACAAATGAAGACACTGTGAGTCGGAGGATGCAGGTTCAATGGACATGACAAGAGCTGCTGGGAGTGAAGAACTCACAGAGACGATCGTCATGAGAGAGCTGATTAGAGGCGGAGTAGGATCTTCGTCCGGCGACTCAGGAGTTGGCAAAGCAGGAGTGTCTAGAGAAAAGGGCCGAATGGAGACATCTACAGAAGACAAGTGCAACCCAGAAGACACTACCGGGCTGTCAGTGGAGGGCCCTGTAAAAGATAGACTTGCTTGGAGTGAGGACTGGAGATGACTAGTAGGAGACGAAGCAACATCAGCTGTCGGTAAAGGAAAATGAGATGACGCAGAATCTGGAGGTACAGAAACAGATAAGTTGCACTGGGGCGGTGAGGAAGCATGAGATATAAGGCAACTGGAAGACGATGGCTCCGTGGATACGAAGAGCCGAACCATAGAAGTGGAGACCGCAGTCGAACATGGAGACAATGGACTGACAGGAGCAGGAGATGAAGGCGGAGATAGTGGCTGCGGGCATGGCAACAAGATCTGGGAAGAAGACGGGCTCGATGGAGGCATGCAAAGTGGTGTAATAGGAACAGAAGAAAGAACATCCAGGAATGCTGTCGGTGATCGATGATCAGCAAAAATATTCTTCGAAGAAACACGTCAAGTAGAAGAATCAGGGGACGGGAACAAGCCACTCGAAACCGGAAGCTGCGAATATGTATAAGGAAATGTCGGCAAATATGTGGATGATAAAGAAAAGTCACACGATTCTGGCAAGGCAGAAGGGCGAATGGAAGTCCAAAAATTCCGAGTTGGACAAGAAGAACTATGGTGACCGGGCAATTTGCAAGAAAAACAATGATAGGCGCTAAAAACATTGACAGTGCGAGTATGTGGACCGCAGATAACTTGGAAAGCTGTCGGACAGAAAACAATGGATTGTTCGTCTGGAAAAACGACGAGAGATTGACGTTGAAAACTATAATAGGGACGATTTCCTTGATTATCTGAAGCAGCACGCAAAATCTTAATAGGGCCAATAACTAAACCACATTGAGAAAGGAAAGCATGCAGTAATTCTTTGGAGAGTTCAGGAGGAACTGGAGATAAACTAACGAGAGTAGGGCAATGAGCAAGAGGAAATGCGAACAAACTTTGGCCGCCGACTGAAATTGGAGAAGAAAAACTTACTCAACTTGAGAGGGATTAGAAAAATAAACCAACACCGAGCAAGGCTTTCGACCGATGTGTGTGATGAAATCAAGTGAGCCGCCCCGGTGGCGCAGTGGTCTAAGCGATGACCTCTGATCATTCGTCCGTAAGGGGTCCGGGTTCGAATCCCGGTGAGGCATGGATGTTGTGTTTGTGTTACGGCACTGGCTCTTTCCCTTCCCTGGAACCAGTGACCCTACATTAGGGACGGGCGACTGCTTATAGCCCATTGAGTTGCTCACGGTAGTCGTTAAACCTCCAATCAAATAAAAAAAATCAAGTGGAACAATCTGATGGAGTGCTGAAGTATAAGCTGTAAGTTTAGTACGTGGAAGCGCGGAATATTTTACTCCGAGAGCTAAAGAAGCAAAGAAAGACTTCCCTGGTGACGAGGACTCTATTAAATGAGCTGTTAAAACGGTGCCGGTACGAGAAAGGCGGAAGCTCAAGGCAGTTGAGAGAGGATCCGAGGGGAAGGCAGTGACTGCGGGCGAAGAGAGAGGAGGTGAACTGTCAAGTAGTACATCCAGAGGAGGCGTCAGTGGTCGAAGAAAAGCAGTAGACGTAGTACAAATCAGAAACTGGAAAGCAATGCAGCACAATCTCGAGAGCGTAAGACGATGGAGATGGCAAAAGGCACGTAAAGAAGGCGGACGATGGGAAGATGCTAGGTAATGACGTCACTGGAAGAACGACGAGAGACAGACGGAGCACAGTAACGATGACGTCACCCAAGGACTACTATCAGAGGGTGACGTAAACGGGAAGGCGTGTAGATAACAGGAAGATAAGCACTGAAGGCAACTGAATAGAATGCTGGTGAGAAGACAGAAGGAAGTCAAGGCAAGTCACGATGGGCAGATGACGTGCGTTAAGAAAAACATGAATTTATATGAGAAACATTTCGCACTTGAAAACGCTCTCCAACACAGAAAGAATTTTTCAAATCGGACTCTTAGAAACAGAGATATCGACAAAAATAAGATCTGACTTTACGTCCCCTGGTGGGAAAATCATGCATTATTTTAGAAAGGAAGTATTCTCAAAAGGTTTTTCCATATGAGCACTACCGGTCCAAGAAAAAAAAAATTAGTCGATCTTTCAGGAGCCCAGATTTTGCTACAAATACATCAGCAGCAGAATTAACACTTATGCCCCTTGGTGGCCAAACCATTTCTTACTAAACATTAGAAATTTTGTGAAAAATATTTTCCATCAGGTTTTCTATGCGATACAGGAAGAATTTTTCAAATCGTAGTTTTAGAAGCAGAAGTAACGTAGGAAACGCAATTTACCTTTGTGCCCCCTAGCGGAAAGTCTATGATTTACTTGAAAATTTTGAATTTACAAGAAAAACATTTCGCATCGAGAACACTATCCAGCAAAGAAGGAATTTTTCAAATCGAACTCTGAGAAGTAGAGATATTGACAAAAATAAGATATACGCCTGCGCCCCCTGGCGTAGAAACCATGCATTATTTTAAGAAGAAAATTTTCCTAAAAGGTTTGTCGACATGAGTAGTATCGGTCCACAAACGACGTTTTTTTTTTTTTTTAATCGAGAATTGCCGCCCCGGTGGCGCAGTGGTCTAAGGCGCTGGCCTCTGATCATTCGTCCGTAAGGGGTCCGGGTTCGAATCCCGGTCAGGCATTGATGTTGTGTTTGTCTTACGGCACTGGCTCTCTCCCTTCCCTGGAACCAGTGACCCTAAATTAGGGACGGGCGACTGCTTATACCCCATTGAGTTGCTCACGGTGGTCGTTAAACCTCCAAAAAAAAAAAAAAAAAGAAAGAAAATCGAGAATTTAGAAGCTCATATTTTGCTCCAAATACACCAGAAGCGGATATTAGGATTTTCGCCCCCTGGTGGCGAAACCATTTTTTTACAAAAATTGGAAATTATGCTCAAACGATTTCCTGTCAGGAACTGTATCCGATTCAAAAAGAATTTTTTCAAATAGAAGATTTAGAAGCAGATAGATATATAGGGGGAAACGCAATTTACCTTCACGCACCCTAGCGGAAAGTCTATGAATTACTTGAAAATTTTGAAATTACATGAAAAACATGTCACACTGGATACACTATCCAACAAAGAAAGCATTTTCAAATCGGACTCCTCGAAGTATAGATATTGACAAAAATAAGATATACATCTACGCCCCCTGGCGGAAAAACTGTGGAATACTTTAAGAAGAAAATATTCCGGAAATGTTTATCGATGTGAGTGTCATCAGTCCACGAAAGAATTTTTTCAATCGATATTTTAAAAGCTCAGATTTTATGGTAAAAACCTCAGAAGCAAAAATTAACACTTACGCCCCTTGGCGGCCAAAGTATTTTTTACCAAAAAATTGATGCTATATGCAAAGGATTTTTCATCAGGAGCTAGCTGTATCCGCCGAAGAAAAAATTTTCAAATCGGTGTTTTAGAAGAAGAGTTATTGGGAAAAATATAATTTACTTTTACGTCTGCCTAGCGGAAAATCTGTACGTAATTTGAAAAAGTAGCTATATTTAAAATACTCTTCGACATAAATGGAATCGAAGGATCAAATAATTTTTTCAATTGGATGTTTAGAAGCAAATAGTGGAATAAAATGTATTTTTGAATTCGACATCATCTGCATTTACGCCCTCTAGCGACGAAATTGTACATCGTAAAAAAACGAAATGAAGGGTCGTCATTGGCATATTTGAAGCTTCCCAATGCAAAAATAATTTTTCAAATCGGACTAATAGTTGCAGAGATATCGTGGGTACGGACGGACGGACAAACCGATAACATAAGCACGATGTGTTTTTACAAAAGACGCGCTAAAAAAGCCTAAAAATTATAACATACGTTACCGCATTGAACAAAATCATAATGCCTTTGAAATACTAACTTCTCTTTCGACAGCCCTATCTGTGTACAAAAATCGTGATTCTAGATTATGAGAAATCCGCACAGCTAAGAATCCAGACCAGTGCTTCAATAAGCAACGCATGAAATAACAACTTTTTTTCGAACCTTGGTGCATTCATTTGAAATCAGAATGTTGGATAACATCTAGGACTTTATTCTACTGCGCCACGAAATGGCGGAACCACAAAGTTACGACCCAGAGATTTATCATTTTTAAAATAGCGCCTATGTGTGTGTGAGTCCTGAAACGCGAAACCCCTTTTTTTACGTTTTCCAAACGTAAGATGAAGAAGGGTATATGCCCCAGCTTTATCCGTCTGTCTGTCTGTCTGACCGTCCGCACGATAACTCGCGTAAAAATGTTTCGATTTCGATGTAATTTTAGTATGTGGTAGGGGATTACCTAGGGTCGAACCCTATTGAAAATAGGCGCAATGGGTCAACAATCAGGACATAGGAGCGGGATTCATTCCATTGCCTTATGCGCCCTAACGTGCCTAAAAACTTTTCGATTTCGATGTCATTTTAGTATGTGGGATGGGACTACCTGGGAACTAACCCTACTGAAAATGGGCGAAATAGGGTCAAAGATCAGGACATGGGAGCGGGATCCATTCAATCGACCTTATGCGTTATAACTTACGTAAAAATGATTCGATTGCGATAAAACTTTATAGTATGTTGTTCCAGAGATATACTGAACTGGTTCTGTTGAATATAATTAAAATGGGGTGAAACGTCAGGGCACAGAAGCGATATTTATTGCACAGCCATTATCTTCATAACTTGACTAAAAATGCTTCCGTTGAGACAAAACTGTCGCTGAACGTGCCCTCTCGAGCTCCTCAATTTTAGCCCAGTTTTCTCGGTCAAAAAGCCCATTGCTTCCGACTCCTGTGTTCCGTGTGTGTATAAGGATATGTGCTACCTTTCCTGCTACTTTTCCGAATCAGAAAGTACATATTTACTTCGAATTTTATCATAATATTGCCTGCCGACTACCCCCTACTGCATTTCTGAAGTGTGCGCCCAAGTGCATGTTCCAGTGCCTGTTGTTCCTTTCCTGCATACCCTGTTCAAGTAATAGGCTACCAGCAATCTTCCCAGCTGCTTTTCAGCACCAGTAAGTGATTTTTATGCCAATATTCCTTCATTTTTCATCTCGTTTGGTATGTTTACATCTGGCCATCGTGACTTGCCTTGACTTCCTTCTGTCTTCTCACCAGCATTCTATTCAGTTGCCTTCAGTGCTTATCTTCCTGTTATCTACACGCCTTCCCGTTTACGTCACCCTCTGATAGTGGCTCTTGGGTGACGCCATCGTTACTGTGCTTCATCTGTCTCTCGCCGTTCCTCCAGTGACGTCATTACCTCGCATCTTCCCATCGTCCGCCTTCTTTACGTGCCTTTTGCCATCTCCATCGTCTTACGCTCTCGAGATTGTGCTGCATTGCTTTCCAGTTTCTGATTTGTACTACGTCTACTGCTTTTCTTCGACCACTGACGCCTCCTCTGGATGTACTACTTGACAGTTCACCTCCTCTCTCTTCGCCCGCAGTCACTGCTTTCCCCATTGATCCCCTCTAAACTGCCTTGGGCTTCTGCTTTTCTCGTACCGGCTCCGTTTTAACAGCTCATTTATTGGAGTTCTCGTCACCGGGGAAGTCTTTCTTCGCTTCTTTAGCTCTCGGAGTAAAATATTCCGTGCTTCCACATACTAAACTTACAGCTTACACTTCAGCACTCCATAAGATTGTTCCACCTGATGCCATCACGCACATCACACGAAAGCCTTGCTAGGTGTTGGTTTATTTTTCTAATCCCGCTCAAGTTGAGTAAGTTCTTTCTTCTCCAATTTCAGTCGTAGGCCAAAGTCTGTTCGCATTTCCTCTTGCTCATTGCTCTACTCTCGTTAGTTTATCTCCAGTTCCTACTGAACTCTCCAAAGATTTACTGCATGCTTTCCTTTCTCAATGTGGTTTAGTTATTGACCCTATTGAGACTATGCGTGCTGCTTCAGATAATCAAGGAAATCGTCCCTATTATAGATTTCAACGTCAAGCTCTCGTCGTGTTTCCAGACGAACAATCCATTGTTTCCTGTCCGACAGCTTTCCACGTTATCTGCGGTTCACATACTCGCACTGTCAATGTTTTTAGCGCCTATCATTGTTTTTCTTGCAAATTGCCCGGTCACCATAGTTCTTCTTGTCCAACTCGGAATATTTCGACTTCCATTCGCCCTTCTGCCTTTCCACAATCGTGGGACTTTTCTTTATCATCCACATCTTTGTCGACTTTTCCTTTAACATATTCGCAGCTTCCGGTTTCGAGTGGTTTGTTCCCGGCTCCTGATTCTTCTACTTCACGTGTTTCTAAGAAGAATATTTTTCCTGATGCTCTACTACCGACAGCTCTTCTGGATGTTCTCCTTTCTGTTACTACTACACCACTTTGCACGCCTTCATCGAGCACGTCTTGTGCCCAGATCTCGTTGAAATACCCTCAGTCACTCTCTCCGCCTTCATCTCCTGCTCCTGTCAGTCCATTGTCTCCATGTTCGACTGCGGTCTCCACTTCTATGGTTCGGCTCTTCGTATCCACGGAGCCATCGTCTTCCAGTTGCCTTATATCTCATGCTTCCTCACCGCCCCAGTGCAACTTATCTGTTTCTGTGCGTCCAGATTCTACGTCATCTCATTTTCCTTTACCGACGGTTGATGTTGCTTCGTCTCCTGCTAATCATCTCCAGTCCTCACTCCTAGATGTTCCTGTTACAACTTCATGTTCACCGCCGTGCTCACTATAAGCAAGTTTCTTGTCTACAGGTCCTTCCACTGACAGCCCTGTAGTGTCTTCTGGGTTGCACTTGTCTTCTGTTGATGTCTCCATTCGGCCTTTTTCTCTAGACACTTCTGCTTCGCCAACTACTGAGGCGCCGGACGAAGATCCTACTCCACCTATTATCAGCTCTCTCATGCCGATCGTCTCTGTGAGTTCTTTACTCCCAGCAACTCTTGTCATGTCCATTGAACCTGCATCCTCCGACTCACAGTGTGTTCATTTGCCTTCTGACGTGTCATCTTGTTCTACAGCCGTTCCTGTTATCCTTCCATCAGCTTCAGCCACTGTTCCTGTCTCGTCGATTGTTCCTGCCAGTGCTCCTTCACCTGTGCTTCATCATGCTTCTTTGTTGCTATCCTCGACTTCTACTAACAGTACTTCCCTTACTTGTACATCTTCTACGGCTCGACGTTCCCGACAGCGGCGTAAGCTTCTTGCTCCAGATCCTCTTTCACAACAAGACTTTGCTTCTTATGGTGATTATTTCCGTGCTTATGAGCGTTGGGTGAAACGTTCAATGTATAAATATCCAGACTTCTCCTTCCCGTATCCACTAACACCAGTTCCTTATTATTCCAGTATCTTCCAGAGTGTGAGCCCTTAGACTCTTGCTTGACTTTTGCTATGCTTAATGTCCTGTGTATTTCATGTTCCTCATATTATCTCTCTGTTTGGAAGAGTGGCCTGCGCGCCCATAGTTCTTGTCCTTATGTTTTGTTCTCCTCAATGCCTCACGTGTAAGCCTGTGGTTTTTTTTTTTTTTTTTTTTTTTTTTGATTGGAGGTTTAACGACCACCGTGAGCAACTCAATGGGCTATAAGCAGTCGCCCGTCCCTAATTTAGGGTCACTGGTTCCAGGGAAGGGAGAGAGCCAGTGCCGTAAGACAAACACAACATCCATGCCTGACCGGGATTCGAACCCGGACCCCGTTCGGACGAATGATCAGAGGCCAACGCCTTAGACCACGGCTCCACCGGGGCGGCCCCTGTGGTTTTGTCCACGTCTTTTTGGCCTTTTGCCCATGTTATATGCCCCCGTTTTTTTGTACACTATTAGTTGTCTAATAAAGCGATATTGAACGACAAAACTCTAGTATGTTGTTCCGGAGGTATACTGAACCAGTGCTGTTGAATATCATCGAAATGGGGTCAAAGGTCAGGGCACAGCAGCGAGATTTATTCTACAGCAATTATCCTCATAACTTGAGTAATAATTTGAGTAATGATTTCTGGTATGCTGGAAAGCATATCATAATCAATGCATTGCATTACTTTACTAACCTGTTCATCCAAGCCAAAAATAAACAGCATATCCTTCTCTGATAGGATCAAGTGTTTATCTTTGGCTGTACCAAGAATGAAAGCAGCAAGGTTATTTTCATTCTTTCAACGTCCTGACGTACTGGATTACTTATAAAAGAATTAAAGCACCGTGTACTTTTGGTTATATAAAATTCCAATTATAAATTATAATCGCAAAAACGCGCATAATTGACTTACCTGTAACAAAATAAAAAAAGCGATATAAAATATCAGAACTAAACACAGAATTACGTATAAAAGTGAAAAACGTATAAGTGCAGAACGTATAACCGAGGTTCCAGTGTATTGTGATATCGTGGATGACACGAGAAAGAAGTTGGAATTTAAAACTGTCCTAGATATGTTTTTGAAAAACATTTCAATTTAAATAAAAAAAATGTCCAATTTTTAAAGAATAGTTTAGAATACAAATTTTGAAGATGACAATCCGATTTTTGGCGTAAATGTGACAAGGATGGTAAGTCAGATAATATGCGAAAACTTGAAAATTTTCAAGTTTTCGCATATTATCTGACTTACCATCCTTGTCACATTTACGCCAAAAATCGGATTGTCATCTTCAAAATTTGTATTATATGGCGTAATCCCGTATTTCTTTCAATAGTTTAGAAGTTACGAAATTTCTTTCATAAAATAAATTAAATTTCAAATGCATTGAAAAGCCTTGGTATTGTTATGTCTTGGATGGAAAACAATTTCCCCCTTAACCCTCCGGATTGCAAGGACGCATATATACGTTCAGGGATTTCTGTGCCCAAAGCGACGGCAACATAATAATACGCACATCGGAAACATGTTCAAAAGCGGCAAGAACGCTCTACTGCGTCGAAAACATTTTCGGGCTCACCGTGGCGAGAACGCATATGCGCATCGCAACGACGACGAACGCTACAAAAAAAGACAGGACGCTCTCAGGGTAGTCTCCTGTTATGCATGCCGACAAAATTTCGCATTGCCTCTTCCAAACCTGTTGCCACCTGGAGGGTTAAAATTGGTTTAGGAGGTTTAGTCGAAAAAAATTCATTTTGGGTAAATTAAACATTCTCATTTTAAATAAGTAACTGTGGAAGATTCTAAATGTGTTGACCTTTTAACAGAATAAACTCGTTCTGCAGAACATTTACTAAACTTCCTTTGCACAAACTTTAGGGAATGAATTATAAGTTAACTATTAAAATGTTATACATTCATTTGCAAATGTTTAAGACCACCTGTACGTATTAGAAGATTTCTGCCGATTGCGTCAGCTACTGTCCGTATTACTCAAATTCCTATCGATGTTGCATCATCCTACGGCGGCAGCTGTTGACAGAGTTGGGGAAAGCGTGCGAACGTCAGTTTGCTTCTGGTTTTCATGCTGAGAGGTTTTGTACGTATTTTCTATTTAGCAGAAAATGGGCAAGAAAGCGTCATTAGGTTACTCAGAGGGCAAAAATAGTGACTTTATATCGTGAAGGATACTCCGAACGTGACATAAGCAGAAAGGTGAATGTGAGCAAGACTGTTATTCATAATACGATCAGGAAATATTGAGATACAGGTGAATTTAGCGACCGAAAGAGAATAAACGTCCAAGGAAAACAATCCCACGTGATGACAATACCACAAGACGAATAGTTATGCGTTCTCCGAGGAGTTCGTGCAAGAAAATCAAGTCCTTTCTGCATTCAAAAGAGTCTGATATTAATATCAGCACTGTTTCCCGACGTCTTAGCAGACATTTTGGATTAAAGTCTTTTAAACCTGCACATTAACCTAAACTAACCTGTGTCATGAAATAGAAGAGACTCCCGTTCGCGAAGCGTCATCAATCGTGGACTGCTGAGGACATCCGCCTAGTCAGATATATGTGGTGCTATGTCAGCATCCGGTACTGTATCATTATCATTTTTACCGACAAGCTCTGCCATAACTGGTCCTTTTTAAATGGAAATAATACGTGAGAAGCTGTTTACTCATATGCAAGTTCACAGATGCACAATCTTTATGCATGGTGGTGCTCCATGCCACAGATCAAAGGGTTCCCTATCACTTCGTCCGTGTTCATTTCGTCCACGCTCACTTCGTCCAGTTCATTTCGTCCAACGTTCGCTTTGTCCACTGTTCACTTAGTCCGCTGTTCACTTAGTCCAATGTTCACTTCGTCCAATGTTCATTTCGTCCACAGTTCACTTTGTCCACGTTCATTTCGTCCTCAGAAATGAATGGAATACCGTCGAATTTTTTTGTTTTTATGGAGCTTTTGTTATCGGCAGAAGAAAAGATCAGTGGACATTGCTTGCAAGCGATTTTTTTCCTGTCTGAGTTTCTCGATTAAAATATAAGGATTTTAAATGTTATTTAAAGAAAAACAAGGGACTTAACTTTGAAGTGCTTTTTAACTCTTTTGTGTGGTACGATGTCAATCACTACAGCACGACTCACGCTATGTTCGGAAAAGGTCTATAAGGTGGGATTTTTCAATAACGCTGCACTTTTACTTAGGCACTAAATATTTACATAAGATGCCAAGTTATTAATATTTATCTTTTACTTACGTAGGCACTAAATACTAATTACTATGCATCATGTGTAGGCCTTTTTTTGACAGTTTTATTCTGCCGATATCATATTCAAAACGCACGTATCCACTCAAGGTAATAATTGTGATTTTACTGAAGCACGAAATATTAATTCAAAATCTCTAGGCTTATGCAGTTTCAATAGTTTTTATTCTACGGATCTCATGTTCATAACGTTTACCTATCAACTCAAGGTAATAATATTGCGCTTTTACTTAGGCACTAAATACTATTTCATATGCCCTAGGGGGCGTCTTTTTTCACAGATTTTATTCTAATCACGTCATATTCACAATATTTACATATCAAATCAAGGTAATAATACTGCGCATTTGCTCAGGCACTAAACATTATTTCATGGGCCCTAGGACTAGGAATTTTTTGCAATATTTATTCTACGGATGTCGTATTCATAATGTTTACGTATCAAGTCCAGGAAATAATATCACGCTTTTGCTCAAGCACTAAATATTATCTGGACTAGGCCAAGGCCTTTTTCACTGTTTTTATTCTGAGTACGTCATATTTCTAACATTTTCACATCAAATTAAGGTAATAATATTGCGCTTTCGCTCAGGCACTAAATATTATTTCATAGGCACTAGGCCTAGCCTGTTTTCCTCTGTGTTTATTCTACTGTAAGTACGCCATATTCGTAATATTTTCATTCATTCTGAGGACGAAGTGAGCGTGGACAAAGTGAACGGTGGACGAAATGAACAATGGACGAAGTGAACATTGGACTAAGTGAACAGCGGACGAAGTGAACAGTGGACAAAGTGAACAGTGGACAAAGTGAACGTTGGACGAAATGAACTGGACGAAGTGAGCGTGGACGAAATGAACATGGACAAAGTGATCCGTCATCAGATCAAAGACCGTAAAGGACAACTTGCAGAGGATAAACATAATTGTGCTTGACTGGCCCGGTAATGGTGACCCACCTTAACCCCATCGAAAACTTGTGGACCATTTTAACCACTTAAAGATCCCAAAGAAAATTCAAAAAACCATTAAAAAACGCAGTTGTTTTTTGCAAGGTACAAGTAGCTCGATTCCAGACAATGAGCGTACGTGAAACGTAATATTACGAGCATCGTTCGGGTAGTTATAAAACAAAAGACGAAAGTTCCAGTACACATCGTGTGGAACGAAATGAAAGGACAATTTTTTTTCAAAAGTCGATATTTGTGTGATATACGCGAAAACATGGCGCCCTACCTCACATCAGTGGGCCCGTAATATTACAGATCTCGATTTTCTTGCACTAACATTCGTTAACATAATATTACGTACCTGGATGCTAAGTTGTTAAAGGACAGGGTAGCAGGAAAACAGCTATCAAATTCCCAAGCCTTGATTACTACGATAAAGTACGTGTGGTGCAAAGATATTTTAAGTGACTACAGCGAATCACTCATTGAGAGTATGCCACATCCTATTCTGTCCGTAATCAAAAAAAAAAAAACAAATGTGGCCACACAAAGTACTGATTTCGGTCTTTCTGTCTTTCAAAGAATTTAAGTATTCATCTGTGATATCCTTTTTTCAAATATCTTTGATTAGTAATTAGTTGTTTCTTTGAAATTCTTTATTTTCAATAAATTGACAGTTGGTCTTAAATTTTTGCAAATGACTTTGCATGTTTTTTAGATTTTGGCTAATAATGAAATTGTTTTAATGGATCTCCGTTTGCTTCTTTTCTGTATTGGTGGTAGTGCATGCGAGTGAAAAAAATTACTAAATTCACTTATCTCATTTAGTTAAGAAAATCACTCTGAGTTCCCCGTCTGGGGGTTTAGCCCCCAGACGGGGAACTCAGAGTGATTGGGGGTACGGCACTGGTTCTCCCCCTTCCCAGGAACCAGTGACCCTAAATTAGGGACGGGCGACTGCTTATAGCTCCTCGAGTTGCTCACGGTGGTCGTTAAACCTCCAATCCAAAAAAAAAAAAAAAAACCAAGCCCAGGTCCATCTCGGATGAGAAGCGGGCTCATGTTCGTCATTCGACCACCAGGGCGGCTATTCTCGCTTCGACCCGTATTTTTTTACGCTTTCCAACCGTAGGTTGTTTTTTTTTATTGGAGGTTTAACGACCACCGATTTAGGGTCACTAGTTCCAGGGAAGGGAGAGAGCCAGTGCCGTAAGACAAACACAACATCCATGCCTCATCGGGATTCGAACCAGGACCCCGTTCGAACGAGTAATCAGAGGCCATCGCTTAGACCACTGCGCCCCCGAGGCGGCCAACCGTAGGTTGAAGAAGCGCATGTGCTCCAGCTTTGTCCGTCCGTCTGTCTGTCAGTCCACACGATAACTCCCGTAAAAATGGTTCGATTTCGATGAAATGTTAGTAAGAAACAACCTGGGGACGAATCCTATTGAAAATGGGTGAAATGGGGTCAAATGTCCGGACATAGGAGCGGGATCCATTTCATCGCCCTTATGCGTCATAACTTAGGTAAAAATGCTTCTATTGCGACAAACCTTTAGTATGTTGTTCCGGGTGAATACATCAATTCTGTTTAATAACATCGGAACGGGAACAAATGTCAAGGCACAGGAGCGAGATTTATTCCACAGCCATTAATTATCCTTATAACTTGAGTAATGATTTCTGGTATGTTGGAAAGCGTATCATAATCAATGCATTGCGTGATTTTACTAACTTGTTTACGCTTTCCAACCGTTGGCTTAAAAAGCGCATATGCTCCAGCTTTGTCCGTCTGTCTGTCTGTCCGCACGATAACTCACGTAAAAACATGATTCGATTTCGATGAAATGTTAGTAGGGGACAACCTGGGGACGAACCCTATTGAAAATGGGAATAGCTTCTGTTGACTCATATCATACGGAATAACTTACGCTCACTTCCGTCATCGACGGGTTGTGGTGAGCCCACATCTTGCCGGGGTTCGTAGTTTTTTCCTCCTTGGACCACCTTTTGAACGAACTAAGCGCGCATGACCACGAACACTCCACAAGCCTTAAAAATGGCACAGTCTTGGAAATGAATCAGAGCCTCGGAAATGCTGTGACCAAATCTTCTGGCCATTATAATTTATCCTTGGTCAAACATGCTAAAATTCGCTGTACATGCCCTCTGAAAAACAAGTATAACACTACAAATTTTGATGACAATTCGTTTTTTGGTGTAAATATGACAAGGATGGTAAGTCAGATAATATCCGAAAACTTGAAAATTTCGTCGCCCTGGAGCGGGAATCGAATTCGCGTCTCCCAGACAGCGCCCGGGTATGCTGACCACTACACCACCCAGAACGACCAAGTCTCAAGTTTCCAAAAAATTTGAACATAGCCATCACAGGATTTGGTTAGCATAGCCGGGCACTATCTGGGAGACGCGGATTCAATTCCCGCTCCAGGACGACGACATTTTCAAGTTTTCGGAAATTATCTGACTTACCATCCTTGTCATATTTACACCAAAAAACGGATTGTCATCTTCAAAATTTGTGTTGTATGTTGTAATCCCGTATTCGATTCATGAAGTATAACACTGTTTAACAGAGTTCAGAATCAGATATTATTTATACCGTTTCATGATCTTCACTCGCGTCGTCGTTTACCTACAGTTACTACGATTTGCATAAAGATGCTCTGCTGATGATGTTTTGGCTCTTCGGTTTATATGTAATTTTGTTTCGTCCGATGTATACATACTGAGGTTTTTTTTTATTGAAGGCTTTAACGACCACCATGAGCAACTCAATGGGCTATAAGCAGTCGCCCGTCCCTAATTTAGAGCCACTGGTTCCAGAGTAGGGAGATAGCAGCCAGTGCCGTAAGACAAACACAGCATCTATGCCTCACCGGGATTCGAACCCGGATCCTTCTCGGTCGAAAGGTCATAAGCCAGCGCTTAGACCACTGCGCCACCTGGGCGGCAATATTGAGTTTGCCCATGAAATAGTATGATTTAGTACCTTAGTCAATAGTCACACTGTTTATTTATTACGTCAGAATAAATTTCTGAAAAAGTAAATAACATTGAAACAATAGGTGTGGTAAACAAGATAATTACAGCTGATCACGTAAGAAAATAAATTGTAGGATGCTGGAAAGCTTCCCCATTGAACTTATAATTAATAATAGCTGGTTATCTAGTTCTGCGGTTAAAGTTTATAATACATGGGTGAGCGTGCGATATATTTTTTTTTCTTTTTATTTGAGAGTTTAACGATTCCCGTGAGCAACTCAATGGTCTATAAGCAGTCACCCGCCCCTAATTTAGGGCCACTGGTTCCAGAGAAGAAAGAGAGCCAGTCTCGTAAGATAAACACAAAAACCGTCCCTCACCGGGATTCGAACCCGGACCCATCTCGGACGATCAGAAGTCATCGCTTATACCACCGCGCCACAAAGGTGGTCACCTAATGTTATAACGTACGTTAGTTTCATATGTTTGAACGGCTGTTAGATTCTTAATAGATCGATTTCTTCATTTTTTCAAAGAACTAGGAGAAGTAATCTTCTTCTTCAAGTTTTCAGGGTTCAATAATGATTTTTGTCTTCCTTCTGTTTTGCAGATGAATAACGCATTACTTTGGTTAAGCTATATATTTTTTTAAATATCTACGTTCTCACCTGATTTAATTAATAGAGAATTCCTATAACAGAACAGTCCTCCGGAGAGCAAGAATCTGGAACTAATTTCAACATGAGAGCGTAGACGATGTTAGGTTAATTAAATACGTTTCGTAGGGCAGCAACATGGTCTATGAAACGTATTTGCGTAATTAACATTTGATATGAGATTCCTACGGTGATGCAGCACAGGATGAATTTCCACTTCGCACGCAAACGCTAAAATCACTGATTTTTGCTTCCTTTCTTTATTATCACATCCATGCGAAAATATTTAAATTTCGCTGGGTATTTTTTTCGGAATTTTTCACATTCTTTCGTGTTGAAAGTAGGACAAGCTACTTACGGTACGAATCGTAATACCGTAATTAACTTGAACATCGGTAACTCAGTTCATTTGGTAAAACACAATGGAATGAATTTCGCTCCAAATAATTTCTGCACCTCCTCTTCTTTAAGATTTAACAATAGCGGTTTCTAGATGCATGATGTTTTCAGCTGGGTGTCAGAGCCGTGGAATGTTTATTTACTAAAGGTTTGAAAAGATATGTTTATTTACTAAAGGTTTGAAAAGATATGTTTATTTACTAAAGCTTTGCATTTTGATTTCGTGTTTGGGGTTATTTCACAAACCTGCTATCGCTGGCGCTGTTTCGATAAACAATGGTACTGAAAGATTTTTTCATTGCCGTAAGTAGGAGTCTACGAATTGTAGACTACATACAGGCTTTGTGATGATTATAATATTAAGAAAAATAACGTTAGTTTATAGTTATTTTACTTTTTCTTGTCAATCAAGTTTCCGCTTTATTTCTTTTTTTTTATTTAAAGAAGTCGTCGATGGGAAAACATTGTTATAAAAATGTCCACAGATTTATCTTTGAAAGAGTGAGACTAATCGACATTCAGCTACCAAACTTAAAAGTGAAACCAATAGGATTCAGCCACCAAATTCAGTATTTTGGAAGCTTTACGTTGTAACGCATAATCTAGTATAAATTTCCTTTATTTTCTTTTTCTGTATCTATGTAAATTTGTTGTTTTGTCCTTAAGCATTTTCCGCCATTAACGTTTACATTTTCTCTCTCGACCGAATGTTTTTGGCAACGGCATTGAGATCGGAGGCTGAGTGATGTAGGTGAAAACGGAGATAAGAACGAGGTTCACGATGTATGTTAAGGCTGATGTACGTTAGGCTGTGTTACGAACTGATTTGGAGTGCTAAGTTTGATGTTGCCGTTTAGTTGTTTCGCTTTGATAATCACGTTTGTCTGATCGTCGAGGTTCTAAGGTATCTCCAATTTAAGGTGGTTTGGCAGTTATTAGATATTACAACCATTGTGTCGTTTTTGCTATTAAAGAGTTTAGCTACTAGAGTGTATTCGTTGTGATTCCGTTGCATGCCTGAAATGGAAAAAACAATACTATGAAATTTTGAGTAATATGTTTTTCACTGAATATTTATGAATGCGTGCATGTGTGATGCCAAAAAACACAATACTTGTTTATGTCTTGGTAATACCAGTGTGTGCAGATTGCTGTATGCTGTTGATACAGTCCTGTTGGCAGAGAGCAAAAGTGAGTTGCACAGTATGTACGAAGCTTCTATGAAATTCAACATACATACATATCACTAAGCTGTTCTATGACATTCAGAGGTAACCTCCTCACAGAAAGATTTGTTTTATTGGAAGTTTTTTTTAATTATTTATTGATCCCAGGTAACACATACAACTTGAATTCATACATTGGACATGGTTAACACATACATCTCAAAATCAGACAAATACAGAATTGTGTGTCACAGGGTACGAATATTATGCGGTACATTGAAATCATCAAAGTACAGACCGACCATGTAATACAGCATGTCAGATTTGCAAATAACAGAGAGAACCAGTGCCGAAAGACAAACACAAACATCCATACCTTACCGTGATTCGAACCGAGACCCCTCCGTTGGGCGAAGGATCAGGAGCTACTGCTTAGACCACTGCGCCACCAGGGCGGCCTCACAGAAAGAACCTTCTGTTGATGTATCAGACGTCTCCAATTACAGCG
Source organism: Macrothele yani (assembly GCA_039090855.1). Classification (NCBI taxonomy): domain Eukaryota; kingdom Metazoa; phylum Arthropoda; class Arachnida; order Araneae; family Macrothelidae; genus Macrothele; species Macrothele yani. Next base: position 65,259,081 of record CM077015.1, read on the forward strand.
ATCTCGGCACACAGCTGAAGCTTCATTGACATCCATCACACGCCTCATACAAGACCTTTTGTACTACATACTCATTATCTTCTTCTCATGTATACATTCGTGAATCTTGTCCTCCCATGATTTCCTTGGCGTTCCTCTACCCTTCTTTCCTGCCACTTGGGCTGAATTTCGAAAGTGACTTTCTCTACGTTTAATTTAGGATATTAAAGTTCACCATATCCCGGGTTTTAACTAAAACGAACCAGCTACGATATTTACTCAAGCTTCACGTTACGTGATGATCTAGATTAACTGACATTTTTCACGTTTATTTAAGTCATTAAAACCAAGAAAATCTGCACCCTATATATCAAAATTCTTCACAATGTGTCAACAACATGACATCCTCACCATATCCCTCAAACGCGTAGGAACAACTAACAAAACACCCGTGATCATAAACACCGTTGATGATGTCACATACGATTTGAATAATTACGTCATTTGTTCGAAAGAATCTGAGCCACAGCCTCGCGAAACTTCGTCGATACTAAAAAATAAATTAATTGTGACTAACGTTGTTTTCTTAATATCATAAGCAGGAGTTTCTATAAACAATGAGTTTCCAAGACTCTTTCGTAGCCGTAAGCATTATTTTTCTTTAATTTAATTTTGATCAAATCAGGCGGTTTTGTTGTGTGTATTTTTTGAAAACAAATCCATGTTAGACTGAGACTAGAAATCGCCACAAGAATTCACCATCACTTTTTCTCCAGGAGCACAGTCATCCCAAGAGGTAAAGTTTGTTCTAAAGTCACATCGTTGACATTTATGTTAATTCGCGAGGGTCAATGAGGAAGTGTGAGGTACAAATTTTAGTATTTGACATTTTTAGTGTTTTACTGAATATTTCATAACGCATAAGTTACAGATAAATCTTTAATCCGTTTGCAATATTTTTTTTCTGAAAATTGATACTCTCTTCCTGCTCTTATATTTCAAGCCTACTGCTTTTTCTGTTAGAATATATTCCTGAAGAACAAAGAATTGCATCATTTCCGTGATCCTAGAACACAGAGAGTAGCATATCTTCAAGAAACGTCAGTAGAATGTTTTTGTGAAATTAAGTAACGTGAATTGTAAGGATAAAAGAGACTTCGCGTGCTGATTCCTTCCTCTTGATTGTTTAAAAGTAGTTGTAGACCGAATTTTTAGGATAAAACCAAAGAAAAAAAGCCTAAAGAAAGGAAATTATTCCACCCAAAGGACAAACGATTTAAGTAAGGACTGCATGTAGAAGAAACAGTTTTATGAGGCAAAATATCCCCTACGATTTTTTAGTTGAGGTTGTAACGACGCCAATGGTCAACAAGCAGACACCCGGACCTGATTCAGGCCCACTGGTTCCAGGGAAGTGGGAGAGCCAGAGCTGCAAGATAAACGCAACATCCATGCCTCACCGGAATTCGAACCCGGACCCAACTCGGACGAAAGGTCAAACGCCAGAGCGCTTAGACAACTGGACCGCAGGGACAGCCCTCAGTGATTGCAATTGCTGCAAATATTTTTACTTTCGTTCGTTTTTGTATCGTTTTGCACTTTTCTTGATAATAGAATTTTCAAAATCATTTATTTTAGAAAAATATTTAATGTACGTCCTACAGGCTAGAAAAAAGCGCACAGCAGTCTTCTACTGCTCTGGAGTCCCCTGATAAGTTTCGGTACTTCGTATGAGTAGGTGAATGAGGCGTCAGACGAGGAAATTTATAAATATCATAAAATCGACTCAAGACAAAATTTTATGCGATAAAATGTTCGCATAGATAAAATAAAATATGTCAACTCCTATTATTTTCATTTATTCCCTTATTTACTTTCATTTTGACTTTTCCAAAATTTCATGCTGAAAGAAAACGTTTAGTAATACATGCAGTTTCATTGGGTAAGAGCTGTCTGGAAATTTAAACTCCATGGCCTTCTAAAACTAAGTTTTTCTAAAAGAAGGAAACAATCTTTTATCTTTAATTGACTTATCAGAAGGACAACATTATCGTAAATATATGAAGAGAAACTTGCTGAAAGGATACAGGAGAGCTTAAAGTGCCATAAGAATTTTTAACAAACAATCGCCTTTTTCACCCCTCTTGCTCGGTTTCTTGCAAATGATTAATGCTTATCACCCAAAAGAAAAGCTTATCAAAAGCTGTCAGGCGCACTTGTCTTAACTGACATCTTTTGAGATCCATATTTTTTGCGTTCCGTCATTTGGTGGGAAGCCTTTTTCCCGAGGAGTGTTTGTGATTTCCCCCTCTCCGCATGGTAGAAAACTAAAGAGGTCTTGTTGCTGTCATTCAACTTGCCACTTTTTGACAGAGGAAAGGATTTGTCCTCTTCTGTCTTTCTTATGCGCCAGTACGTTTGTTCTCCAACAACTAGTTGACTGCAGGACACGAACGACGTCTCTCGCCTCCGATTCTGGCTGAAGGCACCGCTGAAATATCGGGCCGTTAGCTTTCAAAATTTGCCGTGTTCGTTCAACCTAAGACTAAAAAAAAACTAGAAAAATAAAGAAAAACTGAGATTAGAAATAATCTTTTACTAACGATCAATACTCCGTTTCTTCAACCCAAAAAATAAAACTAGTAAAAATATTTGTATACTTGCCACTAAAAAAAAAAGATTGTAGCAATCTTTTTATAGGACAGAGCGATGACAAACTAATCGATATTCAACAGCAACGACACAAAATATAGTTGCCACGAGTTGATGCATTAAGAAATTATTTCTACTTTTAGTTCTTTATGGGAAGCTGGACATTTGTGGCATATCACTAGGAAATTGGTTGAAACATACATCATTTCGTGCTGACTGAAAGGTTGCCACAGCAGATTCTTTCAGCTCTAAGTTTCGAAATATGCTACATCAACTGGATGTAGCATATTTCTGATAGCATGCTGAAATCTTATACATTGCCCCATCATTAATATTCGGACACCTGCATTTCTACAAATAATCTATATTTACAGAAAATTTAATATTGCATTATGATACTTCTCGGCCTCTGGTCTACGTCCAATGATTTCTACAAGTTCTTGGAAAATGTCCGCCGATATGTCCTGCCATTGGACAATTTAATCAGCAACGAATTCAGCTGAGCTCTTTGCGCGATCTCTTCCTTCACGCACCCGATAATTCAAATCTCTACAGAGATTATCCATAAGATTATTATAAAAACGCTGGGCTTGCTAGTCTGACTTTTCAGCTCTCACGTTCTCAAATCAGTCTGTAACAAAGCGGGAAGTATGACATGGCGCGTTGTCTTGCTGATAGAGGTATGGGCCTTCCCCAAAGTACTTCCACAGCATCGGTAATGCGTAATATTCCAGGATGTTCAGGTAGTTCATTCATGATTTTGACCGAAACGATAAAGGGTCCAAGCCAAACCTCGAAATTAGTTTGATACCATCACGCTGCCTCCACCAAACTTCATTCTCTGGATGATACAGTCCGGAAGATAACTGACATCCGCTACACCCGCGAACGACCTTCAGGCTGGCAGATCAGATCAGAACATATGTAGAGGATTTTAGGAAGGGAGTGTCTGACCCCTGGTCTTAAACAACCCTTAGAAATACACTATCTACCAAAAAGTAATTGGACACCCCTGCAATCGACGATAGCTGCGGTCCTAATAAACGTCACGGCCGCCGCCGTTAAATATCGCGTGGGAAACAACAACGCAACCAGTCGCATGCATGATGCCACGCAGTCCGGAGCGCTCTGATTTCGAGAAAGGTGTAATCGTCGGGTATCACAGAAATGGCCGATCCATACGTGACATATCCAGCAAGCTGAATTACCCAAAATCGACAGTGGCTTATGTGATTGGCAAGTGGAAGATGAAAGGTGACTGTCGGAATGTGCCCCGACCCGGTAGATCCACAAAACTGGGAGTTAGAGACCGACGGGTGCTGGCCAGAGAAATTCGGAAGAACCGCACCAAATCGATAGACCACATCCACGAAGAGTTTCAACAGGCATCCGTGGGTGTTCTTTCGATGAATACCATCCGTAAGGAAGTCCATCTGCTCGGTTATCATGGACGTGCTGCCGCCCACAAGCCTTTGATCACCAAGTCCAATAGCGCTGCTCGGCTAACGTGGTGCAAAGAATGTCGACAGTGGACCGTTGAACAGTGGAAACAGGTTCTCTGGAGCCAACGAATCAAGGTTCACCCTCTACCGTTCGGATGGCAGAGTCTGGGTTTGGCGTCTGCTTGGAGAACGCGTCCTGCCGGAATGTGTTGTGCCAACTGTGAAGTTCGGCGGCGGTGGAATTATGCTATGAGGGTGTTTCTCTTGGTATGGCACGGGAACCTTGGTTGCAATTCCTGGTAGACTCAACGCTGAGACCTACTGCACCATTTTGGATGACCATGCGCTTTTTACGTTGTGGCAGTTTTACGAGGTGGACCCATGTAACTTGCAGGATGACAATGCCACCTGTCATGTTGCGAAGTCCACCCTGGCCTGGTATGGTGACAATGGGGTTAATCGAATGGACTGGCCTGCGCAGAGCCCGGACCTTAACCCTATCGAGCACCTCTGGAAGAGTTGGAACGTCGACTTAAGGGGTGCCCCCACCGTCCGAAATCGGTGAAGGAACTGACCTGTCTTCTTCAAGCCGAGCGGAAGAAAATACCGCTAGCTGTCGTACAACGCCTGGTTGAGAGTATGCCCCGGAGGGTCGCAGCTGTAATCGCCGCTCGTGGAGGCTCCACCAACTATTGAAGGTAAATAAACTTCGTTTTCCTTTGCTATCACAGGTGTCCAATTACTTGTTGGTAGATAGTGTAGGAAGCTAGAAGATTTGTGTTAGAGTGCCCGATAGGAAAGTGACACGGAAGCGAAGTAGGAAGGGAGAGGAAGACGCCCTTATTTATTACCAGGGGGCCAGTACCCGGGGTCCGACGGCTTAAAGTGCCCATCCGACGCACGGCGGGTATTTAGTTGTTCGAACGTTCGTACCTGCCCAGGATCGAACCTGAGGTCATCTCCATGGCGGTCACGAACGCTGACCACTGGACCACCTGCGGCCCTCAGTCTGGCAGAATGTGTACCGTGACTTTTTACTCTAAAGAACAGTTTTCCATTTGTCTGCACTCCAAGAGAGACGTTCTTCATACCACACTAATTACCGTGGAGAATTGGTCAAACTTATTAACGGATTGTGCATGGCTGCCTGATTGCGGTAAACCATGTCATGCAGACTCCTGCGCACTGAACTGGAGCTAACATCAGTCTAAATAGTCACACACAGGGTATGTGTTATTTCAGACGATATTGCTTTACGTTCAAAGCAGATACTCCTTTGCAAATTTCTCTCCTGTCATGTTCTGTTAGCTTCCGAGCTTTATCGGATCGTCTCATGGCAAATTCAACTCCAATTCTTTACACTTGATTATCGTATCGTATTAGCAAACCTCCTCCTAGGGATCTTCAATGCCGTTGAAAAGTTCCGAACGGAGTTAATGCTGATGTGGCACTAAATGATCAGTCTGTATTGAAAATCAGTTAGCGCTGTTGACCGGGACATCTTGCATTCAGTCACGTTATTTTTTCTCATCATAGCGATGTGACCATACACAGTCGTATCAGAATAATATGACCACCTACCTAGTAATGGGAATAATCACGTTTGGCCCGGATGACAGCGTCAAGACGGCGTCGCATGGACGCGTGTGTCTGACGCCGTATCCGCCAACGCCCGTCACTTTTGTGGAGTAGAAACCCCAATTCGATGGAGAAGGAAATCTTTTTCCACTCTTCCGCTGTCCAATGACGGTAGTCTCATTCGAACTGCAGGCGTCGTTGCCGATGGACCTGGATTGACATGGGCGCCTTGACGCAACGTCAACTCCGCAGACCCACGCGTAACAGAGTTCTCTCTGCTGTTAACGGGGACACGTATCTGGGTGACATAGCTTTCATTTGCGTGGCCAACTGCTGCACTGTTACGCATCGTTTGCCATTTACCAGTCGACGAGGGTGGCGTTTTTCTCTGGGGTCGATGGCCTCTGGGGCTTCACAGTTATGACGTTGGGAAGTACTTGGTGTGCCAGCGGTCCAGTCTTGGTACACCCTTACTACAGCACCTCGCGAACAGCCCATGAAGTCGGCTGTTTCTGAGATGCTTCCACCCTTGACGCGGTAGCCGATGATCATTCCTTTTTGAACGTCCGTCAAATCACTACCTCTGCCCATTGTGTTCACGTAACGCACTATTGCTCATCTGTCCTGACCGGCAAATAATATCTCCGTGTGATCGACCTTGTCACGTGCATTCTGTGACGCCCCTGGGGGGTACACTGTGATTCCGGAAGTGGTCATGTTTTTATGATACGACCGTGTATTTATAGTTGCGAATGTGGCATGTTGCTTGCGTAGGACCGAATGGACTATCAATAGCGGTGAAAATATTCCAGGTATTTGGAAGATTTTCACCATTTCTCTTGCCATTTGGATTTATTATCTTTAATTAAATAGCTTGTGCCGTTAAGCCCCACCAGATGGAGACGTCGCACTTGCTCAGCCCATTCCTACGGATTTGTGAAGTCAGATGCTGGCAGATAAACTCACATAGCGCCGTGGATGGTTGGCACCGTAGCGTAAGGCGGACGCACTCGGCTAGTTATCGAGTGATCTGGGGTTCGATCCCAGCGGTGTCGAAATACAATTTTTCGGTTGCTGTGTGTTAATTAAAGAAAAACGTGGAAAGAGCGATGACTTTGTCTACCTATCAATAGCGGGATGTCCGGATATAAATGGTAGCGCAGTGTATGCATGCATATAAATACCTGACAGATTTAACCAAGCAGGGATCCACATTCATTTAACTTCCATACATACAGTCATTTTTTACCAGCCAAGGCAATTGAAGAATAACATCGGGAGAGATAAAGCGAAAATACTATTTAGTGCTGCAGAATATCCCAATGGTAAATGCTGATGACAAAAATAGGTGCCGATTAACCCCTTAAGAAATTTCTGACCGCAACAACAAGTCACATTTGCAGAAAATAAAGCGTTTATATTTTCTCTAACAACTACAGTAACTCTTATTTAGTTCAGTCTTTCCTTTCCTTGTTCCTTGATTTTGTTTTCGTGACCGATCAGCTCCTAGTCATTGCAGGTTGACGACGGAGAGAGCCGATAGAGCAGAATATTAACAATAAATGAAACCCTATTTTCCAATGAAAATGCTTATTTTGCATGATCTGCTTTTTTGCACATGGAAATATCCAGAAACACATGTCAAATAATAAGTGACAAGCTGATGCCGTAGTGGGAGAATCGACAGATGCGCGTAATTCGAATGGGCTGAATTTTCAAATTCCAAATAAAGCATAGATTTCTGAAAATGTTTTGTGCTCTTCCTGCAACATGGGTACGCCACACAACCTGGGCTTTGTGTGATCTTGCCTATAAAATCCAAAGAACTAAACATGATTGTTGACTAGTTGGTAGATGCGGGGTAAGCGTGACGATCTGAGGGACTGTAGCGTATACAAAGAAGAATTTAATTTCCTGATTTCTTGATCTCTGGTAGGTTCCGAGTGAATCGGTACAAGTTAGAGCTTAGCATTTTGTTTATATTTTCCTCCACGATAGTATATCTATGAAGTTTAAATCTATTAGAATTGGATATCTTATAATACACACACACATAATGGCTTTTCCTGTAAAGTGTCTAACAGTACTGTAGCATACCGCGCTTGCCATAATGCACTGAAGACTCAACAAGTACATGAAAAGATCGGTAAAATGAACATCTATAGCGTTTGCGTCAAAATACACTGGCGGAAAGTGAAAAAAGAACACCAAGAAGGAATTTGCGGACGATCATGAAATTTACATATGTTAATGGGGTCGAGTTGACGTAGGTGTGATGTTAATTTCGGGACCAACCGGTGAGCGCTTACGCCACAGCACGGCATAATATGCAAATTATCGACGGTGGTATTTAAGGAGTACGGCGAAGTGAATGTAATCAGTTGTCGGCGTATGGACACGTGCGAAGACCCTGAAGAAGCTGCAATGCCTGGACATGGAAGACGTGTACGATTTCAGCAGTTATCGGACTTTGGGCGAGGTCGTCTAGTCGGACTCCGCGAGGCAGGGTGGTCGTATAATCGTATTGCGGAGCAAATTGTACGGGAAGTATCGGTGGTGGTACGATGGTGGCGTAGATGGTCTGAGGAACATTCTCACACGAGAAGACGTGGAACCGGGAGTCGTAGACGGGCTGATGAGCGGACCGATCGACGCATAAGAAGAGCGGCGTTGTCAAGCAGAACATCCACTGCGACGCAAATCCGAGCTGCCGTTGCACCTGAGGTGACTGTGCGAACAATATGTAACCGTCTACTGGATGCAGGACTACGTGCACGTGTGCCTCTGGCATGTGTACCTCTGACACCAGCCCACCGTTAGGAACGGCCGCAGTGGTGTCGCCAACGTCTGCACTGGAGAACGCAATGGCGATCTGTCGTGTTCAGCGATGAAAGCAGATTCTGCTTTTGAGCCTCCGATGGCCGTATGCGTGTTCGCGGACGCACAGGGGAGCGTCTCCACCCTTCTTGCATAAGCTAGCGACGCACAGGGCCTACACCTGGTCTCCTGGTGTGGGGAGCGATCAACTATCATTCCCGTACACCACTAGTGCTTGTACCTGGTACGTTAAACAGCATCTCCTACATCAACAACATCATTCAGCCCGTTGTTGTGTGATTTGTAAGGTCGGTCCATCGTTGTGTTTTCCAGCAAGATAATGCATGCCCACACACGGCACGTGCAACGCAACATGCACTTCCGGGTGTGAGACAACTTCCATGTCCTGCACGTTCACCGGATTTGTCCCCCATTGAGCACGTGTGGGATTTTATGGGACAACGACTTATCCGATCTCCACGGCCAGCCACGACCATCCCCGATTTGCGCGTCCAGGTTGAGGATGCTTGGAACTCAATACCCCAAACTTACATCCAACATCTGTACGACAGACTCCATGCCAGAATTGCACAGTGTGACGCAGTTCATGGCGGTTCAACCTCGTACTAACCATGTTACATGGAAATGTTATTTTTCAGTTTACCAGCAAATACAGCTGCATTTTGCCATAATGTTTTTATCACGTTATCCTCTGTATTTCGTCATTATGCTGCATAAATTTCGTTGGTATCAGACGTCTCCTTCTTGGTGTTCTTTTTTCACTTTCCGCCAGTATAAATAAACAATACTCATCATAGAACCTGATGCGAAGTGTTTAGTGTTTCAGTATTCGGGAGTGTAAAACACAGTAATTTTACTTAGAGCTAGTTTTTTGCAGTTCCTGATTTGTTCCTCGTATGCTAATGCAGATTTATTACCACTACACACTGGAAGTAAAGTTGAGTCACAAGTCTAGTACATAATAGTACAAAAATATACAGAGGAAGTTCTACATTTTTGAACGATTTTGCCGCAATATAATTAATGCTTAAAACAAAGTTATTGCTTTCTTAAATATCCTACCTGATAACCCTCTCTCTGAACTACACGGTTGAGTCACATTATAGTGAACACCAGAAAACAACCAGAGTAACCGCCGTGTACAGCGCCGATAGCAGCTAGACGGTCTCGGATTGCCTCAATAAGGTGCTGAAAGGTATTCACAGGTATGTGGAGCCAAGCTGAATGCAGTGCATCTGACAACTGTTAGAGGGTGCATGGTGGAGGATCCATAGAGCGAACAACACGATCGAGGAGGTCCCAAAGATGCTCAATTGGGTTGAAGTCTGGGGACTTGGAGGCCAGGGAAGTACTTTGAAGTCTTCATCTTGCTCTTCCAGCCACTCTTGGACATTTCTAGCTGTGTGACACGTCGCATTGTCGTGCTGGAAGATCCCATCCGCCGTAGGGAAGACAATCACCCTGTATGGGTGTACGTGGTCTGGAAGGATGGATCCATAAAAGATTCGGTCCATAGTGCCCTCCACAGGTATGAGTGGACCCAGAGAATGTCATGCAAACGTATCTCAGACCATAACGCTGCCCTCACCAGCTTGTGTTCTTCCAGCTATGGTTGAAGATTGTTTGTCCTTCGATGTTTCTCGCCTTATACGCCAACGTCCATCCGTTCGATGAAGCAGAAAACGTGACTCATCGGAAAAGGCAAACCTTTGCCATTCAGCGGAGGTCCGATTCCGATACTACCGTGCAAATGCAAGCCTTTTCGGCCGTAGCACCTTGGTTAGCGTAGGTGCCGTGGCCATTAATCTGCATCGGAGCTGCATACGCAGCAGGGTTCGCTGAACTGTCGTTTTAGGCACACCTCCGGTAGCCCCCTGGTTCATTCGGCCAGTGAGTTGCTCCACCGTAGCGTGTCGATCGGCCTTCACGCACCTACACAGCGGACGTTCTCCTCTCACATCAATGGCACGTAGTGCTCCGCAGTTTCTACATCGCTTATTCGGAATGGTGCCATTTTTCCAAACACGATACGCTTCAACCACATCAGCACGAGGATAGTTCACAAACTGCGCTGTTTTAGAAGTACTGCCATCTTTGGCCCGAAAGCTGATAATCACCCCTTTCTGCAAATCTGATAAATCGCTCCTTTTATCCATGACAGCAACGAGTGATATGTTTTCAGAATGCCTACAGCACACCTTATATACCCTCCAAGTCAGCTGAGGACACGTGCTTTCTTTCATCGGGTACGCGTTGTTGACGTCAAAAGTAGGAGGTCATCATAATGTGACTCGACTGTGTATGAACCTACATTTAGATTTCCAAGATAACAGAGTATTTCTTAAAATTGGTAGTGGCATTTTTATAGCACTCCTCTTCCACTACTTCCCATAGTCCAATTATTGTTTTATGTCTGCGTTTGGAAATTGCTCCCCTTTTAGCAGTCCGAAGGAACAATAGTCCATTAGTGACACATCAGAGGACTTTGAAGGAACATGTGCAAAATATATCGACTTGGTACCTGTCTTTGTTTTCATTTTTTGAAGAAATAGAGCGGTAGATTTGCATGTGTGACTCATAGCCATATCCTGCTGGTGTTTTGCTTTTTGAAGGCTCTGTGGATAAGGGAATGCTACTTTCTCTTTAAATACAGGAGTTGAAGCATTATTTTGGTAATATCTAGACTTCATATTAACATTATTTTCAACTTTCCTTAACTTTAAATTTCCATTGTACAAAAAAAAAAAAAAAAAAGAACAATAATCATGGACGACGAGACTTTGAAACTTTCTTCGGATTGTTAGAATTAAGTTTTTAAGTCTACTTGTAATTTTTTTCGATAGTAAATTGACCTTTTTTTGCTTCTGTCGTTTAGGTAGATCCATGCTTCATCAATAGTCCCAATAAATTTCCATCTGTCTCCGGCTAAGTGATTTTCATAAAGAAGTCCACACCGTGTTCTGCGCTCAGCCACGTGCCTAGGCAAAAGACGGTGAACATTATGTTTTTTGTATTATTTTTCAGATTCAAATCTTTGTTTATTACGTAGTAAGTGGTTGACACAGAGATTTTTAACGACTTAGCGATCGCTCTTCGGGTCAGGGGACTTTCTTTTGACAGCAGAGAACTTACTTTTAAAATTGTCGTAAAAGTGAGTACCCTCTTTGGATATTCGTCTGATGTTCTTTTTCCTGTTAAAAGTAATGATTGACGTTTTTTCCCTAAATTATTAATAATATTGCTTATTTTACAATTTTACATTTAGAAATGCAACTCACGGTGTTTTTTAATTACAGAATACGAATATTTCTGTTCGTAAAGAGTAAAAATATAACCTTCTATCCATACCTTGTTTACGTGTGCCCTTTTGTTAGCAGACAATATTTAACTGCAGCAGATATTTCTTTCGTGTTCATTTAACACACTGTTGCCAGTTTCACTTCTTTGAACTTTTTTTTTTTTTTTGTAATTTCTTATCAAAGACATTCTAAAATGCCGGATCATCATCTGTAGATGGACAAAGCACTGGCGAAAGCGAAGTTTCTAATCAGTGCAGACTTTCAACTGAACTCAAGTATGCAACTATTTCTCTTCGGATTTTCACCCAATGGGGACTTAGATGCAGCTGCCTTGGCCTCGAGGAATGTATTCCGCGTACTGAAAGCGGTAGTGACGGTGGATGAGCTCAGTAGGGACCCTGATAAGAAAGTGGGTGGAGCTCGTGCTTCCCCCTCTGGGACGTCAACTGGACATGGTTAAGAGTACCTGACGGAGAGTTGCCTACTGGCATCGTGGCAGAGTGCCAGACAATACTAGGACAGGGGATGCACTCGGAGATGGAAGGAACTGGTAAAATTATCCTTATAGGTTGCCTAATACCCCTGGTATTTCGGTTTAATGTGCTCTTCGAAGCACAGTCGGGCTTCGGTGTACGGAGCAGGGAGGTTAGGATCGAGCCCTGGACCAAAGGAACGGCAGCCAGCCGCTCCCACCACTGGGCTATCGCGGCCCTATAGAAATCTTCAATTTGCATGGCCACTGTATTTATACCAATAATCATGGCTCGACTAACTTCCAGTCAGGAAAACTCACGGGAGTTAAGACGTGACGTTCAGCAGGAAATGCATAGGGAGAAGCAACCATATTCACATAGTGAAGCATCAGTACAATTGAAGCTAGGAAAGGCAGTATACGTCACAGGTGTTTAAACGATACGTAGAAAAATACAGCAGTAAGAAGTACGATCCCCACGGAATAATAAACACGCTTTAGAGTGGTAAATCATGCTCAATATATGGGTTTTTTGATGGGTTTGAGGAAACATGTACCGTAGAAAGTGGCCAAGGAGGTGACTACCTGCTTGCAATTGCAATCTCAAGGGGCTCCGACATATGTTCAGTGGGATGCTGCGTTCCAGGCAATTCGTAGTATATCACCATCTTCTAAGTATTTTTACACCAGTTGAGCTACGCGTTAACGTCACTAAACCGAACGTTGGAGGCAACAGTACTTCCAAAATGTTGCGCATAGGTTTCGATGATCTCCTCTGTATGGATGAGTAGAGTTACGGCTCCTCCATTAAAGAATATGAAGCGGAGTTCGTCTGTTTATGGTTATGCAGCACCATACTGGCATACCACATAATCAATAGGTATCGCTTTCCACGATGCTGGATGAGTGATAACGCTATCATGGTGTTCCTAGACCATGCAAAGTCTAGATTCAGATTATTGGCTGAAATGGAATTTGTCGGAAAACAGAACTGTAGATCAGGGCTCCAAGATACATGATGGTGTCACCGATTGCGACGAGTTATTTGCTGAATATGAGTCACTGGTGCTTTTACCAAGGGCCTCCCAGCAGAGATCCCAATCGCATTTAGCCATTGTTTTACCCATTTTACACGAAAGGTTTAACACAGCAACGTGTAGAGATAGGTTTTGTGCTGCCTGCCATCTTTGGGTCGCATTCTGCCGCGGTCGAGCCAGGAAACATTACGGTGGGTTCGGGTTGCAGCAACACTCGAGCGGCTTTAGCAAGCTCTTCTTGTAATGATTGCTGTTTCCTGGAATTGCTTACGTAATATCAGATAAACCTCACTGGACTCTCTGAGTTATTGTGGCACCTTACCTGTTGTTGACGACACCCTTGGTTCTTCTTGGAGACAGGCCAGTTTACATGTAAAAAATAATGTTTAAATTGCTTTTCTATTACCTCCCCCATATTCACCCGCACACGCTTGCGAAACATACACATCCTAAGCAAATGCTCTCATTTGTCCTCTTCCCCCGCCACCTTTCAGTCACTTATTCTCTGTTAATTTTATATCTAGAAACATTTTAACTACCGCGTCAGAAGAAGTTAGAAACATTTAAAGGAACGTGATAACGACAAAACAAACAAGAATTGACTCTTATATCTGAGGTAACAAGGAACATCTGAAATCTCGAATTTTTGTCAGTTACTTTGATTTTTACATTCGTTTAATGTTTTGCTTATTGCAGATCTCACTCGTACTAGTTTGATAGCTGCAGCTTTCGATTAACAAGCATTATTTACCTTCGAATAATTGATATATAGTTTATGATTGACTAGTGTTAACATGACATAAACTGAAGAGCAATTGAATTAGAGATACCTGTCTAGTAACGTGTAACACCACCTTTCGTCCTGATGACGGCGGCGATTCGTCTCGGTATGGACTTGACAAGACACCGGAAGCGTTGGGAAGCCATACGGATCCACGACCCCTGAAAAAGCTCCCACAGTTCACGAAGATTTCATGGAGGGGGTCAGAGCCTCGAACATCTCTTTCGATGGCATCCCAGATGTGCTCGATGGGATTTAGGTCAGGTGACCTAGATGGCCAAGAAAGCGAGGTCATGTCGGTGGGCCGCCCCGGTGGCGCAGTGGTCTAAGGCGTTGGCCTCTGATCATTCGTCCGTAAGGGGTCCGGGTTCGAATCCCGGTCAGGCATGGATGTTGTGTTTGTCTTACGGCACTGGCTCTCTCCCTTCCCTGGAACCAGCGACCCAAAATTAGGGACGGGCGACTGCTTATAGCCCATTGAGTTGCTCACGGTGGTCGTTAAACCTCCAATCAAAAAAAAAAAAAAAAAAAAAAAAAATGTCGGTGGAGTGTTCATCCAACCATTCGGATATAATTCGGGAGCGATGGCACGGTGCATTGTCTTGTTTCAGGATGAGGTCCCCAGTGGGATGTTGAAGACGCACAAACGGGAGCAAATGGTCGTCTAGGATATCCCGGTAACATTGATCTGTAAGGGACGATGTCACACGTACCAGGGGTCCCATTTCAGTACACGTAAACAGTTGCCAGACGAGAATGCCACCCCCACCAGCTTGAAGAGTACCCTGCTGGCAAGAAGGATCCATCGCTTCATGTGGTTTGCGCCGTACTCGTATCCTGCCATTATCATGTACCAACGGGAATCTCGACTCATCAGTCCAGGCAACATTTTTCCCCATGTCTAGTGTCCAGTGGCGATGTTCCCGCGCCCATACTAATCTTTGCACCCTGTGATGTGCGGTCAGCAGCGGTACCCTTGTAGGACGATGGCTTCTGTACCCCATAGCGAGGAGATGGTTCTGGATGGTGTGGCTGCTTACACGTTTTTGTGCACCAGCGTTAAATTGCCGAGTGATTTCTTGCACTGTGGCCCGTCTATCCGCTGTTACGATGCGATCTATCCGACGATGACCCCGCTCATCCACACGCTGTTGTCCACGGCAGTTGGCCCTGGCAGGGATGGTATTACCGGATTCGATATATTCACGGTGCACCCGTAACACTGTGGCTCGTGAAAATCCGAGTGCCTGCACGACTTCCGAGATGGAGTGGCCCATTCGTCGTGCCCCGACAATTTGCCCACGATCAAATGCGCGTAGATCCTTCGTCTTACACATACTGCATCCGACTCTTACTGATTCCCGAAGCATCACTCCTTATATTGTCGAATCGCTGCATACGTCATGTCGTTTCCGTTTACAGGGCCACCTACAGTGCTACATTTGCATAACGCCTGCTGTCTCTAATTCAATTGCTCTTCAGTGTAATGTAATATACCAGAAACAACCATTTTTCTATCTGTCCCATTATGACCTAGTTCGTGTGTATCGAGTATTTTTGACTTTTCCTTCAACTTTGTTATATACGAGTGCACCCGTAGTTACCTTTTATTATCGGCGCTGCTTATCACCATAGAAATAGAATAATGAATGTCTGCTTTTGTGGATCTTGGTCTGTGTTGGCATTAGGCATTATGCACGAGAACTAGATGAAGGTACATCATTAAGTACTGAGTACATTTTTGGTATTATTTGCTATGTTCCTTTTATGGAGAGCTGATAATGAAAGAAACAACATATTGCGATGGATTTCATTTTCTTTCATTAGAAAATGAACCTAATCAAAACCAGTTAATTTACTTTAGATTTGGGGACATAAAAGATGTAATGTTGAGAGGAAATATATGGAGTTTCAAAGATTTGACGCCGTAAGAACATAGAAGCTGGCAAGGGGTTGCAGAGATAGTTACTCCTATGGACACAGAACGGGTCAAGCATTTTGCTGAGTAACAGGACACCAAAGGACGTGAAACATGGCCGAAAACTCTTTAGAGCACAGGTCATGGGGATTCTAGTATAGGAATGACTTCGCGAATTTAAGAAAGGACGAAGACAATCGGTAATATTTATTGTGCTGATATGGCAACTGATCTTTTCTGCCAGGCATCAAATGTTTTTTTCTGTTGATTTCAGTGGACAACTCATTCTTTCAGAACAGATTTCCAGGAATGGTGTCAATGGCGCCTTATGAAGTGCCAACATTTCTTCAGAGGAAATGCTGCTGTAGCACCAAAAGGAATTATACCATTTTTGAAACAGATTTAGCATGTGACAGTGAAGTTAGAAAAATATTCAATCCTAAAACTGGAACGGAAATGCTTCTTCTCAAAGGGTTACTTGGCACAGGTATAAGAGCACGTTATTCCCACTTTTACTTCTGAAAACAAAGCACTGCGTTTTGAAGAAGTTGAACTCCACAAATTGTCCCACTATATTAACAAATGCAGTCAGATCCGCATTTGAAGTTTCAGCATACCACGTCTGGGCTTATTAGAGATCATTTTAATTAGGGTTTTTATCATGATAAATGGTGTAACTTGAATTGTCTGTTATGGCAAGGTCACTAATGTGCAAATACCAGAGGGAAGATAAGAACACGGCTGTTGGTGTACGCTTGCATTACAAAAAGGTAAAATAGAACAACCGCCTCCTTTTACTTGGATATAAGGTTTAACGACCACCGTGAGCATCTCAATGGGCTATAGGCAGTCGCCCGCCCATAAATTAGGGCCGCTGGTTCCAGGGAAGGGAGAGAACTAGGGCCGTAAGACAAACACAACATCTATGCTTCACGGGGATTCGAACCCAGCCCCTTCTTGGGCAAATGGTCAAAAGCCAGCGCTTAGACCATTGCGTCACAGGGGTGGAAAAACCGCTTTTATCAGTGATATGTATGCTAAAAACAGAAAGGAAGCTGAAAAGCTAGCGACATAAAGAAAGAAATAACAAAGCTATATGCCTGAAGATTATTTGAACTTTGACGCCAAAGTCCCCTCAGAAGCTTATGATACATCGTAGGCCACACATTGAGCTTCACCAATGTTTGTATCTCAAATTCTAGGCTTAGTTGAGTAGACTAGGACAACATGGATTTATCTATGTATTTTAATGAAAATTATCCTGATGGCCTTTAATAATCTTGGAAGCCTCGAGGTAAATTAGTAGGCGTGTCTTCCCCATAATTCTTGACAAAACAGCAGCAATATGAAGCACGGTGGTGACAGTGTTGTTGATTGGTTAACTAAAGTTCCTTAAATACGTTGAGAGTTAGGGTCTGTTCTTCGGAATTGAAAGGATGTTATCATGATTTAATATTTGAAAGGAAAAGGCGTGGAAAGTGAATGTGAGAAACATCGTGGAAGCAGTATACACAGTAGATTAGGAAATGTTCGTAAAGAATTACAAGGTAAGGTACTTGACATGTAAGAAATGGTAGGGCACAGAGAGTGGCTTCGAGACTGGTATATGCCATGTTAATTAAAATTTTGCCTTACGTATGCTGATTCACACATGTCTGTTCTTGGTAAAATCGTTTGCTCTACATCATGAACTTGGAGAAATCTTATTGTAGTAGCAGGATGCTTTTGTGAAAATTCCCGAAAAATTATGGAATAAATAGAAATTTGTTGCGATGCATGAAAGCTTGCTAGCTGCCAGAAGGCCCTGTGTGCGAGTAAGGGGCGTAACATTTATTTTTGTCCATTAGTTTAGAAATCGGACAGAGCTGTGTTATGATTCCATGTTTGTTTAGCATTATTATGTATGTCTGCAAGTGTGATAAAAAAACTGCCTACACTGGTTTATACGTATCATAGTCGGTATAGAGATGTCTTCCTTTTTTGTTTCTCATATAGCCACATACCAGAAAACTTAAAAATTGCATTGCCCAGGAACAGATATGAAACCCGCATCTCACGATTTACGTTCGATAATGCTTTCCTGATTTCCGTTGCAGGGCGATGCAATTTTCAAGTTTTCTTAACGGTGGCCACATGGGAAATAGTAAAATGTACGGCATATACAGTATATGCCAACGGGGATACATACTGTGTATTTCTTTATGGGTGTATTTGTGAATAATTATTTCTTCCGGTGATTGGCTTTCCACTTCTTTCGATCCTACTAATTTATATTTTTTGGAGGTTTACTTGTTTGCAGGCCATTATACGCTGATGGTAGTCTTATTATCTGATCTTAAATTGAGTTGCAGATGATGTACTCTACATGAGCGAAGTTCGTACCGAAGCGCAGTTCTATGTAAATAAGAGAAACCATAAAATCATGATGTTTTAGCTGAGTGTTAGCAGTGAATTCAAGATTAGTCGGAATGGTTGAGAATCAGATCAGGCGCATGAATTCGTGTATATTTAGGAAGCATGTTTGACTAAGAAAATCGATTAGATGGGAAATTACCTTTTGAAAATCTTTGCCACTCTTTAAGGGTATGCCATTGTTGGATTGATAAAATCAAGCGAGTGGGGTTTCATATGAAAGTAATTATTTGTCTTTCTGGAATATGACAATAGAAACTAGATGCTAAAGAAAAAACACGGTGGGTCGTTTGTGTGCTGAAGAAATTCAACACTTACGAGGGCTTTGTAAAAAAAAGTTTTACTGATCACGTATGTGACAAAGATGCCTTGCTGATTTGTGTTGTGAGGCAGAATGTCCGTAAAGTACGACGGAAACAAATATTCTGAGGTTGTTTCGCCACGTTGAATGAATGACTGATGAGGCGCCAATTAAGGGAATTTATGGAGCCCAAGTAGCTTTAAAGAAAATAGAGAAAAACAAAGGAAATCCTGTGAGGATTCGATTCAAGAATATCCTAAAGAGATGAAGGTCATCTGTGAGGTGTGTAATGGTCGTCTAGTACTGAGTGTCTTGATAACTATAAATAGAAATGCGTTTAATTCATCAGCAATAATTGAAATTTAACTTGAAGAGTGAGTAAAATTTGGTAGAAGATCCTTCTTTGAGGAGGTGTCCTCTAAATCTCAGAAACAACTTAAGGATGTATAGTGTTTACTCATATGTAGGTTTGTCCGCAGCTTTGCCCTCACACCTGGTCGCAATGTATCTGCACTTTCCTGAATATAGACTGATGGAGCAGTGGAGGGAAAAATCTTCAGACCATGCAACAGTTTCATATTTCCGTTTCATGTTTCTTTCCCTAAATTCGGAATGAGATAAAATGCTTTTATGTACGTCGTCTGCAGTCCTACTCTCTTGCAGTAAGCAGTGAACAATCTTGCAGTCCTTTAATACGCAGTCCTCAGTTTGCTAGCAAATGGGCAGTCACATGATCGTAGATTAGCCTTTACGTCAGTTTTATTACATATGATCTTTACCATTTCAGACACGTTGATAATGTCAAATACAATACCTAATAGGGCTTGCAGAAATATGACGCAAACTTTTCTGGAGAACGAGTTACTAAAACAATGAACGTGACTTCTCGATAGCAGCATATTACATACGTTTACATAGAAATATCTTATGTAATGCTGTTAAGATTCATATTAGGCAGATCCAGCTTATTTATAATTTATTTAAACGCAAGTGTAATCCTATCCATTTCTATACAGACGAAACACACACATATAACTATGCATTAACAAGGAAAGTACCAACGAGTTACGTTTCGTGAAAGTGTTCATTGTTCGCGTGTGTCACAAGGAAAAAACTTTTAAGAGAACGTCTGGAATAATTTTGCGAGAGAAACTATGCTGTCGGTTGTAATTTACGATATGCGGATTTAATTTTTCTCAATAGTAAAGCGTTGTTGTAGTAAACATTCCTGGAAGCTTAAAAGCTTTAAAAAAATTATGTGGGAAGTACACAGTCTTGTAGCGTTAGACAGAGCTTCTATTAGCTTACAGTTACGAACGTAGCATAACAACTCTAAAGCAAATGGTAATTTTCTGGTGGTATTCATAGTCATCTAGAAGCTAGTACAGACGTATGATAATGCCAACTCCAGTAAAAGAAAGATAACAGGCAATATCTGTTAGAACTAACGAAAGCTTAAAACGATTGTTGATAATAGGACATGACAATTTTTAGAAGAGCAGTTTTCTCTTTTAGTTTCAGAGAAATATAGAGGATTTAAAAACAGATCCCACCTAAGATTTAAAGTACAGATCCCACCTAGGATCTAAAGTACTGATCCCACCGATAATAAAGATTAGGACACCTATGTTAAATTTTTTTAGGTCTTCGTTTTAGAATATGAAACCTAACTATGAGTTTAGCTTACATAGAGAATCATGCTTTACTCCAAAGCTGAACCGGCAGAGAAACTATGAAGATTTGATCAATTTTCGACATCGAGATTTTCCTTTGTATTTCTCATTTACTTTCTTTCGTGTTCCATGTACCAAGTGTTGGCAGTATGGGGAAACACCAAAAAGTAGCACCGGTATTTAATGTGATATCAATACATCGCAATATTGTTTCAGGTGCTCCAACTGTTGCCTATCTAGAAAACTCGACGACTTCGGTTTAAAGCGTTTCATCGATAACCGATGGGACGTAGCTGGATGACATCTGTTCCATCGCTCTACACGTCTAATCAATTAATGTCAATACGGACGCTGGAAAAATGAGCATTGACATTTCTAGAAGGGAATTACATGTAGTAACTCGGTTTTAACTTACGTGGGAATATTTCCATTAGGGTCCAGTTTCGACGATAGCGTTTAAATCCTGCTGAATTAGTTCTGTTAATTCTTCTTCTAAAGTGAATGAAAAAAATTATCACCCTTTTCAAATAAACACTTTTATACGAAAACTAAGGCAAAAAAGAAAGAAAATGAAATTTCAAGTAACAAGAAAATAAAATGATGCTTAGAAATAAACAATGGAAATTGTGAAAATAAAAAAAACAAGGAATATAAGTGTCAGAAAGAACTGAGAAGTGCAGTCAGGGGAAAAAATCGAAATGAAAGAAAACAAAAAGCTCTTGAAAAAACAAAAACACAATTTTGAGAGATACTGATAATTATAAAGTTAGCTGAATAAAACAAATTATGATTTAAAGCGATTGAAAGAAGGACAAAATATAGACCAAAGTAAAGCAACAAAACAAATGCCTAGTGGAAAGAACAAGCAACTTTTAGCAATGGAAAATGATAGATCGTACAAAACAAGTTCCACTAATGAAAATATGGAGAAAAATATTGAAGCTCAGACCGGAAAACAGAGCGGGGAGTAATACATAAAACCAGTAAGAGAAATAATTATTGATACAGAGGAAGTAAAAGGAAACCGGCACGTAAATGTACAATGTAAGAGACAGGGAAAAACGAGGGAAAAGTTTGCATGCAATTGGGGGAAAAGCGAGATGCAATATTTTGCGTCATGCAAAGCAGAAAACTGAAATAGAGATATAGAGAAGGACAAAATCCCTAAGGTAGGTGCAGAAAAGGCCAGAGAAAATAAAAATTAAGAAAAAAAACAAACAAGAAAGTCTCAGATTGAAAAAGAGATAACGCAGAAACAAAACTGGCAATATATGTGAAAAATGTAGGGACGATTAAATCCATCATTTTTCTTGGACATTTCAAATAAAAAGAAATAACGCACGATCGTACGACAGAATGAGTGGTACACAGAGTGAGCCAGATAGAGAATTCGGTATAAGTAAGGTGTGAGAGAGTGCTAGAAAGAGAAGGTCGAGAAAACAGCAATGGTGCTCCAGAGGGAGAATTGGAGAAAGGGGGTTTCGTTCTGAAAAGCAGAGAGAGTGTAAACAGGAAAAGACAAAGAAATAATTTTGAAGAAAAGGAAATGAAACAAAAGTGAAGAAAGAGAGAGAGAGAGAGAGAGAGAGAGAGAGAGAGAGGCAGAAAGATAGCAAGGGCGGGAGAGAAGAAAAAAAAAGAAAGTGAAACAAAAGTACATAAGATACAAAAATTTCCTGAAGAGACAGAGTAAGAGAAACAAGGGGGTATATTGACGATGAGAGCAAAAATGGAAATCAGAGCGATATTTACAGTCAGAGAGAAAAAAGTGGAGACAGAGAAGAAGACAGATAATCTTGACATAAAGAGATAAGATCAGCGCACTGCTTAAGAGAAAAGTGAGTGCCCTACTAAAAAAAGAGGATAGAAGAACTAGCAGAAATGAAGATGTGTATTAACTGAGAAGTAGAGAAATAGAGAACAGTACAGTGAGCGAGGAGAGAGACACTGTTTCGAGAGAGGATATTTTATCTTAGACTGATGCTTACCGAGACATATTCCATTTTCTGAGAAATAGAAAAAGACATTCGTATCTCTTGATAATCACGCAGAAAGTTATGTTGAGTGTGTGAGAGAGAGAGAGAGAGAGAAAGCGAGAGAAAGAGAGAGAGAGAGAACGATCTCTTGACTGTTAGAACAGATATATACTAAAGAAAGGTAGAAAAAATGGAAATAACAAGAATTTCCATTTTTTACAAAACTAGAGACAGTTACTATTTTCATCTTCACTGATTGATCTTCCGAGGCGTGAGTCACAGTAGCCCACGAATACAGGTTTCTCTCAAGCTAAAGACTGAAAAAAATATGTTCAACGAACGATAAAGGTTGGTTCACACGGAAGAAATTAAAATTGTTATCCTCTGAGGTGACTGCCAGTAATGTAGCATCTGTCGCTTCCACCCGCTGGTCATTCAAGTTCTAATTAACACCAAAGAAACTTTCGGCTTTTGTGAAAATACGAGAACCATCACAACGAGAAAAACACAAACGCAATGAGAAAAATGTTACAATGCTAAACGCACCGTTTAGTGTTTCTGCGGTGCAGCAGTCATTTAAATTCAGTTATGTTGGAATGATTGTATTTAAACGTAAAGAAACAAAAACAAAGAATCAGCCTTATCGTTTATTTTAGATATATCCAAGAACAATTTAATTTATTGTTCACCTTACGAAATTCGGCATTCGTATAATGATAGAAACACGAATAGTAACGTAATGCAAATATTATCCAGAAAGAAGTGTATTTGGATTCGTTTTTATTTCTTCAGAACAAGAATTTATGTGCATACGTCTTCAAGACACCCACCGAAATTTCAGTCAGTTTGGACCTTCTTAGTAACTGCTTTGTACAGCAGCAGCAGCGCTCAACCTGCAAAGAAACTGCTTAGGACTATTGTCGGGATAAAATCGGCGATGTACGTTTTATTTCTGTCGAAGTCTCATTGACAGCGCACTAGAGACTGGCGTCTTTCCTGAGGATATGGAAGACTAAGTTTTGTCGTTGTATCACATAATTTTAAAGCAGCTCTAGGTGCAAGGAGAAGAAGGAAATGAGAGATAAGAAAAGCAGAGATTCGTTAAAGTGGTGTAGCGAAAAGTGTGATATTAGGAAGAGGGAGAAAGTGCAAGAAAGGTGGATACATCTGGTAGAAAATGAGGAAGGTAGCAAGTATAGTCAGGCAGAATATTTA
This sequence comes from Macrothele yani, assembly GCA_039090855.1. Classification (NCBI taxonomy): domain Eukaryota; kingdom Metazoa; phylum Arthropoda; class Arachnida; order Araneae; family Macrothelidae; genus Macrothele; species Macrothele yani. The sequence goes on from CM077015.1 coordinate 65,282,654, forward strand.
AAAGAAGAAATTAATTTTCAGGGAAAATATTAACGGTGAAAAATGCTAAAGTTGTACATAGAAATCACCAATATGGATAAAAGTAGCCCCGAGTGGAGCATTTCGATTCATATTGCTAGTATCAATTCTGAATTCCAATTTAAAAAAAGGGAATACTGGACAAAACCTACAAGAAAGACAAACTTCAATAGAGAACTGGAAAGTTAAATCAAACTAAGGAATAAATTGAAGAAAAGAATGCCGAACAAACTGGAAAGGACAGATAGATTGACTGCTCATTAGTCTGACTGCAAAAATTACACACCATTTCAACTGTTTTTGTTTCCCAAAACATTCCCTTTACTTATGAATGAATAAGAACGTGTAAAATATCCCTTTTGTCCATAGTGAGTTTGTGGAGCATACTATGGATTTAACCTTCCATTCTGGTTTACTTTATCTTATACAAGTTTTAGTTACCTCTGGTGCAATTTACTGTTCTGAAGATCATCATCATTTCGGAACTCGCTCTTTATTCTCCGCGGTATCATTGGCAATCAATCCAGTCATGTAGAATGAAACAGGACCATATGCACTATGTAATAAGAAAAACACTATATTGACAAAAGTCACCGGACACCTAGAAGAGAAATACAACATAGCATTTATTGACATACATTAGTATGGTGTCGGTCCACCTTCGGCCTTAATCCATGCACTGACCCTTCGAGACAGGCTTTCGACAGGTTTTTGGAACACAGCGATAGGCATGCGTTTCCATACAGTACATAATGTTACCGCTAACAGTTGCTTAGTAGTAGGCCTTTCCTCCAATCTGATGGGCGTGTATGGATTTGGTGACCGCCCGACGAACGATTTTCGTCGGACTCTTGTTTTCCCAACTGTTAAGCTCGGCGGGGGTTCCATCATGGTATGGAATTGTTTTTCTTAGATGGAACTCAGCCCAATGATTACTATACCACAAACCAGGAACTCTGAAGTGTGTCTTAACGTTCTGGATAATTCTACCCTGCCAACAATGTCGCAGTATCACGGAAATGACCGTTGTCTCTTCCAAACGATCGAGCTCCCTGCCACGCTGCACGGCATGGGCAGAACCGGTTTCTTGATGACGAGGTGGAATTGTTAGACAGGCCTGCTCAGAGTGCTGATCTTAATCCCATAGAACACTTCTGGGAGGAAATGGAGCGACGGATACGAAATCAACCACAGCGACCGTCTTCGCTCTTCACTCTGGTAGCAGCTTTGAAGAACGAATGGCGAGCCATACCGGTTGAGAATTGCCGGAAATTTGTTGATAGTGTGCCTCGACATGTTGCCGCTGTCATACAAGCAAAATATTGCAAAACGTACTATTAATTGCGATAATAAAGTCATTTATTCCACAACATTATGGTGTCCGCTTACTTTTGATAATGTGTATTTTCCTCTGGATGACGCATCAGCGTCTCCAAATTTCCTTATAATTCTGGGCAACGACTGACAATGAATCAAATATAAACAAAAAGCCACGCAGTGTGTGGGTTGTGATGATCGATACGCAAGATGATTTGCTGTTTTAATTTGGGCAACATTCTATCTTGATGATATCTTTGCCTAATAAATTTTATCTTTAAGATTGTTATTGGGATTCAGTCAACGAAGCTCGTTTAGTTGTTCAAAGAGGAGTAGTTTTAGTGTTTAGAAGACGTAACGTCAGCAACCCGGAAGCCAAATAAACAAGTCCTTTGTAATTTCTGTTTCTTGTTATATCGATCCATATGAACGTTTGGGGCCATCTAAGTGTTAGTGATAAACATTTAGTATTTAAGTGATTGCTGTAGTGAACATTTTAAGTGATTGCCGTATTAAGTGAACAAATACACTGGCGTGCAAAAGCTAAGGACGAGACTGTTTTTCGAATGTAACGTCGTGCAGAAGTGCTCCACATCGACTCAAATCATATGATAAGATCCCCAAGATGTGAGAATATGGGACAAGTGAGTAAAGCCGTCCAAACAAGGAATCCAAAGGATACAAAGGCACTTTATTGAAAAGGTAGTTTTGAGCACAACTGGACAGAAGACAGAAACGTCCCTGTGACAGGCAGCTTCCAAGAAAAATCCAGTCTTTAGTAGGGGATATGATCACCCCTGACTGCGTTGCAGGATTTACAACGTCTGTCCATGCTGAAGACGAGGTTGTCGAGGAGCTGTTGAGGCATCGTGGCCCATTCCTCTTGTAGCGCCAATCACAGCTGCGGAATCGTTGCTGGCGGCTGGTGACGTGTTGCCAAGTGTCTCCCGAGAAGGTCCCACACGTATTCGATTGGATTTAGGTCCGGAGACCTTGCGGGCCAATCAATGCGTTGAATATCTTCACTCTCCAACAGCTCTGCGACAGCCACTGTACGATGAGGTGTACCGTTGTCGTCCATGAAGAGAAACTCAGGACCCACAGCACTTCTAAACAGACGCACGTGAGGCTGGAGAACATCGGTACAATAGCGGACACCAGTGACTGAACCTCCTTGGAAGATGTAGAGGTCAGTACGGGTACCAAACATGATACCACGCCAAACGAGAACGCCGCCACCTCCAAACCGGCCCCTTTCGATAATGTTGGTGGTGTGATTGCGTGTTCCCTGCTCTCTCCAGATGTGTATACGTCGAGAATCGCTCGTCAGACTAAATCGGCTCTCATCCGTAAACAGAACTCGACCCCATTGCTTATGTGTGCAGTTCTTGTGTTCCTGGCACCACAGAAACCGCCGTCTCCGATGAGCAGGCGTTAATGGCACATCCCGTACTGGTCGTCGTGTAAATTGACTACCTTTGTGCAGACTCCTGGCCATGGTAAAACGCGATAACGGACGTCCAGTTGTCTGTTGCATGTGCCTTGCAATTTCTCTCGCTGTCTGCCGTCTGTCTTTTCTCGCCTGTAGGACAATATATCGGTCGTCCGCCGCCGTGGTTGCTCTTGGACGACCGCTGCTAAATTCTCAGACAGCTGTTTCTGTCGTTTGAAATGCTCTCCAAGCTCGTGAAACGATGCTGTGAGCGATCCCGAATTCCTCGGCCACACTAGTTACACTTCGAACTTCTTCCAACTTCCCAATGACACGACCCCCCCCCCTCGTCATGCTGCATACATGCGCATTCCTTACCGTACCGGACCCTAGTGGTCTTTCGGTCCGTTCTGCCGGCTCATTCCGCTGTTATCCTAATTTCTCCTCTTCGTCCTTAATTTTTGCACACCAGTGTATTATTTGAACATTTAGTATTAAGTGTGTAGTATTTAAGTAATTGTTGTAGTGATCAAACAATCTCAATAACAAAGCAACCTATAACTTTATAAGTTATCTGAAAACTTAACTTCACGGTGTACCGTTCACGCAGGAAGGAATCTTCTTTAGGATATTACATAAAAGTATTTCTTTGATAACCTTCGTGCTAAATTTTGGGCATTAAATCCTAAAACCAAATAAGATCTATTTGGAATAAAAACTCACGACACAATTTTATGCCGAAAATCAAGCATATGTTTCTCAAGCGTTTCTGAATATTAATCATTATCTGAACCATGCAAACATAAGTTGATTTTCGTTTTCTGATTTATGATAGAAATTATTGTCGTATGGCTAACTCTTCATTTTTGGTAGTGGAACTCCTGCCGTCTATTCATTCTGATATTTCCTATGCCTTTAAGGCATTTCTCTTCTAATGGCCATCAGATTGTTGCATCTGCAGTTCCCGAAGTTTAATGATGTAACCGTTCCCTTATCTTTTCTCCCTCGAGGGTATAACGTAATACAGAAGCATAAAACAATTCCATTAAATTCGAGAAAAGAAGATCAAAAGCTAACGAGTTCGTCTTAGTTATTCTCCATAACATCATATTTTAATTTATATATTATTGCGGCGTTAATGACGTTACAAAACTTTTCCGGGTATTAGCACAAGAACAAAAGCTCCTGCTCGAAATTTTTGCTTTCGTCTCTGAGTCCACATTTATATTACACGATGAAAACTAGCGAAATTGTGGAAAACGCGTTGGAAAATCCTTAGCTGAAATTTCTCATAGATATAAGTTTTATCCGATCTATCTACAAATTGCTGATATGGAAAAAAGTTTACTTCAAAAACTAATACCAAAAATGATACCAGTTTGAAACTCGCTGTAGCTACCACTACCTACCAAAATGAACATGTAAATTGTTAATGTTTTTATAGTAATTTGCATCGAAAAGTGGTGCTGCACCAGTGATATCACTTTTTGGGGGCAAAGGGTGTCTTTATATGTGGCGGGAAACAAAAACATAGTTCAAAAGGTACAATTTTGCACCAGTTGGGCTGAAAACCATAACATGTTCCATAATCATACTATATTCTTATTATTTTCATCCAGCACACAATGGTTTCGCCCCAGAGAATGGTGCAGCTGGTACACAACCACTTTTTGGTGCAATATACCACAAAGTATTTAAGGGTCTGGTTCATTTGCCCGATGTTTACTTCACCGAAGGGTCATTTGCCCGATGTTTACTTCACCGAAAATACTGGTTCACCGAAGGAGAACTTGATCGAAAAGTACATTTCACCGAAAGGTCACTTGATCGAAAAGTACATTTCACCGAAAGGTCACTTGATCGAAAAGTACATTTCACCGAAAGGTCACTTGATCGAAAAGTACATTTCACCGAAAAGTCACTTGATCGAAAAGTTCATTTCAACGAACGGTCTTTTTACCTAAAAGTTCATTTCATCGAAAGGTCTTTTTACCTAACAGTTCATTTCATCGAAAGGTCATTTCACTGAAGGGTCACTTAATCGAAAACTCCATTTCATCGAAAGGTCTCTTTACCTAAAAGTTCATTTCATCGAAAGATCTCTTTACCTAAAAGTTCATTTCATCGAAAGGTAATCTCACCGAAGGGTCAGTTTATCGAAAACTTTAGATTCCATTACAGGATGTGTTGAAGCATGGTGCCAGTTTGAAAGACAGACCACACCGAAACCTTAGGGGATCATACTCAAATTGCACTTTTGATTTCTCAGCGTCACAAAGAACGCAAAGATTTAAATTTAAGACAAAAATAATTAATGTTAAATCCCTATGCCTCTGCTTAAGCCTTTTTAGCAAATTTTAATCGTGCGTGCTATGTTCATAAGGTTTACATACAAACTCAAGTTAGTAATGTTGCACATTTATTCAGGTAAAAAGAATCAATTTTAGGACCCCAGGCCTCGGCTTAGGCCTTTTAGAAAATTTTTGTGGTGCATGCTCATGTTCATAAGGTTTACATAAAAAGTCAAGTCAATAATGCTGCACATTTTTTAAGGCAAAAAGAATCAATTTTAGGGCCCTAGTCCTTGACTAAGGTTTTTTTAGCAAATTTTAATCGTGTGTGCTCATGTTCATAAGGTTTACATAAAAACTCAAGTTAGTAATGTTGCACATTTATTGAGGCAAAAGAATCAATTTTAGGGCCCTAGACCTCCAAATTGGCCCTAAACCTACTCATGGACAAGTGTTTCATAGAAATTAAAAGTGTATTTTTTATACAATCCCATAATGTTTATGTGGCCAGTTTTTCAAAAATCCGAACCACATTCCAACAGATCTCTAACAACAAAATTCTAAGTTTTCGATAAATTGACCATTCGGTGAAATGATCTTTCGATATAATGAACTTTTAGGTACACTGATCCTTCGGTGAAATGGACTTTTCGATCAAATGTCCTTTCGATGAAAAGAACTTTGAGGTGAAGTGGCCTTTCGGTGAAAGGAACTTTTAGGTGAAGTGACCCTTCGGTGAAATTTACCTTTCGATCAAGTGATTTTCGGCGAACTGATTTTCGGTCAAGTGACCTTTCGATCAAGTGAACGATACACAGTTTTTAACAGTGTCGAAAAAAATTAACATCTCGATATGCTTGGTATATAGCCAGAAATATCCAACCAACAGCTAGAACTATGACGAATACATTAATTTAATTTTCATTTTTAGTTTCTTTCCATATGTAAATTTTGAGTTTATATTCCATAAGAATTTCAACCTTAACGTTATACACTTCCTACCAACAAGTTTTTGGACACCCCTGCAATCGACGATATCTGCGGTCCTGATACACGTCACGGCCGCCGCCGTTAAATATCGTGTGGGAAACAACAAGGCAACCAGTCGCATCCAAGATGCCACGCAGTTCGGAGCACTCTGATTACGAGAAAGGTGTAATCGTCGGGTATCACAGAAATGGCCGACCCATACGTGACATATCCAGCGAGTTGAAGTACCCAAAATCGACAATGGCCTACGTGATTGGCAAGTGGAAGATGAGAGGTGACTGTCGGAATGTGCCCCGACCCGGCAGACACACAAAACTGGGAGTTAGAGACCGACGGGTCCTGGCCAAGGAAATTCGGAAGAACCGCACCAAATCGATAGGCCACATCCGCGAGGAGTTTCAACAGGCATCCGGGAGTGTTCTTTCGATGAATACCATTCGTAGGGAAGCCCATCAGCTCGGTTATCATGGACGTGCTGCCGCCCACAAGCCTTTGATCACCAAGTCCAATAGCGCTGCTAGGCTAACGTGGTGCAAAGAACGTTGACAGTGGACTGTTGAACAGTGTAAGCAGGTTCTCTGGAGCGACGAATCAAAGTTCACCCTCTATTGTTCGGATGGCAGGGTCTGGGTTTGGCGTCTGCCTGGATAAAGCCTCCTGCCGGAATGTATTGTGCCAACTGTGAAGTTCGACGGCGGTGGAATTATGCTATGGGGGTGTTTCTCCTGGTATGACACGGGACCCTTGGTCGCAATTCCTGGTAGACTCAACGCCGATACCTAATGCACCATTTTGGATGACCATGCGCTTCCTACGTTGTGGCAGTTTTGCGGGGCGGACCCATGTTACTTTCAGGATAACAATTCCACCTGTCATGTTGCGAGGTCCACCATGGCTTGGTATGGTGACAATGGGGTTAATAGAATGGACTGGCCTACGCAGAGCCCGGACCTTAACCCTATCGAACACCTCTGGGAAGAGTTGGAGCGTCGACTTAAGGGGTGCTGATCTGTCTTCTCCAAGCCGAGTGGAAGAAAGAACTGATCTGTCTTCTCCAAGCCGAGTGGAAGAAAATACTGCTAGCCGCAGTACAACGCCTGGTTGAGAGTATGCCCCGGAGTTTCGCAGCTGTAATCACCGTTCGTGGAGGCTCCACCAACTATTGAAGGTGAATAAACTTCGTTTTCCTTTGCTATCACAGGTGTCGAATTATTTGTTGGTAGATAGTGTATTTTTCTCGCTTAATGAGTGTTATGTGGCAGCAGTCTTGAGATCAAGTTGAATGATGTGTGCATGTTTTGACAAGATGACAACGGTGTATACAGGAGCAGCGTAAATAATTTTTGTTACTGGACAGAAAAAAAGGTCAGTGGACATTGCTTACAAAACAGAGGAATAATGACCTTCAAAAATATTTTGTGTGTTTTAGATCTACTCATATTAATCAAGAATAAAAAAATATTTAGACAGTACACTAACTGAAGAGCAAACGGCGCGTAACATTATGCCGAATGCCATAACCGAACAACAAACTGAAACAAGAGTGATTCGGAACGATTTTTCGTTACATGGCGAGCATTATTAGCAAGGAAGAAGCTGTGTGCCTTGTGATACCCCAGTTATAGTATATTTTATGATTATTATTAGGGGTATGCACAAGTTTCCGCCGCCTCTGCTAGTGGGCACTGTAGGAGTCTAACCGGCAGGCGACGCGTGCTGTCAGTTCGTACATGAAACCAAGCTTGGTGGTCGATAAAGTTCATTTGCGGCACTGTTTGTTATTCATGTTTAATTTAGGGAAAAGTGAGAGTGAAGCATACGGTTAAATATGGAAGGTGTATGGCGGAACGGGTATGGGTGAACAGACTTGTCAAGAATGGTTTGTCAGGTTTAAGATAGGTGATCTAAGCTTCGAAGACTAGCCATGTGTAGATAGACTGCTGGAACTCTCAGACGAGGAGCTGGAATCGCTGTTGCTAAAGGATACCAAACAATCGATCTCGCAACTGACGAAACGTTTGAAAGTGGCTTAATCGACGGTGGTACGGTGTCTACAGGCCTTGGGGAAGATCCAGAAGATTGGTAAGTGGGTTCCCCATACTTTAACGGAGCGTAATATTGTTCAACGATTGGGCATCTGCATGTTATTGCTGAAAAGGTTTCAAGGGAAGAATTTCTTGTGGTAGGTTGTCACCGGGGGTGAAAAACGGGTCTATGGCGACAACCCCGTGCGCAAGCGATCCTGCGTCGACCAAGGCCAGCCATCAACATCCACTGCAAAACAGGATATCCACGGGGGAAGTGTACTGTTGTGTATGTGGTGGGATATGCATGGAGTGCTGTCCTTCGGACTGTCGAAACCATGAGAAACAATCACTGAACAAAGATATAGCGATCAGTTAACGAACCTGAACGTCGCAATCGAGCAAAAACGTCCATTTACTGGTAAAGCACGCCACCGAGTCATCCTGTAACACAATAATGCCAGACCACATCTCGGTGCCACAACGAAATCAACCCTTGAACAGTTACACTGAGAAAGGTTTTACAGCACCCGGTTTACTCCCCTGACATTGCGCCCTCAGACTTTCATGTGTTTCGCTCTATGCAACATGCCATAGCCCAACAGCAGTTCACCACAGTTCCAGAGGTGGAAAATTTCGTCACAGCGTTCTTCAGCTCTAAACCCGAGTCCTTCTATCAGAAGGGCATTCATTTGTTGCTTGAAAAATGGGAAAAGGTCATTGATGCTAATGGCCAATATTTCGTTGAATAAATGTGTACTGGTTTCCTGATTGTTCCTGTCCCCTTTCTCCTTAAAACGGCGGAAACTTTTGCATACCCTTAATATGAGCGCAATAATAAGATGCACTAAGTATAAATTAAGTAACATATTTTATTTTCAAAATCAGATTTATAAAAAAAAATTCCAGTGGTCATGGTGTTGGATTGAAGAGAAAAATATTAGATCCACTTTCTCCTTTATATAAAAAGTCTATTTTGCTTACTCTCACACCTCAAACTCACAGAAAATATCGATCTAAACATTTTTCACCATTATCAATCTAAACTGTTTGTCTCACGTTAAATACCTGTGATACATACAGAGAGCATTAGAGTTCATTCGTATGAAATTTAGTAATACCGAAATTATAAACAATTAATTAATCAAAATAAAAAATAAATATACCGAAACAATAAGAACTATATGGAAACAATATACAAGATGTATTTCAAAACATTAAACGATTTTTGTAAAACTTTGATTTATTTCATGGTGATTGATATCAGAATAAAAAAAAATTCATTTTAAAAACTCTTGAAAGTCCAGTCCCTCGTTCTACTTTAAATAACATTTATAATCGTTATACACGGTCGAATCACATTATTTTGACCACCAGCTAATATCCAGAGTAACCGCCGTGGGCAGCGCGGGCAGCAGCTAGACGGGCTGGGAGTGACTCAATAGTGCTGGAGGAAGGTGTTCATATGTATGTGGAGTCATGCAGTGCATGCTGTCTGATCGCAGTGCATCTGACAGCTGCTGGAAGGTGCGTAGTAGAGGATCCATAGAGCGAACAGCACTATCGAGGTGGTCCCACAGATGCTAAATTGGGTTTAAGTCTGGAGAATTAAGGGGCCAGGGAAGTACTTTGAAGTCTTCATCGTGCTCTTCCAACCACTCTCGGACATTTATAGCTGTGTCACACGTCGCATTGCTGTGCTGGAAAATCACATCCGCCCAATGAAATAAAATCCGCATGTGCAGGTGTACGTGGTCTGCAACGATGGATTCATAACGAATTCGGTCCATAAGGCCTTCCACAGGTATGAGTGGACCCAGTGAATTCCACGAAAACATTCCCTAGACCATACCGCTGTCCCCACCGGCTTGTGTTCTTCCAGCAATGGTTGATGAGTGTTTGTTCGCCGATGTTTCTCGCCTTATACGCCAACCTCCATCCGTTTGATAAAGCAGAAAACGTGACTCGTTGGAAACGGCAATCCTTTGCCAATCAGCTGAGAGGTTCAATTCCGATACTGCCATGCAAATGTAAGCCTTTTCTGCCGATGCACCTTCGTTACTATAGGTGAAGTGACCATCCGTTTGCTTCGGAGCTCCAAACGAAGCAATGTTTGCTGAACTGTCGTTTTAGACACACTTCCGGTAGCCCCCTGGTTCATTCGGCCAGTGTTTTGCTCCAATGTAGCGTGTCGATCGGACGTTACGCAACTTCACAACGGACGTTCACCTCTCACATCAATGGTCCGCTGTTTCTATATCGCTTATTCGCAATGGTGCCATTTCTCCAATCACGATACACTTTAACAACAGCAGTACGCGAAAAGTTCACAAACTGCGATGTATCAGAAATACGGCCACCCTTGGCCCAAAGGCCTATAATCATCCCTTATTGCAAATCTGATAAATCGCTCTTTTTATCCATGACAGCAACGAGTGCTATGTTTTGAGATTGCCAACAGCACATCTTATATACCCTCCAAGCCAGCTCACGACATGTTCTTACATGCATTGTCTACGAGCTGTTGACCTCAAAAATAGGAGGTGGGCACCATAATGTGATTCGACTGTGTATTTAAAACGAAAAACTTAAACAGGAAGAAATCGCATGTAAGGAAAGTCCGTTGACCTTTTTATTTCTGCTTAGTAACAGAAATTCCATCAAAACAGAAAATTTCCACGCAATAGCATTCATTCTGATGAAGAAATGAACGTGGACAAAGTGAACAGCGTACAAACTGAACGGCTTGATAACGAGGAACAGTACGCCAATTAAGTACTAAATAGTAACACCGTACTAGTGATCCGATTTATCGGCGTAAGAAGTAGACACATTAGTGATTACAAGCTTTCGCACATCAACCAGATGGCTTTTTCAAGGAAGTTAGAGAGAAACTGCAACTTAAAAATAAAACGCATTAACAATTTGAACGCGGAAACTTGACTTGACAACAATAGATACGACGTTATATTCATTTAAAAATATGACACATAACGTTGGTTGCACGCGCGGTATCCTGGTAGGCAGAAGGTTTTACTTGAATAATTGTTTCCAAATTCGTGGCAACTGGAGTGGCACGCAATCATTGCAAGTATCGCTGTCGGTAATGATCTCCAATGTTTCCCGAATGGCTGTACCTTTAGGGGTAGAGTATGTAGCTAATTTCTTTATATCGTTCCACATAGGAGTAGCGGACATGAATTTCCTTCTGTGGATAGTGCCGTGGCTGCTTTACCGTATTTTGTGCCTCTTTTATGTTCGTTTACTCTGATTCCAAACGAACGCTTGGTCACTCAAATGTAGGATCGTTTAGAGCCGTCCGGATACTGTGGGGATCGCATAAACACCTGCCTCGCAGGAGAGAGGTGGTTTTTCACTACTTCCCTTTAGCATAGTATATAAAGATGCAGGATACCGTATGCCTACGCCGTAGTTCATCTTCTTTAGGGCATTTTTGAGTTTGTAAGACACATTTGGTATGTAGGGAATTGAGCCTAAATAACGTATCTGCGGCACAGGAAGATTAGAACGTTTGACCCTGACTTTTTGGATAAAGTTACGTATCTGATTCAACGAATATCCTGCATCAGCGGCTAACTTCATGACGCATTCAATTTCGTGTTGCCTAAAATAGGTATCGGAGGAAACGGCTAAGGATCTTCTAATTCGAAAACGGAAGATAGCTGTTTTGTATTCTGCGGGACAGAAAGAGCTGCTGAGCATCAGGTTAGGGACGGACGTGGGTTTGTATTAGACTTGTGTACCAACACGGTTGTCAGGCGGTTTTCTTAATAAAACATCCAGATAAGGTAAAGCGTTGTTCTATTCAAGCTCCATCGTGAAATTGATCGTAGGATGCATATTATTGATTTTATCAAGGAACACCGTAATAGTCTCGTTTCCGTGAGGCCATACAAAAAATACGTCGTCTGGATAACGCACCCAAGTGGTAGGCCGTGGTGTAATGCTGGATAATATATTCCGTTCAATTGGGCGAAGTATTGCTTCTGCAAGGACGGGTGAAAGTGAGGATCCCATCGGAGCGCCATTATTCTTCTTATATACTTGTCCTAGGAAAATGTAGAAGCTAGTTATAGTGACCAAGTCAATCAGTTTGAAGATGTTGATGCATGACTACTATGTATAAAATGCTGAATCTGATATGAACTCCTTTAATGTTTTGGTGGCTTCTGGAACGGGGATTGAAAGGTAAAAGGAAACCACGTCGAAGCTGCCGATAATGTATCCTGGTAGAACAGGGAGTTGCTTGGCTTTCATTATAAAATCCAGAGTGGAATTTATTACAAAGTCCGTTTCAGGAAGCTTCGACGTGGTTTCCCTTTACCCTTTAATCGCCGTTCCGGAAGTCACCAGAACATTAAAGGAAGCCATATCAGATTCAGCATTTTATACGCAGGAGTCATGCCTCAGCATCTTCAAACTAATTGACTTGGTCACTAATACTAGCTTCTACAGTTTCCTAAGACAAGTATATAAGCAGAATAATGGCGCTCCGATGGGATCCTCACTTTCACTTGTCCTTGCAGAAGCAATGCTTTGCCCAATTGAACGGAATATATTCTCCAGAATGACCCCACGGCCTACCACTTGGTTGCGTTATGCAGACGACGTATTTTTTGTATGGCCTCACGGATAAAGAGACTCTTCCGATGTTCCTTGATAAAATCAATGATATGCATCCTACGATCAATTTCACAATGGAGCTTGAACACAAAAACGCTTTACCTTATCTGGATGTTCTATTAAGAAAATCGCCTGACAACCGCCTCGGTACACAAGTCTAATACAAACCCACGTCCGTCCCTAACCTGATGTTCCGCAGCTCTTTCTGTCGCGCCGAATACAAAACATCTATCTTCCGTTTTCGAATTAGAAGATCCTTGGCCGTTTCCTCCAATACCCATTTTAGACAACACGAAATTGAATGCGTCATTAAGTTAGCCACTGATGCAGGATATTCGTTGAATCAGATACGTAACTTTATCCAAAAAGTCAGGGTCACACATTCTAATCTTCCTGTGCCGCAGATACGTTATTTAGGCTCAGTTCCCTACATACCAAATGTGTCTTACAAACTCAAAAATGCCCTAAAGAAGATGAACTGCGGCGTCGGCATAAGGTCTCCTGCATCTTTATATACTATGCTAAAGGGAAGTAGTGAAAAAACACCTCTATCCTGCGAAGCAGGTGTTTATGCGATCCCCCTGCAGTATCCGGACGTCTCTAAACGATCCTACATTGAAATGACCAAGCGTTTGTTTGTAATCAGAGTCAACGAATATAAAAGAGGCACGAAATACGGTAAAGCAGCCACGGCACTATCCACAGAAGTGACATTCAAATCCGCTACTCCTATGTGGAACGATATAAAGAAATTAGCCACCTACTCTACCCCTAAAGGTACAGCCATTCAGAAAACCTTGGAGATTACCAACAGCGATACTTGCAATGATTGCGTGTCACTCGAGTTGCCACGAATTTGAAAACAATTATTCAAGTAAAACCTTCTACCTACCAGGATACCGTGCGTGCAACCAACATGATGCGCCATAACTTTAAATGAATGTTACGTCGTATCTATTGTTGTCAATTCAAATTGTTAATGCGTTCTATTTTTCAGTTGCAGTTTCCGTCTAACTTCCTTGAAAAAGGCATCTGGTTGATGTGCGGAAGCTTGCGAACGCTAATGTGTCTACTTCCTATGCCAATAAATCGGATCACTAGTGCGGTGTTACTATTTAGTAAACTGAACGAAATGAACAGTGGATTAAATGAAGAATGGACAAAGTGAACGGTGGACAAGTGCCCGTGAACAAAATGAACTATAACACGTGAACATGGAAAAATGGAACACGGACAAAGTGATAGGGGACCCAATTGGGTTACTTTTATAAGTGAGAAGCAAATAAAGATTACTTGGTGGGGAATCAAAGAGCGGCAAATGTCGCATTTCGCTAGTCTAAGGGGCCCCGAAAAATTTGCAATGAGTTTGCTGCTAAAGTTGAATATGCGTCACCGCGAATCGGTGGACACGTGCATTTTTGACATGAAGATACTTTCTTTGATATTTAATGCTAATCAATTTTTTTTTTCGGAGTTCAACGACCATCATGCGCTATGTGCAGTCGTCCGTCCCCAATTTATGGCTACTGGTTCCAAGAAAATGAAAGAACCAGAGCCATCAGACAAATGCAATACCCATTCCTCCCCCGGGACTAGAATCGGGGCCCATCTCGGACAAAGCGTCATAATACAGCACTTCAGGACGCTCAGTCGCCGGTGTGGCTATAATTTTCTTCTCATGGTTTTACTTTGACATTATCTTAGGCGCTCTGCCTTTTGGATCTCCTGGTTTAGGCCCGGCACTGATTCATTACGTATATTCTTTTTACGCTCTCTGATCTATGTTAAACTTAATGTTTTGGAGCAGATAATGATATGAAATTAAATTTGTTTTGAATAAACTCTCTAAATATATTTTATATAGAAATAGAAGAAACTTTCCTCAGGTAAGCAAAGATGGAAACAGGTCAGCAAGTCAACGGGTCACCGGGTCGATAATTTCTTGCGGATCAAACGGGTCGGGTCAAGGTGTTCCTGACCCGATTTCGACCCGGATTTATTTCCGTTTTACCTTCCAAGAGAAAAAAAAAAAGAAAAAAATGCATACAGTGGAATTTTGTGCTCGATGCTGGTGACAGGGGAGTGAACAATGATTTGTCATACAAAGATATTGCCATCTCTTTATTAAAGCAAAAAAAAAAAAACAGTTCCACCGACCGACGAGCCCATATCGTAAAACAATACCACCTTTGTATCGTTATACGATATTTTATCGTCAGTCGGTGGAAATCTATTTTTTTCCCAGTGCGATTGTCCGGAGCAAAGTACAGGCAAACATCTGTCGTCTGTTTCTCTGTTGATTCATTCTCTCACGTCCCATGTGTCACATTGTAAGACTGAGAATTACTTTTCACATCGCATCTTTTGCATTGAGCATTCGGCGGTTTTCGTTTGACGTGTTAACATCCTGTTCCATTGCATGTTGTGTCGGAAGTAATGCCTTATTTGTTAATATGGATGAATTTAATATTAAAGAGATTGAAAAAAGCGTCGAGGCCAACAAATGCGTGCTTGTTGAAAACAAAACGGGGAAGAGTGAATGTTGGAAGTTGTTTCGTCTCATTAAGGAACCGGAGTATATTTCACAGCAACACAAATTTTTACAAACTTGTGATGAGTTGTAAGGTCCTAAAATGGTAATATTTATTTTATGAGTGTTCCTTCTTTCTGAGGGTCAGTGATGGAAATCAACATCCGCATTTTGGAAACTTTCAACTCATCAGAAGCAGGAGAAAATTGGCGTTGCTGTGAAACATATTCTGAAGCTTGATTTGTTATCAAGCAAACAGCAAAAACTAAACATACAACAAGTTATTTAATTCAAAAGTTTTAACTGTAGCACCATCAAAATAAAGTGTAACAGCCTTAATACTACTGCGGAGTGATTTTTTGACTCTCGCAGATGTGTTTGAAAACATGTGTAAAACATTTAAGTTATGTGAAGGACGACAGTTTCAACACTTTCTGTAAGTAAGCCAGTAAATTATACGTTTCCGTAATACATTTATATGAATTCTATATAACCTACAATACCCACTGCGGCGAGACGTTTTGAACGCCCTGCGCCTGTGTATATGCAGTTACGGAAAAATTAATAGCAACTGTGGAAATTTCTGACGTTTTTGGGCTTTCAGTGTTGCTACAAAAGCAAATATGCAGATAATACTCACAATATATATATATATCATTTGAAAGCACATTTCATGCAGAAGCCAACTCAGTTTACAGAATTGGAGTATCTTTAACATAGCCCAAATGTTGGACTGAAATGTGTTGCGAAAGAAAAATCATGGCAAAGTAACATGTTCAAATTCAAATACAATTACCTACCTAATATTTTGTTGGGTGACCTTTTGATTTAACAACGCCTGCACACCTGTTCGGCATGGAGTCAACCAACTTACGCAACATATTGGATGAAATACAGTTGTGCCAAACGGCAGTAATTGCGTTAATCAGTTCCACTTTATTGGTGGGGTGTCGTTTGTGCACTTTTCGTTTCAGAATGCGCCACAAATTCTTAATCGGGTTAACGTCTGGCGAATTACCAGGTCAAGGAAGAGGTACAACATTGCCTAAAGACGTCACATAAGCTTTAATGATTTTTGCGTGGTGGCATGGGGCCGAATCATCCTGGAAGATGTATGACTCACCCTGAAACTAATCACGTCCTGAAGGCACCATCTTGTCCTGAAGGATACTTTTTTACACCTGTGCATTGACAGTGCTCTCACACACATGGATTCTTCCCACTACAGCAGCAGCAAAACATCCCCAAATAACAACACTGCATGGATACTTTCTCGTCTTAAGTGTGCAAGAGGGATACACCGCCTCGTTATTTGTCGAAACACTCGGCACCCCGTGTCGTTACCGTCCATGCACAATTTTGTCACATCACTAAATAACACTTGGCGCCACCTATCAGTGTTTCACTAGTTAAGTTCCTTTGCCCATTCTAAATGTTTCTTGCATTGTACATTGGTTAGCAATGGCTTCTTTATCGCTTTATGAGACGTCAGACCCATACAACGTAACCTGTTCCTCACTGTTAGAGGGCACACAACAGTACAACAGCTCTCCCGCAATTCTTTGGCAAGAACTGTTGACGTGACGAACCTGTCTCGCAGACATAACCGTTTCAACGCGTTGTTACTTCTAGAAGTTCTTTCATTTTTCGGCCACATTTACCCAGCCTTCCATTCTTGATTCCACTCATATCACGGATCTTCGCCAGCTGCTATCCAACTGTACTGTTGTGCACCCCTGTTATCGGGACAATTTCTGCACTGCTTTTGCCTAATTCACTTAAAGTCACCATTCGCAAAGCTTTTCGTGGTGAAATATCACCTAATCTTCCCATAACTGCAACACAGTTTGCACAGAATAAACGAAATGCATACTAAACTTCAGATTTTCACTGCAGTCCACAGAAATAACGACTACACACTCACCAATAAAAACGAACTACCTACGCGCACTGCAAACACGTCTGAAAGAATCCCACGTACATCGCCTGCCTTTTATATCCTCTGTACGCGAACATACTGTATAAGCAAGCTCCGTTTGGTTGTAGCGACGACGATAGCGTTTCACATAACTAAGTGGGCTTCCTTCGCAGCGCATTTCTGGTCATAACTTGAGTTCTGTTAAAGATATTTCCATTCTGTAAACTGAGTTGGCTTCTGCATGAAATATGTTTCAAAATGATGTATATATATATACATATATTGTGAGTATTATCTGCATATTTACTTTTGTAGCAGCGCTGAAAGCCCAAAATCGTCAGGAATTCCAGAGTTGCTATTAATTTTTCCGTAACTGTATATATGGCTATGTATCATTATAAATCGAGTTTCGAATTTATAGTTCAAAACAAAATTGTCCGGGTCGGGTCCAAGTTGGGTCCAATTATGTTTCATCCGAGTCCTAAACTTTTCACTGGTTTCCAAGTCTGCAGGTAGGAGCTTGGAAATCGGTGAAAAGTTTATTCAAATCATGACCACTTTCCCAATTTCAATACTCAAATCATGACCACTTTCCCAATTACTTGTGCTGTGTTACAAGGAAGGGAAAAACATGAATATATATCTTGTCCTGTTACGCCGGTTCCATTCGCTACGCCATTGTTAAGTGCTAATGTTAAAATAACCAATTTTGTTTCCACAAACAATCTGCAAAAACAAAATATCGAAACATTATAATATGTATAATCGGTTTTTAGGTGTTTCCCTGTAATATGGAGCACCCTGTAGATAGCATTTATTTGAAAAAGACTAACGTTTTTTGAAAAACCGGTTTTTTTTCTAATTAAGAAGCAGATTATTTTCGTTCAAGGCGATGAATGCTTTCTTTCCTCAGTAAGTTTCATGTAAACTGTATGGTTTCTCATTTCAGGTAAAAAGAAAACATGCAGCATTAATCATATTAAAGCGACTGTGATGTGAAGTACATGCAATTTAACCTAGCAAGGCTTCCAAAATTTCTCTGATTTTTTTCATCTTATGGACGTTCCTGTGAAGTCACTACATGTTGTTTGCCAAGTAATGAAAAAACGCGTTTACCTTATTTTCAAAGCACTCCAAGTAAAGATTTTTAGCATACTTGGTTTTATTTCAAAGATTTCACAGTGCACGTGCCTCAGGTTTATGCCCTACAGAGAATTAAATTTTCTAAAAGAAATCTTAGCAAGAAAAGGAAAGAAACTTTACACCACAGACAAAAGTGGATTCCTGAAGTGGTCTACATGAAGATACCTTACAGCAGATCAATAAAATAAAATTTTAAACTGAGACAGATTTTTTATTTTTGTTTTGCAAGAATGCATCTTATTTTTAAGTAAATTACGCAAAATAAATATATAAATAAAATTAAAAAACGCAGCAGTGATTTCTTTCCTCAATTTACTTTCACTTCCTTTCATTTTTAATGAATCAATGAAATCTGAAGTAGCTTGACATTCTGGTGTTCCACAAGTCCTGAGAAAAATGAAGAAAAAAATGGCGAAATCGACTGCAATTTGCCTTGAAGCCAGAATTTAACATATCTTTCTGTAATCTCAGAGATTAGGATTCAAGAATAAAAGAAGCGAGAAGTGTCTGAAGGCAAAATGTCAATATTCTTCCAAAGCACCTTCCGCTCGAACCTCGTGGCTTTCCAAGGTAACTGTGCTACATTTGCCTCGTAGCGTAAAAACTTCACTCCGATATTGATTTTTCAACGCTGCATAAAACATGGTATCTTTAAGGAATTAGAAAAGATAAGGTTATCTTTTCTTTGTTCTTTTGTGAGGCTGTCACTTCTCTCAAACGCATTTTGGTATGTTGCTAGGATTTCAGCTTATTCTAGGATCTCACTGACAAAAGATGATTATCTTTTTTCATATTCTGGTTCTGAGTTACTGTCGAAAACTCATGCTGTTTCATGCATAAAAACCATGCTTAGCAGATCATAGCTGAAATGTAGCCCGGGATGAATTTGAAAATAATTTCAAAGTAATTTGAGCAATTCTTGTTGGAAAAGCATAGGCAATCCAGATATAAATAGCCAAGCAAGAAATATTCTTTTTTACCCGCACAGGATAATTATTATTGCCTTATTTGACAAGATCGTCTGTATTAGCGTTAAATACTCTGTCCCAATGTGACGTATATCTCTAATTTAACCTTTTTTTGAGTTTCTGTATTCTTGTGTAAATTCCATTTGATTTCGTTAAATCTTTCTGACTTTACATCACATTATTTATTCCAACGAGTTTTCTAAGTTGTCATCACTGGCAGTGAGTCAAAGGTCAATTTATTGATATTCTATGTACAGTTGTTGGAGAGCTAAGAGAGAAACAATACGTGAGCGAATTGAACGTGATGACAACGATTGTTTGACGATACGAACACAGTTGATATGTTCATGCTAAGAGAAGTTCTTTCCAGCGTGAACATCTGATAATTGTGAAAGTGGGCAAACATCCTTTGATTTACTCATAACCCTTTAACGACCATAACGCCCGAAACTCCTGTCTAGAGTGAGTCAGATTTTCTACCTTTACCTTTTTTTTTAATGTTCCCGACATATGAGGGATCATCAGGGTTCACATTCAGCCATCATTATTGTTACTAAAGAAAGAAGTGAACCAACAGAGAGTTTCGGGCGTTATGGTATTTAGAATGATAAAAACATTTAGGATCATGGTCGTTAAAAGGTTAAGAGTAAGTACAAGAAAATGTCAAACGAATCAATTCTCCATTTTCTTCCTTCAAGGAATTTATACCAATAGTTACCTTCTTTCAAGTAACTTTCGCTTAAGGAATGTTTTAGACTCTTTTGATTAAACGAAATGATCGCACAAAATAAAAGCACAAAGCACCTGCCAAAAAGAAAGGAATTACTGTAAAATCAGTTTTAGAATCCAGACCTTCAACGTCGACTTTCTGTTAAAGGATTTGTAATGTGGACGTTAGAAGATATCATAAAATGAAAGTGCCTTTTCAGCTCCTTTGCTTACACTTGAGACAAGCAATTTGCGTTTGTACTCCTGGCTACTTAGGGCTGCGACAGAGCGTGAAAGTATTTTAATGTGACAAATAATACTACAAATATAGCGTTTTACAACAACACTTAATAAAATTATACTTATATACTTTGTACTAAACGTGTTTATCTACGTGTAGTAAAGTGTATTTAAAAGCATTTTAGCCGAATAACAAAAAATATATAGTAATACTTTCCCTAGCATATTTAGTCAAGCTGAACTCTTCTCGGACGAATGGTCTGAAGCCAGCGCTTAGACCAATGCGCCGCCGGGGCAGCCTCGAATTTCTTTCTTGCGAATGCTGGTGTACATATTTTTATTTAATACAACTAGTACATAAAACTGAAAAAAACTACGTAGGGATTTTTATCGCTATACTAGCGGAGATACCTGGCTTTGCCCGGGATAGACATAAAGTTGGTTTTCAAGTAACAATGTAAATCGCACTATAATAAAAAATCCTACCATGATGAACAACACTCAAGTCGGGCCTGACGCTGTTCCAAGGTCTATACCGCCCTAGATACCCTGGCTCTTTCCCGCTAATTCATAAGTCTTCGATCACGTTGTTCGGTTGTCTCACTGTCTCGAAGTAATTTTACTTTCTTTGCTTTCGGCTGAACTTGTCCGATGGGTTTGCGTTTTTTTTTTTTTTTTTTTTTTTTTTGAGGCATTTCACTACACCTGATGAAAGTTTTATTTTGAAAATCACAATTTATAATAGACGTTCTGAACCCTAAAAACTCGAAATAGCAAACATGCACAATAATGCAATTCCTGCACTCCGCATTCAGCTTTCTAGAGTGTAGATATACAACCTGATCACACCCAACGTGAAAGAAAGTAGTTCACGATAATATGCGGAATGTTTTTTACTAATCTCAAAAACTAAACCATTCGGATAATTCTTTCACCGTTGGGAAGATTTTCAGAGGACATAGGCTATTTCGTTTATTTCATATTATTTTCTATTTTTTTTTTATTATTTTTTATTATTTTTGGCTGTACTGCCGAATAACATCGCTTTCAAGTAGTTTCCAATTTACCATGTATCGTTCCGCTTTGTTTACATACAACCTGATCACACCCAACGTGAAAGATAGTAGTTCACGATAATATACGGCATTCTTTTTACTAATCTCGAAAACTGAACCTATTCGGATAATTCTTTCACCGTTGGAAAGCTTGTTTCTTTCCGGTGGACATAGGCTATTTCTTTTATCTATACTAATACCAATACTAGTCTTGTATTTAAATTTCATGTATGAAAAAGACCGTCTGTTTTAACTTCAACTTCAACTTGATGATATATGAGAGGACCACGCCTATTGATGTCAATCTGTAGCTCCACTCATACTTGAGACTACTGCGCCAGTAGTTGGGAGTCTAAGCAAACCTAATCCTTACAAAGAAAATGCCATGGTAACATAAACCAAAAAATACTTATGACAATATGTTCCGCCGGTGCGTTGTGTTTTCAAAAATCGGACTCTTCCCAGTATGCCTGAACCGCGGAAGCTTGCAGGGAGTGAGACGTCACCTAACGACCGTTGCTCTGACACGCGGGGTAATACCGCAGCAGCCGACTTGCATCCAGTCTATAGAGGTCCCCGTAAAAACACATTTGACCCCCTTAGGGATGGAATTTCAAAAAATTGTCCCACCTGTATTTTATTCTGGGTGATGAAGAGTATGTATGCCAATTTTGGTGCATATCCATCAAACCGTTTAGGAACGTATGCGGGACAAACATGCAAACTTTCACTTTTATATCATCATCATCATCATCATTGTCAACCATTATCAATCCACTGCTGGACGAAGGTCTCCCCAAGTTTCCTCCACAACGGTCTGTCTTGTGCCAGTCTCCTCCATGTCACCCCTGCATACTTTCGAATTTCATCCACCCATCTCCCATGTGGTCTTCTTCTGGGTCTTTTCCTGTCCCTTGGAATCCAATCTAAAATTTCAGCTGTCCATCGATGATCTGTCCTTCTGGCAGTATGTCCAGCCCATTGCCATTTCAGGGATTTAACTCTGATCATGATGTCTTCCACTCTTGTCATTTTTCGGATCCACGAGTTTCTCTTCTTATCTCTCCTGGTTACACCAAGCATGCACCTCTCCATGCTTCTTTGAGTTGTCTGCAGCCTTTGTATGTCTCTTTTAGTTAAGGTCCACGTCTCCGCACCATACGTAAGCACTGGAAGGATGCATTGATCAAACACTTTTCTTTTAAGACATAATGGCATATTGCTCTTGAAAATTATGCTGTTTCTTCCAAAAGCTCTCCAGGCAAGTTTTGTACGCCGATTAATTTCTTCATCAATGTGACCCTCACTTGATATCTGCTGTCCAAGATAAACGTACGTGTCTGTTATCTCCAGCTTTTCTCCATCAATCGATAAATCTTCATTTCTTGTAAAAGCATTGAACATCACTTTTGTCTTCTGAAAGTTCATTTTTAATCCCACTTCTTTACTCTTGTCAGCAAGTTCCTGGATCATACTCTGCAGCTCTGATGGGGTAGTTGCAAAAATGACTACGTCATCAGCAAAACGAAGGTGGGTTAGATAATCTCCATTAATCTTTATCCCCTTGTTTTCCCAGCTCAGTGACTGAAAAACACCCTCCAATGTGGCATTAAAGAGCTTCGGAGATATGGTGTCACCTTGTCTCACTCCCTTTCCAATTTTTACGTGTGTTGTATTTTCAAACAGCCTAATCTTTGCACTTGCATTTTCATAGATGTTATTAATAATATTAATGTATGCATCTTCAATACCGCAGGTTTTCAGAGCCATTGTAACTGCTGATGGTTTCACCGAATCAAAGGCTTTTTCATAATCGATAAAAGCCATGCACAATGGAAGTTCATATTCCCTCGCTCTTTCAATTAGTTCTCTCAGCACGTGGATATGATCTATTGTGCTGTAGCCACTCCTGAATCCAGCTTGTTCTCTCGGTTGAGCCATGTCCAGTGTTACCTTCAAGCGGTGTGAAAGAACTTTAGTGAAGATTTTATAAACTACTGATAGGAGGCTGATAGGAGGCTGATAGGTCTGTAGTTTCCGAGATCCTCAATGTCACCTTTCTTATGTAGCAGGATCATTGTAGCGGTGTTCCAATCCTCAGGAATCTTTCCTTCATTAAGGCATCGAGTGAAAATTTGGGCGAGTACTGTTTCGATTTCTCCACTTGCTTCTTGTATGATGTCTACAGTAATTCCATCTTCTCCTGGAGCTTTTCCTCGCTTCATGTTCTTGATTGCATGTGCAACTTCCGCTGGAAGGACTGGAGGAACTCTGGTACTGGTATCTTTCATGATGTCTGGAGTGCATATATCATCCCTTTCATATAATTTGGAGTAGAAATCTTTCACTCTTGTCAAAATTTCGCCTCTATTTCTTGTTACAGAACCATCTTCTTTTCTCAGTGCCATAATCTGTTTTCTTCCCTTACTGAGATGTCCCTTTGCTATCTTTAGGCTTTGGTTGTTTTCAATTGCTTTCCTCACTAGTTCACAGTTGAATTTCCTTACGTCTTCAGTGATACTTTTTCTTACTGTCTTGCATAGCTCTATATATTCCACTTTGGAAGTCACATCGTCTTTAGTTGTCCTCATCTCTCTTCTTTTTTGCATCAACATTTTGGTTTTTCCTGATAATTTGTTCACATGCAACTTGTTCTTAGACCCAGCTAATTTTGTTGCTGTTTCCATAAGAGCTTTGGTTACTTTTCTGTTAACTTCAGAGATGTCCACTTCTTCCGATGTTAGGCCTTCTCACTTTTATATATAGAGAGATAACTATTAATGACACATTTTATACCTTACGGGTGTTATTTAGTTTACTGACATCTAACGTTAGTAAAATATCATTTGCACATGCTTCGCGTAATTTTTTACTGAAAGGACTTGAAAGAAAATACTGAAGCTTTTAGGAAGCAAAATCTATGTAATTGTCTACGGTTAAGGAGCGATTTCTGAATGAGATAATTACTCTAAAATATATATTTTATTTGAAATTAATATTCGAATGCTCTATAGGTGCATGCGCAAATCACAGAATGCTCAGTTTCCAAGAACCTTGGTCCTTGTAATAATTGGAGTAACAATTCCAGTTTAGATGTGAAGCAAATTATGTTTAGTTCTCTAAGTCAAACAGAGTAAATGGAAATACGTTTATCTTTGGGTAAGTGATGCATAATTTTCTTGCAAACAACTGGAGACATTTTTTAAAACGTTTCAGAGAACCTCCGCTCAAGGCAGCATAAAAATAAAAATCCTTAAGTTTGCTTTTGATTCAACATGCACCACCATATCGGTTTAGATGTTTTACCTTTAGAAATACAAAGATCTCACAACGTCATCAGATTTTGGCAAATTACATTAACTTATTGTGGCGCCCATGTCAATCGTACCGCAGGAGAGTGGAAAAGGGAGTAGGACTAATGCAATTTCTGTTTTTCTTTTGATGAGCGACCCAGTAGAGCTCTAAGCGAACGAAAGAAACAACGTATTTGAAAAGTTTACCCGTGGGGTAAGGTCAAGGATACGTGCTTGGAGAGTAGAGACATCAGAAATTGTTTTAGAAATGGAGACCAGTTGAGATAGATCACAAGATATCGCAGATTCAGCTTCTTTGCCAGCGTGATCGATAACAACACTGTTAGCATTGTATTCCCAAAGCATAATTAATTTAGCTCATGGGAGTAATGATTCTTGTAATGGACATAAAAGAATGAGTGATGGATCAGGAGATTGATAATTGGTACCATGCGGTGCGTTCAGAAAAGTGAGATTTACCCAAAGCCAATAATGTATGCGAAAGGGACACAAGCAGAACAAACAAACTGGATTATAGACGTCACGAAGCCTTGGAATCTAGTTTGCATTTGTTTAAATCTCTTACGCAAATTTCAAGCTTATATTAAACAAAAAAGTCAACACGAAAGAAAATAGAGTACAAATTACTTTTAAAAAGGACCTCAGGTCCGACAAATATGCTAACTAGGAGAAAGGTTGGGAGAAAATTTTGCAATATGTAAAAACGCGCGTAGGTAATACCTGCATCATCATCATCATCATCATTGTCAACCATTATCAATCCACTGCTGGACGAAGGTCTCCCCAAGTTTCCTCCACAACGGTCTGTCTTGTGCCAGTCTCCTCCATGTCACCCCTACATACTTTCGAATTTCATCCACCCATCTCCCATGTGGTCTTCTTCTGGGTCTTTTCCTGTCCCTTGGAATCCAATCTAAAATTTCGGCTGTCCATCGATGATCTGTCCTTCTGGCAGTATGTCCAGCCCATTGCCATTTCAGGGATTTGACTCTGATCATGATGTCTTCCACTCTTGTCATTTTTCGGATCCACGAGTTCCTCTTCTTATCTCTCCTGGTTACACCAAGTATGCACCTCTCCATGCTTCTTTGAGTTGTCTGCAGCCTTTGTATGTCTCTTTTAGTTAAGGTCCACGTCTCTGCACCATACGTAAGCACTGGAAGGATGCATTGATCAAACACTTTTCTTTTAAGACATAATGGCATATTGCTCTTGAAAATTATGCTGTTTCTTCCAAAAGCTCTCCAGGCAAGTTTTGTACGCCGATTAATTTCTTCATCAATGTGACCCTCACTTGATATCTGCTGTCCAAGATAAACGTACGTGTCTGTTATCTCCAGCTTTTCTCCATCAATCGATAAATCTTCATTTCTTGTAAAAGCATTGAACATCACTTTTGTCTTCTGAAAGTTCATTTTTAATCCCACTTCTTTACTCTTGTCAGCAAGTTCCTGGATCATACTCTGCAGCTCTGATGGGCTAGTTGCAAAAATGACTACGTCATCAGCAAAACGAAGGTGGGTTAGATAATCTCCATTAATCTTTATCCCCTTGTTTTCCCAGCTCAGTGACTGAAAAACACCCTCCAATGTGGCATTAAAGAGCTTCGGAGATATGGTGTCACCTTGTCTCACTCCTTTCCAATTTTTATGTGTGTTGTATTTTCAAACAGCCTAATCTTTGCACTTCCATTTTCATAGGTGTTATTAATAATATTAATGTATGCATCTTCAATACCGCAGGTTTTCAAAGCCATTGTAACTGCTGATGGTTTCACCGAATCAAAGGCTTTTTCATAATCGATAAAAGCCATGCACAATGGAAGTTCATATTCCCTCGCTCTTTCAATTAGTTCTCTCAGCACATGGATATGATCTATTGTGCTGTAGCCACTCCTGAATCCAGCTTGTTCTCTCGGTTGAGCCATGTCCAGTGTTACCTTCAAGCGGTGTGAAAGAACTTTAGTGAAGATTTTATAAACTACTGATAGGAGGCTGATAGGTCTGTAGTTTCCGAGATCCTCAATGTCACCTTTCTTATGTAGCAGGATCATTGTAGCGGTGTTCCAATCCTCAGGAATCTTTCCTTCATTAAGGCATCGAGTGAAAATTTGGGCGAGTACTGTTTCGATTTCTCCACTTGCTTCTTGTATGATGTCTACAGTAATTCCATCTTCTCCTGGAGCTTTTCCCCGCTTCATGATCTTGATTGCATGTGCAACTTCTGCTGGAAGGACTGGAGGAACTCTGGTACTGGTATCTTTCATGATGTCTGGAGTACATGTATCATCCCTTTCATATAATTTGGAGTAGAAATCTTTCACTCTTGTCAAAATTTCGCCTCTATTTCTTGTTACAGAACCATCTTCTTTTCTCAGTGCCATAATCTGTTTTCTTCCCTTACTGAGATGTCCCTTTGCTATCTTTAGGCTTTGGTTGTTTTCAATTGCTTTCCTCACTAGTTCACAGTTGAATTTTCTTACGTCTTCAGTGATACTTTTTCGTACTGTCTTGCATAGCTCTATATATTCCACTTTGGAAGTCACATCTTCTTTAGTTGTCCTCATCTCTCTTCTTTTTTGCATCAACATTTTCGTTTTTCCTGATAATTTATTTACATGCAACTTGTTCTTAGACCCAGCTAATTTTGTTGCTGTTTCCATAAGAGCTTTGGTTACTTTTCTGTTAACTTCAGAGATGTCCACTTCTTCCGATGTTAGGCCTTCTAAAGCAGAGAACCTGTTCTTTAGTTCCAACTTGAAGGTATTATGGTGTTTTTTAAGGTTGGTTATGTCAATAGATTTTGTTTGTCTTATGAGCTTGCCACGTTCAAGTTTAGTGTTGAGGTGCATCTTACATCTCACCAATCTATGGTCACTACCTGTGTTGAACTTGTTTAGCACACTGCAGTCTTCTATGACGAATTTTTTGTTACACATAATAAAATCAATTTCACTTGTCGTCCCATTTGGATGTCTCCATGTCCATTTCCTGTGTGGCTTTTTCTTGAAGAAGGAGTTCAAGATGAAAAACCCTTCTGCCTCTGCAAACTCAACGAGAGTATTTCCACGCTGGTTTCTGTTGCCGTGACCGAATTTACCTACTGAAGTTTCATTCTGTTGCCGTTGCCCTATTTTTGCATTGAAATCTCCCATAATTATTTTCAAGTGCTGCTTACCTTTATTATTTAGATGACAAATTTCCTCATAAAATTCTTCAATTTCTTCTTCAGGATGACTTGTGGTGGGTGCATAAGTTTGAATAATCTGAGCCTGGTATCTTCTCGATAGTTGGATAACGAGTCGTGCAGCTCTGTCAGAGGAACTTTCAACTTCTACCACTTTATCCTTCAGTTTCTTGTTTATTATAAATCCAACACCACTAGTTCTGCCAGTATCTGTCCCACGATAGTAGAAGAGATGTCCACTTTTCAGTTCGATGAGATCTTCTCCTTTTCTCCTTACCTCACTTAGCCCGACGATGTCCCACTTGATCCTTTGTAGTTCCTCTTCTAATTCAAGAAGCCTTGAATCAGAAGATAGGGAGCGTCCATTGTACGTTGCCAAGGTCAGCATCAGATGGCAGCCTAGTCCGGTCCTCCGGGGATTCTTAGCACCCTCTGCCTTCATGTCGCACTGGCCGCTGCCTTGGCCAGGTACATTCCAGCTGCCGGAGACTGAGGGCCAAGATTTAAGTTGTGGAATCATTTTGGAGGGGTTTGGCCATAACTCACCACGCTGGCCAAGCGGGTTGGTGAGTGTGGGATAGAATTTCCTCTAATCCCGCTGGTATAGTTATACCGCTATGGGCGGTCGTACCTGCATATACGGCATATATATATTGATTAGCAATGATCGGTTCACATGCTGTCGGCGGTTATATATATATATATATATACTGTATATATGTTGTCTGTGGTAATGTATAAAATGTGAACGAACCACTGCTTATCAATGCTAGAAGTGAGTGAAGGTTCTCCCATATCGTACAATACAACGGAAAATATACATGTGGCGCAACTCGCAGGCAATTTGAATGCTGGTGGCGGGAATAATGTGACGCGATACACAATACATCGAATCCTGCAGAAAATTGGGTTACGTAGCCGCACGCTGCACCGAGTACCCATGTTAACCTCGGTTCAGGTTCGGAAGCACCTACGATGGACACGCGAGCATCAAAACTAGAGCTTAGGCGATTAGAAGTCCTTTTGGTTCGATGAATCTGGTTTTCATTGAACCAAACGAACTTCTTACACACACACACACACACACACACACACACACACACACACAAAAGCGCGCGCGTTTTCTGTTGTACCGTGTGGACGGCCGGGTACGAGTGCGTGGTTTACCTGGGGAAGTGTTAGCACGAGAATGCACTGTGGAACGAAAGCAAACCGGTGGAAGCAGTGTAATGCTTTGGACAATGTTCAGCTGTGAAACACGCTGTTAAGCGTCGTTGCCTTCTATTCCTAAAAGACTGTGGCTCATTGTTGGACCTACGTTAAATTGCAAGGTTGTGCTACCTGGCCTACCACTTACCTAAACATCATTGCAGACCAGGATAACATCATTGCTTTCTTCGCAACGGTATTCTTCTCTAGTAGTGCGTTTTTTCAGCAGGATAATGCAGCATGCCACACTTCCCGGCTTGTTCGAGAATGGTTTTCTCAATATGAATTGCCTTGGCATCAGAATTACCCCCGACACCAATCAAATCAATCTATTGTGGTTTGTGTTGAAACAGCAAATCTGATATGCGGCAGCTCAACCTCGTAACTTAATATCGTTGAGGGACCTGCTGGTAACGAGTTGGTGCCAGTTACCGCAAGACATCATTAGAAATCTTGTAGCGTTCATTCCCCACATTGCCTAACAGCTGTTTCGGCGGCATGTCGAGGACCAACATCATATGAGGTTCGTAGTCACAATGTTTTGGATTTCGGTGTACAATATACATGTAAGATATACCGTAAAATTACTATATGAAGAGCGTCCAATTTAGAAAAAGCAGGAGACTGCTTTACGAAATTCGGCTGAAACATCGCTTAAAATTATCACGGCTACATAATGAAGTGTATGATAACGCATCAAGTAGCAAAGATTCATTCAACAAAACAGCATTTATTGTTCAAAAAGAAAAATTACAAAATGGTAACTATACTGGCTATTCAGTATAAGTCGTTCTGAGATTTGGATGGAGAAATTACTTCCGTCACTGTCATTTGTTTGGCTCCTCAGCTGTGCCCGTCTCATTCTTAGAAGCAAACCGTGGGTAAAGACTGGGCCACTAGACACCTTCCTGGAAATTTTACAGTTCATTTCCTTCAGATGACACCTTGACACTAACTCTCCTAATGCTGGACTCTCGTAATTGCTTACCAGAACTTTATTCACTGGTGCATACGTTCCAAATAAAGTTATTTTGGCCTGCGAAGACCTAGTTTATATAACGTGTGCTCGTCTAACCTTCCAGTGCTGGTTTGCAGTGTTTTGAATAAAGATAGCTTTACAAAAACTGGTCTGTTAAGGAAAACTACCGTTACTTCCACCCTCGGTGGAGAGTTTTCCCTCTGTCATTATACGCTTGGAGTTCATTAAGTATTACTTGCTAAAAATGATCAAATTAGCTTTCTATTGACATTACACTAAACGATCGCAATTTTTTCGCTGACTACTGCTCATTAAAATGGCTTCTACTGTATACACTATATTGACAAAGGTCACCGGACACCCCTTCAAAAGCAAATGAACGGATCCGCTGCGTTGTTAAGATGCGCGGTAGAGCTGAAAACGGTATCAAAACAAGCTTGCAGCTGACCGCGATCATATCACACTGTGAGGTTGAGTGAAAATGTCGCGGCGGGAGAGAACTGACTTTGAGAAAGGAAAGATTGGTGGGTGTTATTTTAGTGGGTTGTCCATAAGAGAAACCGAGAGGCGTTTAAACATACCCAAATCAACTGTTTTGATGTACTGAATAAGTGGAAGACACATGACGTGCCTGAAACAGTAAAACGTACCGGCAGGCCAAAGAAAATCAGTGATAAAGGACGTCGAAGCCTCAAGAGAGTCGTTAGATCTAATCGAGGGAGTACTGCACAAGACGTCAGTGTACAGGTGAGTGAAAATGCTGGAACCTCGGTATGTACACGTATCACTTGCAGAGAACTTCATACCATGGGTTGCCGTTGTCGTGCGACCGCTGATAAGCCTTTCATCTTCACTCGGAATGCTACTCGTCGTCTCGCATGGTGCAAAGAACATTTATCGTAGGCCGTAGATCAATGTAAACGGGTCCTATAGACTGATAAATACAGATATACGATCCATCAGTCAGATGGCCATGTGTGGATATGGGGGCAACTGGGGGAACGCTATTTACCACAGTGTTCTGTTCCTACGGTCAAGTTAAGAGCTGGCAGTGTAATGGTGTGGGAGTGTTTTTCGTGGTATGGTCTTGGCCCATTGGTTATCGGAGACAAACCTGTTCCAGCACGTGTAGTTCGATATTCTGGACAATTATGCCCTACCAACTCTGGGGTAATACTATGGAACCGAGTTATGTTGATATCAGCTGGATAATGCATCGAGCCATAAAACAAGGACTAATTATTTCTTTCTTTCTTTGATTGAAGGTTTAACGACCACCGTGAGCAACTCTACGGGCTGTAAGCAGTCGCCCGTCCGTAATGTAGGGTCATTGGTTCCAGGGAAGAGAAAAAGCCAGCGTCGTAAGAAAAACGCAACATCCATGATTCACCGGGATTCGAACCCGGACCATTCTCGTACGAATGATCATAAGCCGGCGCTTAGACCACTGCGCCAGCGGGCGTCTGTCGATAATTTCGTATCGTGTGTGGACTGACAAGCACAGAGCCCTGATCTTATTCCCATAGAGCACCTATGGGATGAATTTCAGCGCCGCATAAGAAGTTTGGAATCAAGGCCTATTACTAAGCAACAGTTAGCGGCAGCATTGTGCGCTGAATGGAAGCGCATACCTACCGCTGTGTTCCAAAACCTTGTCGAAATCATGTCTCGAAGGGTCAGTGCATGCATTAAGGCCAAAGGTGGACATCAACGTCCTAATGTATGTCAATAAATGCTATGTTGTGTTTGTCTTCTAGGTGTCCGGTGACTTTTATCAATATAGTGTACCTGCGAATAAATTGTTGCCCAGAAACTGTTTCATACATCAGCAAATAACGATAACATACACACTCTAAAAAAAGGACATGCACTCATTTTTATAAAAAAACTGAACACTGAAGGTTGTCGAGCTACGAATTTGATTTTTACAGGATACGTTCATTAGGCAATACAAAAGAAATGATTAGCATCGCGCTGTCATACGTACGAGGTGCGTTGATATAGCTAATAATTGCTGTGGCCACCTCTGATTTGTATCCCCTGCTTCCCGCGCTGAAGCATCGAATTTAATAATGTGTGAATGGTGCCCTGTCGAATAGCCATCCAGGCTGTATTGACCAGCGTCCAAAGTTCATCAAGAGTTGGTGACGGACGGTCGTCGTACCGCTGCACCTATCGTTTGGACATATCCTAGAGATTTTCTATGGATGATAAATCCGGGGATCCGGCCTGCCACGGAGAAGTAGAACGTTTTTATTTCTGAAGAAGTCACATGTTGTCCCTGCAACATGCGGTGTAGCACCGTCCTGCTGAAATGCGGCCCCCGGGATGTCCTGAATGTACGGAAGGGTAACCAGCCCTAGAATGTCATTCACGTAACAGGCACTTTATATTGTGCGACCGACTCTCACGAGAGGCGATCTGTTTTCGTACCCGATAGCACCCCATGCCATAATTCCTCGTGTTGGTGCGGTATGCTTGAGGCAAACCCGATCTGCCTGACCCCTCCCCATCTGCTGTGGGCAGAAACAGAAGAGGCCATCATTTTGGCCTAAACAGAACCGGGTTTTGTCCGAGAACACGATATTGTGTCATTCGTAAATGAACCACTGCAGCCTGGCAGTCCGTTGCTACGGTGTTAGAGGTAGCCTGCGGGAGAGCCGACGGCGTGCAGTCCGATGTACTGTTACAGCTGATATGGGAAAATGCGTCACAGTTTGCAACTGGTGCGCTAACACTGTTGATGATGTGGAATGGTCCCTCAAATAAATCGTCTTGTAATGACGGCTGTCCCTCGGTGTTTTCTGTGTACGACATCCAGAACTTTCTTTTCGTGCCCTATGCTCTTCTTCGTACCATTCCCTGCACACTCTTGCCACGACGGACACACTACGCCACACAAAACCGGCAGTCTCCCGGTAGGGAAGCATTTCAGGCTGTCATGCCGATAACGCGACCTCTGTCGAACTCGTTGATGGACTGTATGACTGTCGTAAACTCAGACGAGGCACGCTTAACCACTGCTGACTGATATGACTTATATATCAAGTACTGATATGCCGACAGAGCCAAGTGGCGCTTGTAACAGAAAAATGGCCAGTTTTACATTGCGCGATCTAATATGTTTAAACGGAACATATGGACCATGACGCCGAAATGCTATTAGTTTCTACGATATTACCAAATTTGCATATCGTGTAAAAATTAAAGTCGTGGCTAGACTCCTTTCGGGTGTCCTGTTTTTTTAAGCATGTGTGTATAGCGGTTGTTCATAGCCTAAAAGCAGAATAATGATTAGTTTCTATCTGACGGACGGTTATGACGGCAGCACCTCGAATCAAGACTGGGTGCTAATCGTGATGGGCATGCCAACTGAATTTTCCCGTAAATATAATTTCCTTTTCTCGCGATGTTGCCTCTATCTAATTTTGTTGTTACATATCATTTTATTACATAATGTTTGTATTTTTGCTTGAAACTGTAGACAACTCCCAAAAGCGGAAATTAGACGCCGCGAAAATTTCCCCGTGATCAATCTCAGGCATGAGATTCTTCGGCGGATTCGAGATATTCCGCCTTTTCAGTCATCATTTAGTTGATACTCGAGATCGATGAGTGACTGAACAGAGCTTTTGGTGGTATTGGTTGTGAGAGGCGAGGTCGTTTTCCGTCAGTCGAAACTTTTGAAAACGAAAGTTAGACAAAATGAAGATATCTCTTGTGATCGTAATGGCTTTCTCACGTTATTTCTCCTGGTCCGTATTGTTGTTAAATATCATTTTATTAAATAAGTATTTGCATTTTAGCATGAAAATGGAGAGAAAATATCCGAAAACGGAAGTTGGACG
This sequence comes from Macrothele yani, assembly GCA_039090855.1. Lineage (NCBI taxonomy): Eukaryota > Metazoa > Arthropoda > Arachnida > Araneae > Macrothelidae > Macrothele > Macrothele yani. The sequence goes on from CM077015.1 coordinate 65,316,468, forward strand.
GAGAGAAGATTTCTCCCGTAATCGTGATTTGATTTTTTTTCTCGTGGTGTTTACCTCGGCTATCCTGTGTTTGTTTCAAATGTAATTTCCCCTTGATGAAGGAAGGACAATTTCTGGAAACGAATGTGAGGCAGTAGGAAATTTTATAAGAATTGATGCATGGTGTTCAAAAGCATTCACATTCTCAAATGTACACCATTTATCTAAAAGGGTGAAAGCTTTGATATAGTGCATTTGTGGTCCTCAGGCTGAAAATTTTTTCAGCACGATGATTAAATTACTCTAATATGAATATATTTAAAAAGAAAAACTACAATGAAATATTAGAAAGGGAGAGGTATCAGCAGAAAGTAAATTGTGTAGCAATGGATGCCGTGCACTTGCAGAGTAAATGAACGACAAATATGGCTGTGGGACTTACTAAAAAAAAGCAAGACTTGCTCACATGAGGATACTTAAGCTGATGTTTTTCGAGGTAAAACAAAATATAAGAGAAAAACTGTGTTTGAAGCACGGTCTTTTAAAACCTTTTTGTTTTTGTTTGAATTGTAGTTTTATATTGTGAATACAGTTTTTTCCTCCTGATTAATATTTATATAAACAGTGAACAATTCCGTCTATTACAGCGAAGAATTCCGTATTGCTTATATCATGTTGCGTTATATTCACATTTTCCTCTCAGCCCTTTCTCATTATTCACTCGTTTTCAAAGTTCAGTTTGTTTTTCTATTCATCAGTCTCATGTATGTTGTACAGACCCTAAGTTTTCAAATCTTTCAAATTAATCAATAGTTAATAAAACCTCAGAACATATAATTTCCTGTATATATACTTGAAGGTAATACTGGACATGGCTCAACCGAGAGAACAAGCTGGATTCAGAAGTGGCTACAGCACAATAGATCATATCAACGTATTGAGAGAACTGATTGAAAGAGCGAGGGAATAAGAACTTTCATTGTGCATGGCTTTTGTCGATTATGAAAAAGCCTTTGATTCGGTGAAACCATCAGCAGCTACAATGGCTCTGAAATGCTGCGGTATTGAAGATGCATACATTAATATTATTAATAACATCTATGAAAATGCAAGTGCAAAGATTCGGCTGTTTGAAAATACAACACACATAAAAATTGGAAAGGGAGTGAGACAAGGTGACACCATATCTCCGAAGCTCTTTAATGCCTCATTGGGAAATGTCTTTCAATCACTGAACTGGGAAAACAAAGGGATAAAGATTAATGGAGATTATCTAACCTACCTTCGTTTTGCTGATGACGTAGTCATTTTTGCAACTACCCCATCAGAGCTGCAGAGTATGATCTAGGAACTTGTTGACAAGAGTAAAGAAGTGGGAATAAAAATGAACTTTCAGAAGACAAAAGTGATGTTCAATGCTTTTACAAGAAATGAAGATACAGAGGCTGCAGACAACTCAAAAAAGCATGGATAGGTGCATGCTTGGTGTAACCAGGATAGATAAGAAGAGGAACTCGTGGATCCGAAAAATGACAAGAGTGGAAGACATCATGATCAGAGTTAAATCCCTGAAATGGCAATGGGCTGGAGATACTGCCAGAAGGACAGACCATCGATGGACTGCCGAAATTTTAGATTGGATTCCAAGGGACAGGAAAAAACTCACAAGAAGACCACATGAGAGATGAGTGGATGAAATTCGAAAGTATGTGGGAGTGACATGAAGGAGACTGGAACAAGACAGACCGTTGTGGAGGAAACGTGGGGAGAGCTTCGTCCAGCAGTGGATTGATAATGGTTGACAATGATGATGATGATGATTATGATGATATGTACTCCATAAAATACGACCTCGGTTTGGTAACTAGCCATTCCCATTCTTTTCTTATCTTTTCTGTTAGATATGTCTACATATGTCATTTACTTATAGCACCTATCATATGTGCATGTTTAATTATCAAAGCTTAAAATCATGTGAAGACATTTTAAAAATCCAGAACGTGGTCTCCCCTTTTTTGTTTTATCACACCTAACTTTGCTATGACAACAAAATACTTCTTTTTCTGTCTTGAAAATCTATTTACTTTTATTTAAATCTTCCTGAAAGCTGTTCCATATTTACTTTGAGAAGAAGCTTTGTTATTTCTTTTATGTCGCTTTTTATTTTATTCCTTTCTTAGGAATACACACATAGACATACCTGATACCTTTAGACTTTATCAAACTTCCTAAGAAGCTCCAAAAACGAAAGAAAAAGGTCTTGAAAAAGGAGGATGGAAAGAAAAACCCACCGTATGAGCCCAAAAGTCTGTGAAGAGACGAGAAGAGGGCAGTATCTTCACATATAACAGGGCAAAAAAATGTGCTTTAGAATGTGGCCTACCGAGACAGTTGTTACCCTCAGCTGACAGTAATTCATTTTTTATAAAATGTTCTGCTGGTCGCTATTAATCTGCTTCGACAGCGTAAAGACTATATTTTTTTTCTGAGAGATACATAGCAGCCGTACTGCGCTGGATATTCTGTGCTGCACTAGCGATCACGATTTTGCTGGGTTAACTTTTCCTTCGAGTTCAGTGGAGGAGTTGTGTCAATTGTGTGACAAGATAGAAAGACAGGGACAAAACTCCAACCATTAATCTTCGCTCTGCACAATAAAGAGTCATTTTTGAGTCAGGCGTTTCAGCCTTTTATGTGCGGAAGAAAGTACCCCATTGAGAGATGTTTGAAACAAGTGCATCTGACATCTAAATCTTTTCAGGACATATTTTATTTCTTAGTTTCATATCCTATGTGTCGTCCTATGACTGCGACTCAACAAACACGAAAAATCTACAGCGGATTATATTGAAGGATATTCTTCAAAGAGATCTTATTTGAGTTCCTATAGCAACACCCAAACCGTTCTTTATCTTCAAAGAGCAGGACTAATTTTATCTCAAGGGACTGTCACTGTGCATTTTCATATTTGGAAACGTATTTGAAAAACATTCGACTGATAGCTATTCCCATATTATTATTATTCTGTTTTTATAGATCAAAATTCTGTTTCAAATAGCTGTGCGAATTCATTCTTTCTCAGTTTAGTAGTTGGAGCTCAGCGACTGTTATCCGAATAATATTTTGTTGTGCTTTTCATGTTTTCTTCTCGATTAAACAGTTTTTAGACATAATTAAAATTGCGATGTAACTGTGATTTGTAAGGGCATCCATGATACTGATCCAAATAAAATGAATAACTCTGTGCGTGATATTATGATACAAAACTAAACTCTCTGTTAAATATTTTTCGGAGCAATGAATTCTTTCAGCAGATTCAACGATAAGTAAAAGATTTTTCACCATGTGTTTCATTACAGAAGGATAAATATCGCGTTTCTATTGAACAGTTCTTTACTCTATCAAGAACGGATTACTTCCTGATATATCAAAAGTAAATATTTTTTGCGCAAACATCTCGATTTCAAGTTATGTTGTACATATAAAACACTGTATTTGAATGCGAAAAGAAAATTAAGTGAAGCATAAAACATATTTCAAAATTATGACACTGTTAAAAATTAAATCAGCAATAAATTATAGCTGTCTATTTGATAAAAACTTTTTTGAAACTAAGGAATCCGAGTCAAACTTTTTCTGAAAGTGGTGACTTATGTATATATATATATATATATATATATACACACTGAAGGGCCAAAAAAACTGGTACACCAGTCTACTAATTGGTAGGTCCCCCACGGGAGCGCAGGACTGCAGAAATATGACGGGGCATGGACTGCACTAGCTTCTGGAAATATGCTGTAGGCAATGCACACCATACTTCCTGCAGAGCGTTCCACAATTCGGGTGTATTCTGAGCTCTCGGACTCCTGTGTTCGATAGCGCGTTGCATGGCATCCCAAATGTGTTCTATCCCGTTCAGATCTGGGGGTTTGGGTAGGAATGGCAACACCTCAAACTCAGACGAATGCTCCTCTAACCATAATGTGGCGTCCTGACACTTGTGTGGAGGTGCATTGTCCTGTTGGAACAGGCCCAACCCATCACCTGGAATGCAGGATATGAACGGGTTTACCTCGTCAGAAAGGATGCGCACATAGCGTTGGTCGGTCACAGACGTTTGTAGACGCACCAGGGGTCTCAGTGAAGTCCAGCTAAACTCACCCCATACCATTACGGACACCCCACCAGCCAGTACAGTTCCCTGTTGACAGGCGGGATCCATGGCTTCATGGGGTTTGCGCCACACCTTCCATCTGCCCGATACAGTTGGAAACGCGACTCGTCAGACAAGGCTACTTGTTTCCAGTCATCAAGTGTCCAGTGGCGTGTTGCCGTGCCCAAGCGAGGCTCATAGCTCTGTGTCGTGCACCCATCAATGGTACTCAAGTTGGGCGTCGGCCCCCAAAGCCCATATCGTGCAGGGCACGTTGCACAGTCCGGGCGCTGATGCTTGTTGAGGCTCCAGCATTGAATTCCTATGATACCTGCGAGAGTGTTGCACGCCTATCGCGTGAAACGATTCTTGACAGCCGACGATGGTCACGTTCCCCCAATGTCTTTTTACGGCCACACTGATATCGTAAATTGGAGGTTTTGCCGGAGTTCTTGTAGTCACGGTACACCCTTGCAATGATCTTCCGTGAAAATCCGAACTTCGTTTCTACCTTGGAAATACTATGGCCAATCTCACGAGCGCCAATTATGACACCGCGTTGAAAATCGCTTAAATCGTTATTACTTGTCATTCTCATGCCGCAAAGAGCTCTGCCAGCTGGTAAGGATGTCTATCGCTTTATATACGCACTGACGAACGCAACCGAGTACGCGCATAAGTGACGTTGCTATGTATTTTGTATAGGCTCGTCTGTGCCAGTTTTTCTGGCACTTAAGTGTTTATCTATATACGTATATATATATATATATATATATATATATATATATATATATATATATGGGATGTAAGGTCAGGTGATGCGTAACATCACAGCCTCTCCTTGACAAATGTCAAATCCCGCCTTCTCGTGGTACATCCTGTTCCCACTAAAGGGGCTCTGACGACCGCCAATAGCGGTATAACTATACCATCAGGGATTAGAGGAAATACTATCCCACACTCACCAACCCGCTTGGCCAGCGTGGTGAGTTATGGCCAAACCGCTCCAAAATGACTCCACAACTTAAATCTTGGCCCTCAGTCTCCGGCAGCTGGAATGTACCTGGCCAAGGCAGCGGCCAGTGCGACATGAAGGCAGAGGGTGCTAAGAATCCCCGGAAGACCGGACTAGGCTGCCATCTGATGCTGACCTTGGCGACGCATAACGGACGCTCCCTATCTTCTGATTCAAGGCTTCTTGAATTGGAAGAGGAACTACAAAGGATCAAGTGGGACATCGTCGGGCTAAGTGAGGTAAGGAGAAAAGGAGAAGATCTCATTGAACTGAAAAGTGGACATCTCTTCTACTATCGTGGGACAGATACTGGCAGAACTAGTGGTGTTGGATTTATAATAAACAAGAAACTGAAGGATAAAGTTGTAGAAGTTGAAAGTTCCTCTGACAGAGCTGCACGACTCGTTATCCAACTCTCGAGAAGATACCAGGCTCAGATTATTCAAACTTATGCACCCACCACTAGTCATACTGAAGAAGAAATTGAAGAATTTTATGAGGAAATTCGTGATCTAAATAATAAAGGTAAGCAGCACTTGAAGATAATTATGGGAGACTTCAATGCAAAAATAGGGCAACGGCAACAGAATGAAACTTCAGTAGGTAAATTCGGTCATGGCAACAGAAACCAGCGTGGAAATACTCTCGTAGAGTTTGCAGAGGCAGAAGGGTTTTTCATCTTGAACTCCTTTTTCAAGAAAAAGCCACACAGGAAATGGACATGGAGACATCCAAATGGGACGAAAAGTGAAATTGATTTTATTATGTGTAACAAAAAATTCGTCATAGAAGACTGCAGTGTGCTAAACAAGTTCAACACAGGCAGTGACCATAGATTGGTGAGATGTAAGATGCACCTCAACACTAAACTCGAACGTAGCAAGCTCATAAGACAAACAAAATGTATTGACATAACCAACCTTAAACAACACCATAATACCTTCAAATTGGAACTGAAGAACAGATTCTCTGCTTTAGAAGGCCTAACATCGGAAGAAGTGGATATTTCTGAAGTTAACAGAAAAGTAACCAAAGCTCTTATGGAAACAGCAACAAAATTAGCTGGGTCTAAGAACAAATTGCATGTGAACAAATTATCAGGAAAAACCAAAATGTTGATGCAAAAAAGAAGAGTGATGAGGACAACTAAAGAAGATGTGACTTCCAAAGTGGAATATATAGAGCTATGCAAGACAGTACGAAAAAGTATCACTGAAGAAGTAAGGAAATTCAACAGTGAACTAGTAAGGACAGCAATTGAAAACAACCAAAGCCTAAAGATAGCAAAGGGATATCTCAGTAAAGGAAAAAAACAGATTATGGCACTGAGAAAAGAAGATGGTTCTGTAACAAGAAATAGAGGCGACATTTTGACAAGAGTGAAAGATTTCTACTCCAAATTATATGAAAGGGATGATACATGTACTCCAGACATCATGAAAGGTGCCAGTACCAGAGTTCCTTCCAGTCCTTCCAGCAGAAGTTGCACATGCAATCAAGAACATGAAGCGGGGAAAAGCTCCAGGAGAAGATGGAATTACTGTAGACATCATACAAGAAGCAAGTGGAGAAATCGAAACAGTACTCGCCCAAATTTTCACTCGATGCCTTAATGAAGGGAAAATTCCTGAGGATTGGAACAACGCTACAATGATCTTGCTACATAAAAAAGGTGGCATTGAGGATCTCAGGAACTACAGACCTATTAGCCTCCTATCAGTGGTTTATAAAATCTTCACTAAAGTTTTTTCACACCGCTTGAAGGTGACACTGGACATGGCTCAACCGAGAGAACAAGCTGGATTCAGGAGTGGCTACAGCACAATAGATCATATCCACGTACTGAGAGAACTAATTGAAAGAGCGAGGGAATATGAACTTCCATTGTGCATGGCTTTTATCGATTATGAAAAAGCCTTTGATTCGGTGAAACCATCAGCAGTTGCAATGGCTCTGAAATCCTGCGGTATTGAAGATGCATACATTAATATTATTAATAACATCTATGGAAATGCAAGTGCAAAGATTCGGCTGTTTGAAAATACAACACACATAAAAATTGGAAAAGGAGTGAGACAAGGTGACACCATATCTCCGAAGCTCTTTAATGCCTCATTGGAAAATGTCTTTCAATCACTGAACTGGGAAAACAAAATGATAAAGATTAATGGAGATTATCTAACCCACCTTCGTTTTGCTGATGACATAGTCATTTTTGCAACTACCCCATCAGAGCTACAGAGTATGATCCAGGAACTTGCTGACAAGAGTAAAGAAGTGGGATTAAAAATGAACTTTCAGAAGACAAAAGTGATGTACAATGCTTTTACAAGAAATGAAGATTTATCGATTGATGGAGAAAAGCTGGAGATAACAGACACGTACGTTTATCTTGGACAGCAGATATCAAGTGAGGGTCACATTGGTGAAGAAATTAATCGGCGTACAAAACTTGCCTGGAGAGGTTTTGGAAGAAACAGAATAATTTTCAAGAGCAATATGCCATTATGTCTTAAAAGAAAAGTGTTTGATCAATGCATCCTTCCAGTGCTTACGTATGGTGCAGAGACGTGGACCTTAGCTAAAAGAGACATACAAAGGCTGCAGACAACTCAAAGCAGCATGGAGAGGTGCATGCTTGGTGTAACCAGGAGAGATAAGAAGAGGAACACGTGGATCCGAAAAATGACAAGAGTGGAAGACATCATGATCAGAGTTAAATCCCTGAAATGGCAATGGGCTGGACATACTGCCAGAAGAACAGACCATCGATGGACAGCCAAAATTTTAGATTGGATTCCAAGGGACAGGAAAAGACCCAGAAGAATACCACATGGAAGATGGGTGGATGAAATTCGAAAGTATGCGGGAGTGACATGGAGGAGACTGGCACAAGACAGACCGTTGTGGAGGAAACTTGGGGAGACCTTCGTCCAGCAGTGGATTGATAATGGTTGACAATGATGATGATGATGATATATATATATATATATATATATCATCATTGAACCACTATCAATCGAGTGCTGGATAAAGGTCATCCAGCAGTGGTCATCACCTGGTCATCCCCACAACTGGTTTCTTCCAGAACGGTATGTCTTGAGCCAGTCTTCTCCACGCCACTCCGGCATGATTTCGAATTTCTTCCATCGATCTCCCACACGGTAATCTTTTGTTCTTCTATTTCCCGTCCATTGGTATCCAGTTTAAAATTTCGGTGGTCTATCGATGGTTCGTTCTTCTGGCAATATGTCCAGCCCATAGATATTTCAGGGATTTTAATCCTTGCATTTTACTCTTGTTATTTTTTTATTCCCGAGTTCATCTTCTTATCTTTCCTTGTTACACCAAGCATGCATGTCTCCAGGCTTCTTTCAGTAGTCTGTAGCCCTTGCATGTTTTGTTTACGCTTTCCAACAGTGGGTGGAAGGAGCGTTAATGTTCCAGCTTTGTCCGTCTCCCTGCCTGCCTTTCCGAACGATAACTCGCGTAAAGGTGGTTCGCTTTCCATGAAATTTTAGTATGTGGTAGGGGACAAATTGGGGACGAACCTTGTTGAAAATCGGCGATATGGGGTCATAGGAGCGGGATCCATTCCATCGCCCTTATGCGTCATAACGTATGTAAACATGCTTTGATTGCGACAAAACTTTATCATGTTTTTCCGGAGGTGTACATAACCGGTTCTGTTGAATATCATCGAAATGAAGTCAAAGGTCAGGGCACAGGAGCGATATTTATTCCACAGCCATTATCCTCATAACTTAAGTAGTAACGTGAGTGAAAATGCTTCTATTGCGACAAAACTTTAGTATATTGTTCCGTAGGTATACTGAACGAATCAATAGTCAGGGTAGGGAGCAAGGTTTGTCTGCGCTCGATTTCTGGTATGTTGGAAAGCGTATCATTACCAATGCATTACATGATTTTACTAACTTGTTTAGCTAAGGTCCATGTCTCTGCTCCGTATGTAACTGAAGACATTTTCGGTTCAATACAGTATTTGATGAAAAGTGCTTGTCAATCTTCCTTGCAGGTTGAAGGGTGTTTGGCACATTGTAGTGTATGCGTTTAACCCTTTAAACGGCCGATGTACTTGAAACACATGGTACCAAAATTTTCTGCCCTCTCCAAACAGAAATGTTCACACATCGCCTGGATTTTACGCAAGGTACTGCCAAACAATATATTTAGCCCTCTAATTTCTAAAGTACAGACCATACACCTGCTACTCATAATACGAGCTCGCTTCTTGTACTTTATTCTCTCCTCTGTGACATAAGGCATGATGGAGAAAAGTTAGTTCCCCTGACATAGACATGACGCCACTCGGTAGTAACAAGTGACTCATAAATCTTATTTCTCCTTTCCTAAGTCCGTCGCAATCCTTATAGACCCTTTAGCAGTCAATCAATCAGAAAGCATTAGTAGGAATCGTCTACCTAAATGAATACTTCGCATAACGAACTAAGGGGACAGCAACGCCTTCCGATGTGATGGTTCACTCGTTCTAGCCCCGTTCGGTTCACTTTTTAGATAGCTAATGTATTGGTTCGAGCTGATATCAGCCCATGTTTCTGACTCCCAGTTGATTCGTTTCAGTCACTTAAACGTTAAGAGATCGGAATCATGAGCTCACACATCTCGTTCTATTTTAATTTCCTCTTAACGTTCTGAGGTTTTCCAGCTTAGCATAGAAGTGTGCACAATTCTTTTTTCATCCACGTTATTTTAGCGACACAGGACAAAAAATTAGTTACCTGCAGAAATTTATTAAGATACTTAAATACATCAAGCTGTGCAGAAGTCACAGTATTAATTATTGCTGGAAGGGATCCAACAAGATGATTTACATAACTTGAGTCAATTTTTGACCATTCTAAGAACAGCTTGTTTCTCGATTCACTGAACTTCCTGGGATGCCGAAATTTGGTTTTTACACTTCTTTCAAGGTGGTCCCATAAATTCACAATGGGACTCAAAGCTGGCAATTTAGCTGGCCAGTCCATGTGTCCCAAAGTTTTATCGTGCTCTTCACACTAATCCATAATGGTTTTATCTCTATCAGTCCTACATTTGTCTTCCTGGTATATCCTATAATTTACTTCATGAGAATCCTACAAATGCTGTGCAAAGAGAGCACATGATTGTCTAAAATTTATCTGTAAACATATTGATTTATCGTATTCTTCACCTATACCGAGCCTAATTCGCAACAATGAAAACAATCCCACAGTGTTACAGACCCGCTCCTTTGGCAAAAATTCTTTGAACACACTCAGGATTGAATGTTTCTTTAGACCGACTGTCTACCGTACGCCTTGGTTCATTTGAGTATAGGCAAAATTTGGATTCATGAGACCATATGGTAGCCTTCCACTTATCAGCAGTCCGTGTCATTTGAACTTTGGCCGAAGCTAATTTAGCTTTTTTGTGAGCTCAAGTTACTTTGATTTCAGTCTTGCAACTCTACTGCAAATGTCCATCCGAAAAAGTTCCCTATGCAATGTTCTCTCAGATAGAACCGCGTAAAATCAGATATTAACAGATAAGAGGAGTTCCCGTCTCCTTTAAAATCTGATTTCGTTGACCAAGCGAGAAATTCTGCGCCGGTCACTACTTGTCAAAATGGTGTTTCGGCCAGAGTTTTTCTTTTTCTTTTCTATCGAGTTTGTCTTACAACAATCTTTATAAACTGTTCTTTCGCTAACACCTGCAAATTCAGCAACTTCCCTGATGCTGTGTCCTTTTGACCCGCCAAAAACTATGGCGCCTTTTCGCCAGTCACTACATATGTCTTTCGACCGATTGATATTGATTTTTCAAAACTTTCAATTTTAGATTTTGCTTGTGGGAAGAAACAACACACATATTATTATTATATAACCTAGAAATGTGCAAATAAAATTATAATTATAATCTCAGAAATATATCATATTATACAATTACATATGTTGCTGCAGGTGATTTTTTTTGTGCAGAGTCCTTAGTTTTGACTTTTCGCTAAAATACCTGACTCGTGAATTTGCAATGTAAAGTTATTGTTCGAATGCCTTTGATTCTCAATAAATCAGCTCTTTTACACCCTTACTGGCATCGGAATATGAACTTTTGTGAGAAAATAAATAATTTCTTTTCCCAAAATGGATGATGTGCGATGAGATATGATGATAAAACTTTCTTATTTTGAAGAAGCACAAATGATGCGAAGATAAAGGTTGAAAAGCTTCCCGAAGAACATCAACGTTCCTCTAAAATACTCAGTGAACAAGTTGAAGTTTTTTTTTCTTTTTTTGAATGGAGGTTAAACCCGTCCCTAATTTAGGGTCACTGGATCCAGGGAACGGAGAGATCCAGTGCCGTAAGACAAACACAACATCCATGACTCACCGGGATTCGAACCAGGACCCCTTTCGGAGGAATTATTAGAGCTCATCGTTTAGACCGCTGCGCCTCCGGGGTGGCTTGAAGTTACTTATGTGAGAAGAATGTGGAAACAAGATGAAGCAACAAAGCTAGTTCGTCAAAGTAAAGAAAAATGTAGGAATAATAAGGTGAAAAGTTAGAAACTGGCTTTTTGGAAAGATAGGAAAACATTCTAGAAGTACTGAAGATGTGAGAAAAATAAGGAAACTGAAGTTCTAAGTTGTGAAAAATGAGATAGGAACCTAATGAGTTAAGTGAAGGTTGAAGTGAATACTTCTGTAATTGATTAGAATATATAAGGAAAGGTGAACTTGAAGCAGAAACAGATATTTCTACAGTGAGAGAAGGAAGCACAGAAGGGACTTCAAGGGAAGAGTATTGCAAAAATTCAAGATTCTTCCAAATGTTAGGGCGTCAGGAGTAGATGGCGTAACTGCCGAATTTTTAACATATATTGGTGACTCGGTTAAGTGACTGGTTAGTTGAAATTTGGCAGTTGTGCTAGGAGATAGGAATATTCCTTCAGGGTAGGAGGGATGCCATCCTTGTGTTTATGTATGAAAGAAAAGGTGATCAGACTGAATGCAAGAGCTATCGTGGTATTAGCCTGGTGAATGTTCCAGGAAAAGTGTTTTAAGAGGTCATTGTCGATACACTATATAATACGAGGTGTTATATCAGAGAAGGGGTGGAATGTAAAGAGTAATTTTATGCCTGGTAAGACCTGTACTCATCTTGTTTTTTCATACTGTATGATGGTTAAAAAGTACCAGTCTGTTGGTAAGAAAGATTTTGCTGCCTTTATAGATTTATAAAAAGCTGATGACTGAGAAAGCGGGACACTTATCTAAAGGATTTGAATAATTATGGTACAACTGGGAATTTTCTTAAACGTTTGAAAGGTATGTACACAGCCGTATCAGAATAATATGACCACCTACCTAATAATGGGAATAACCATCCATGGCCCGGATGACAGCAGTGAGGCCCTCGAACGTTGCCCAATGCACATTCGGACTGCAGCAGAGCACAGAGGTTCCGAAAATGACGTGGTTGTGGGTCGGCATATCGAAATTGTCGATTCAAAACGTCCCACAAGTGCTATACGGGATTGAGGTCGAGCGATTTAGCCGGCCAAGGGAGTACGGAGACACCGCTGTCGTGTTTCTGGAACCAGTCAGCCACACCCTTAACGACATAACATGGCGCATTATCCTGTTAGTAGACACCATCACCACCAGGGTAAACGTCCAACATGAAGGATGCATGTGGTCAGCATGGATGGACAGGTGGCCATTGGCATTCTGAGACCCATCCAGTGGTACCAGCAGTTCCAGGTCATTCCAGGAAAACATCTGCTAGACATGCACCCTGCAACCGCCGGCCTGTAATTCACCTAGAAGCATGTTCGGGTGTTGGTTTTCGTGTGTATGATGCCGTATCCACCACCACCCGTCACTTCTGAGTAGCAGAAACCTGGATTCGTCGGGGAAGGCAATCATTTTCCACTCTTTCAGTGTCCAATTACGGTAGACCCAAGAGAACTGCAGGCGTCGTTGCCGATGGACCTGGGTTAACATGGGTGCCTTGACACAGAGTTGACTCTGGAGACAAATGCGTAACAGGGTTCGCTGCATTGTTATCGGGGACACGTACCTGGGTGCCCCAGCGTTCATTTGCGTGGTCAATTGCTGCACTTTTACGCGCCAATTGCCATTTACCAGTCGACGAAGACGACATTTTCATCTGGGGTATATAGTCTTTGGAGATCCACATTATGACGTTGGGAGGTACTCGGTGGGCCAGCGGTTAATTTGTTTGTACACCCTTACTACAGCACCTTGCGAAAAGCCCACGAAGTTTGATGATTATGAGATGCTTCTATCCTTGGCGCGGTAGCCGATGATTATTCCTTTTTGAACGTCCGTCAAATCACTACCTCTGTCTATTGTTCTCACGTAACGCACTATGGCTCATCTGTCCTGGCCGGCTGCTTATATCTCCTTGTTGTCGAGCTTGTCAATTGCACTCTGCTGCGCGCTTGAGCGGGTACACTGTGATTACGGGTGTGGTCATATTATTCTGTTACGACAGTGTATAGTGTCAGCATTGATTCATCTGTCTATCAGAAACACTAATACACTACACGCTCTTATGTATCTGTTTATTCAAAGGTTTCCAGTAAATATAATCTCATTGAACCAGTAGGCAACCTAGTATTCATCTGAATCGCTGTCATTTTCCACTTTTCAGAAAATGTCTCGCCTCCTGGAATACTTCCTTTGTCCCAGAAAACCTTTAAATGCTTTTTTGTGATATCCTCTAGGTTAGTGCTTCTTAAGCATCAGTTCGTATAAAATTTCTGGAAGTCTAAAAATCTTAACAGCTAATAGTTTTCTGCTTTTGAAACGAGATTATCTTCACTTATCGACATTTTTGCGCTCAAAATGTATAATATTTTAATTCACCGCCTTTAATTTTGATAACAAAATCTTATCTTTAAGAAAAAGTTCACACATAACTGAATCATTATGAAATACGTCGTTACTTTTCTGACCACACAAACTGGTGACACTGGGATTCAAATTTGTTGTAATAACTGCTCCTGAAAACTTGGAAGTATTTTCTCAGGAAATAGTAACACTATACTAATTTATCAATTTGTATTTTCTCAGATTTTGGAATGGTATCATCTTCCAGATATCTACTAGAAATATATTGATTGTTAGTCATCAAAATAATAACTTCACTGTTGTTGTAAATAAAATAATACAATACATAATTCATTTTAGGTTTAAAAGTAAACTCTGAGTTTAATTCGATTGGTATGCAGTTCTGTTTTCGTAAAAAGCAAAGAGGATATCCAACATTTCACGCAAAAGGCATTAGAGGGGCAATTTATCTTTCGCAATTACATACTTACCGGGACGGCGCCGTGGTCTAAGCGATGGCCTCTGATCATTCATCGGAAAAGGGTCTGTGTTCGAATCCCGGTGAGGCATGGAGGGTCTGTGTGTCGAATCCCAGTGCTTTGTCTTACGGCACTGGCTCAATCCATTCCGTGGAACCAGTGACCCTAAATTAGGGAAGGGCGACTGCTTATAGCCCATTGAGTTGCTCACGGTGGTCGTTAAACCTCCAATAAAAAAATACTTACCGGGAACAGCATTTTAGGCAGCGGCAATAATAAAATCAAAACAGAAAGAATGTTGGGTGTCTGAAACTATTCTGCGTTATGAGGTCCCGTCTTTGATACCAAGTAAAGAAAAACTGTTGAAGGAGGAAGTACGCAAAATACCATAGCTACTACCATTGAGTTTTATAAATTTTATTATGATACAGCTTTGGCACAATATTTCAATATCAGTCTTCAAATATGATTCCGCAACGGAGTTTTTCTGTGTGCTCTGTTTTAGTGAGAACAATAAATAATGGTGGGAAATGGCTTAAGTGAACATATTTATTTATTTGCTTACCCGTCGGCAATCGAGACCTTGTAGATGGTCTTGCAGTTTTCCGTACATCAGCCAGTAGGAAAGTTGTGTAAGTTTTTTCAATTTTTGAGACAAAAATAAGCTATGTAATAATGCAATTTATCTGAGGAAAACCATAGGGTGATTTACTGTAATTTACATTTGTAGAATCAGTTTCTTCGAAGTTGTTACTAAACTATTAAATTTGGAACATATAAATTGAAAATTCTTTAGACATTCGCCAAAACATTTTTATTCATTATGTAAAACGAACTTAGAAAAGATTAATTTAGTTACTTAAAAAACTCAATGACGTTTCCGACATATATAATTTTTTTTAACATTGAAATAATCCACGTCATACACACATAGTACTTGCGTTTCTTTCAGTGGCCTAATGATGGTATATGATTTTGTATATGTTTTAGCGGGGAAACATACAGAAGTATATCAAGTAAAAGTAACAGCAACTGCTTGCAAGGAATTTGATCCAGAGCTTTTATGAGCAAATGTTTGCATCAAAATATTTTCTGGCAAACCTAGACCTATTACTTACCTTCCTTGGCTTTGTGATTTTCAGACTCTCCCTGATCATTTCTTTCCATACAAGGAGCGAATAATATGAAGCAGATAACCTTTTTCCCTCGAATAGTTCTCGCAGGCAATGCAATTTCGTCTCCATTCATTTATGTGTCTCCTTTTCCTTACGCTGGTTGCCTGGTATTCAACTGAAGGAGAAAAGGGGGAAATGAACAATGAAAGATACAGCACATATTCCCCTTGATTGCGCAAGAGACTATTACTTGTAGATATTGACTACTGGTATTAACAGACATTCAGTTATGAGCTGATGAGAAAAAAATAAAGAAAAAATACAGCGGCCTTCTAATCATTACCCAAGGGGTGCGTTTCCTTACTTCCGTATCCTCTCACTAAGTCTCCGCTGGTGAGCTTCCTGGGAGAGAACTCTTTACGGTACAGAACCCTGTTTGCAGATGACTATAGGAGAAGCCTTTTTTTAAGGTAAGAGGCCTCCGAGGTGAGCCACAATCTAAATTACTTTAGATATGTATGTAGTATATTGGGAAAAAATGCCGAAAGAATAACGTCACGATGGCAAATGAGTTAAATTAAGTGGATAAGGTGTGTTCAGGTCTTGTTTTTCCTACAACTTGTTAATTATTCCGTTTAAAACTGTGCATGCATTAAAATATGACTGAAATTGTTGCAGCTTTCAATACGGAGTATATTTCATCAAGTTACAACAAGCTACATTTCACGTAATTTTTTTGTTGTTAAAAAACAAATTTACTACGAAGAGAAACCTTCCACACAGGGTGTTTAAAGAGTAATGCTTCCATATTTATATACAAGCCCAGTGGCAAGGTATTAAATTGAAACAAACCAAGAACAATGCTCAGAATGTTTATTAATTTACAGAATTTTTTCGACATAGTCCCCCTCACACTCGATACAGATACGCCAGCGTTTAATAAGTTATTTAAAGCTGTTTCTGTAAAAATCTTCAGGCTGTTCTTGGAACCATTTTCTCGTAGTGGCTTTAACATCTTCGTCGCAGGTGAACTGAATACCTTTCAGATATCTCTTGAGAGTAGAAAACAACCAGAAGTCGGACGGCGCCAACTTAATGGGCTATAAGCAGACACCCGTCCCTAATTTAAGGCCATCGGTTCCAGGGAAGGGAGAAAGCCAGTGCCCTAAGACAAACGTAACATTCATGACTCACCATGTTTCATACCCGGCCCCTTACGGACGAATGATGGTAAGCCATCGCTTAGACCACTGCGCCACCGGGTCGGCACTTCACTTTCTGTATGGCCTCAGAAGTGAAAGCACTGGTGTAGGGTTTGGTGTTGTCGTGTTGCAGAATCATCGGCTCCCCCCCCCCCCAAGCACACGGTTTATTTTTTACTTTAACTTTTTCTTGCTTTCCAACCGTACGATGAAGAAGCGTATATGTTCCAACTTTGTCCGTCTGTCTGTCCGCATGATAACACGCGTAAAAATGATTCCATTTCGATGACATTTTAGTATGTGGTAGGGGAAAACCTGGGGACGGACCCTATTGCAAATGGGCGAAATGGGGTCAAAGGTACGGACATACCAGCGGGATCCATTCCATCGCCATTATGCGTCCTAACGTAAGTAGAAATGCTTCGATTGCGACAAAACTTTATCATGTTCCAGAGGCATACTGAACCAATTCTGTTGAATATCATCAAAATGGGGCAAACGTCAGGGTACAGGAGCGAGATTTATTCCACAGCCATTATCCTCATAACTTGACTAAAAATGCTTCTATTGCAACAAAACGTTAGTATGCTGTTCCGTAGGTATACTGAACCAATTCTGTTGAATATCATTGAAATGGGGTTAAACGTCAGAGCACATAAGCGAGATTTATTCCACAGCCATTATCCTCATAACTTGACTAAAAATGTTCCTGTTGCGACAAACCTATTGTGTGTTGTTCCGGAGGTATCTGGTATACTGAACTAATTGTGTTGAATATCATCGAAATGAGGTCAGGGCGCAGGAGCGAGATTTATTCCTCAGCCATTATCCTCATATCTTCTATTGCGACAAAACTTTAGTATGTTGTTCCGGAGCTTTACTGAACCAATTGCGTTTAAAATCATCGAAATGGGGTCAACATTCAGGGCACAAAAGCAAAATTTATTTCCCTGCCATTATCCTCATAACTTTACTAACAATACTTCTATTGCGACCAACCTATTGTAGGTTGTTCCGGAGGTATACTGAACCAATTGTGTTAAATATCATCGAAATGGGGTCAAATCTCAGGGCACAGGAGCGAGATTTATTCTACAGCCATTATCCTCATAAATTGAGTAATAACTTGAGTAAAAATGCTTGTATTGCTACAAAAACTTTAGTATGTGGTTCCGGGGGTATACTGAACGAATTAGTAGTCAGGCTAGGGAGGAGGGTTTGTGCGCGCGATTTCTGGTATGTTGGAAAGCGTATCATTATAGGCGTACCTTTTACCATGTACTCCTGATGAATAATGCCTGTGTAGTCACACAAGAGAGTGAGCATTCACTTACCGGCAGAAATTTGAGTTTTTAATTTTTTCGCTCGACGAGAAGATGGGTTTCGGTATTCCAGCGATTGATTTTTCATTTCTGGGTCATAATGGTGAATCCAACTCTCATAACCAATTACAATGCTTTCCAGGATATTACTTCCATATTTTTCACAGCGAGTAAGCAACTTTTAGAATGTTTCAAGTATTGATTTCTTCTTTTCAGTCGTTAGATGATGCGGTATCCAGCGATTACACACTTTGTTGTGTTCTAAAACGTTACCAATATCATTGACACTACCTAAACTAATGCTCAGCTTGCCTCCTATGATTCTGTAAGTTATTCTTTGATTTTCCCTAATGAGCGCATCGACTTTTTGCCTGTTCATGCCGCAAGTTGCGATTACGGGCCTTCCACTCCACGGCTGATCCTTTAAGGTCAGCATTCATTAAGTTTCCTTTCAGTTTCTTACCGAATGACGAAAAGTGAGTATGTCCAAAGTTCCAGAACCACAAACTACCACTAATCTAGCGTGAATTTCTTTCGGCGGTATATTTGCATGAGTTAAAAACTATAACTGATCCTTGTTTGACACTCGTCGACACAGCTGAAAAGGAATCATGCATTTTAAATACAATTCTATTACGCCGTAAAATGAAGTTAATGGCACAGAGAATTATCTACTGTCTGTCTGGTTTCAAGGCAACATGCCTTACGCGGTGGTATTACTAACTGAACACGCCACCCAGAAGTTACACATTCCTTGTCGTTTCGAAAGAAAGAGATTATCCTTCAGATTTTTTATCTATGTATGTCAAAAATCCTGCAAAGAAAGTGCTAGTTAAAATAGATGCATGTATTATGAAAATGTGCCTTGTTTATGTATGCAGTTTAAAAAGGTGCCTTGCTTTGTGCCCTTCTGCATGTTCTGCAGCTGACACAGTACCTCTGTTTTTAGAAGCAACACTGGGAAAATCATTTGTAATACCTTCCTCATAATCTGAAGCTCACGTTTTTTCACTAGGTGTACTAATTATGTTTCTGTATTTGTCAACTTATATATGCTTCTAAAAGACAGGCAGGAAAAACTTGCTGTTCATCTAAGGCTAACCAAAATTATCCATCTATTTCCGTTAGACATGTTTCCTGTAGGCAGTAGTAAATATATCTTACGATGACGTCGATCTGCGAATTTCTGTAGAAGGAATAATTAATACACACACTTGACGTGCATTTGGAACATCAAACAGAAGTCCTCCCCCCTTTTTCCACGTTTATAAATGAGTCACGGAAAAATTATCATCGGCCGCCACCTGGTAGGGAACCCAAAGTCTTCCAGTTACGCGCCTGAACTGGAAGGCCCTGGGTTCGATTCATTTGCTGCTTACCATCTTTGCTGAATCCCAGACATTGTGCGGGGCTCCAAGAAGCAACCTGCCATGTTGTTTGGCAGTTAGCCGCAGGTGAGTCTGAAAAATTCGAGGCCTGCTGTAGTGCAGTGGTAGCATGTCCGGCGCGTAACTGGAAGACCCTGCGTTCGATTCCCGGTGGCGGCCGATGATAATTTTTCCGTGACGCACTTATAAACGTGCAAATAACGATGACTTCAGTTTGATGTGCTATAGAAGGTTCTGCATAACCATGAAACATTGTTTAACTTTTAAAATTTGATCTATTTGGGTCAAATGATATGTATGATCTTTCTCAGAGTTCACCTCGTTATGCTTGTTCTTTGCGTTCTATTGGTTCACGGTTTTGACGTCACCGCATCATCGCCATCACCATCATTGGAAGCAATCGTCCCTCGGTAGGCCACTCCCTTTTTCTTCACAGTTCTTGGTGTCGTAGATGTGCTGCCGTTGTGTGACCTGACTGGAACTTCCTTTTTTGCACTACCAAGTAGTCTTTATGACGAACGTATTTCAGCAAATGTGCTGAAATTTTCATCCGAACGCATTTCAGCAAATGTGAATGATGAAATATCCGGCACATGACAACCTTCATATAGGTTGTCATGTGCTGGATATTTCATCGTTCTGTCAAATGATAACTACATCTAATATCATTCTCCTCAATCGGATATATTGCTTCATTTTTATCTGTGAATAAATATCATTTGGATAAAATATTGATAATTTTCAAAAGATATGTACATCCTTTTCTGGCGGTATTCTGCTTATACCTAACACGTTGTTATTGGAATAACCTCTACCGACGTATAATAAGACATTTGGTTTTAGGTAATAATAATATTAGCTTTCCAAACTGTGTTACTTGAATTTGTCAAGGTAATATTAATTTTATTCATTTATTTTATTTTTTTTTATTATTTATTTCTTCCACTTGCCGCATTATATTACACATCATAATTTCATTGTAGCAATATACAAATACTGTGCAACCAGGGAGAGGAGGAAAATGGTCATAAACCTGACATAGCCCTCCTCTCCCTAATCAAAGGAAAATAATTAAACAGCTCAACAAAAAGGCAAGCCAGCATACATATGGCAGTTTTGATGTATAAATAAATACAGTAATTAGTTCATTATAAACATACATTTTGATTTCTTCTAGACATCAGTAACCTCGTTTATAGTTAGATAAACACCAGATCTCGATTTTAGCTCCCTCAGTTAGTCATAGTAAATCACACTTTATCAGTTTTACTCTCCACTATTAATCTTGATAACTGTACCTTAAGTCTTTACTCTCTATTTTACTCATTGCGTCCCATACCGACTCCAACGTCCCCGTCAAGTTCACCATTTATTGTCTACTATATTCAAATTATTTCATAACATATGACTTTAATTTTGTCTTAAATTATTTATAGATATCAAGTCATGAAGTTATGAATTCCATAACTTTGGGCCGGTGTAGTTTATATTCATTTTAATTGTTTGAGTTTGTGGGAACATTTGTATTAGTTGTGATCTATTCCTAGGTGCATAGTGATGAGTATGAATATTTAGTGATATTATCATTGTCAACCATTATCAATCCACTGCTGGACGAAGGTCTCCCCAAGTTTCCTCCACAACGGTCTGTCTTGTGCCAGGCTCCTCCATGTCACTCCCGCATACTTTCGAATTTTATCCACCCATCTCCGATGTGGTCTTCTTCTGGGTCTTTTCCTGTCCCTTGGAATCCAATCTAAAATTTCGGCTGTCCATCGATGGTCTGTCCTCTTGGCAGTATGTCCAACCCATTGCCATTTCAAGGATTTAACTCTGATCATGATGTCTTCCACTCTTGTCATTTTTCGGATCCACGAGCTCCTCTTCTTATCTCTCCTGGTTACACCAAGCATGCACCTCTCCATGCTTTTTTGAGTTGTATGCAGCCTTTGTATGTCTCTTTTAGTTAAGGTCCACGTCTCTGCCCCATACGTAAGCACTGGAAGGATGTATTGATCAAACACTTTTGTTTTAAGACATAATGGCATATTGCTCTTGAAAATTATGCTGTTTCTTCCAAAAGCTCTCCAGGCAAGTTTTGTACGCCAATTAATTTCTTCATCAATGTGACCCTCACTTGATATCTGCTGTCCAAGATAAACGTAGGTGTCTGTAATCTCCAGCTTTTCTCCATCAATCGATAAATCTTCATTTCTTGTAAAAGCATTGAACATCACTTTTGCCTTCTGAAAGTTAATTTTTAATCCCACTTCTTTACTCTTGTCAGCAAGTTATCCTTTTTAATAATTTTAAACATTATCTTACCCAAATTAAAATCATATAATTGCTTTATAGTAAGTATATTATATTTATTGCGGTTTACTTTTGACCGGATGAATGTAATAGGGTTGAACATCATTTGATATTTTAAGGTCTATCAGTCTTATGTATCTATTTTGCGACACTTATAGTTTATTAACATCCTGGCAAAAACAGAAATGTTGGGAAACTGCTGGCCACCAACTGGCAGTTATGGGTCACTGGTGGCTGAAATATACCGCTCAGGATACGATAGCGGTCCGTTGGTGCAGCGCCATCAGTTGGCAGCCATTGATGGCCCTGCATCGCCGTGGTGTATTACAGGCATCTAAGCAAGCGCCACGGGTGGCTCGTAGCTGGCAACCGAAACAACCCCAACACGACGTGGAAGCAGCGGAACTGCGCATGCGCAGAAGCAACACGTGGTACCAGTTAGTTGAAGACGACGCCATCGTGTTATTTTAGCGGATGTTAAGAAAAAAACTCATATGTAGAGAGATGAATGAATTTCCTAATGAAATGCCACGTTGACGAAGATTGCTGTCGGAGGAAAATTATATAAATAAGTAATGGACTGTAAGATAGAGTCAATTTCTCTCATGTTTTTATACAAACTCATTTTGTAGCAAAATTCCTGCACTAACACCCAAAGAATAGAGAATACAGACAGCCATGAAACACACCAACTCCATTACCATGAATAACAAGAAATAATTTCTGTATAATCTTACGTTAACATACTCTAAACTGCTTCAAACATAATTACCGAGAAGATATAAAAAAATCGTTTTGTTAAGACAAATAAGAATTATACGCGTAGAAAATGTATCAATTATTTTAAAAAAAAACAAAAAAAACGCTATGTGTATATAATGTACTCCTCCATGGGTTGAATACACAAGATTGGAAAAATTTGCTGTTAAAAATAACAGGAAGTAAAATAAAATATCTTTCCTCTTCAGAACAAATGTAGCTTCGGACCGTGGGGGATAAAAGATACAACGTTAAAAATGTAACAGAATGTGACATGAACTGGTAAATATATTAATTAAACAATCGCCGTTCAAAACCACAAGGACAGCAGAAAGCTTTGGAGAACGTCTTTAAGTTAGTACACTCGCTGAAAATGAATTAAATTCCCTTAAGGTAAATAAAAACAATCGTTACGTTGAAAAAGCAAATTTATGAATTATGTGAAACGACAATTTACGAAAAAACCTAGCAATACTGTAAATTTAAAAAGAAAACCTTTGGTTTCACATCGCACAGGAAACAGGGTTACCTTCAAACGACCTCTGGCACTTGGCAAACCAGTGTAGTAAGTAGAGCGTCCGCTTCGAAAACAGGATGTAATTGGTTCTATGCCAGCCGCATCCACCGGGCGTTTTTCCGGACTTGTTGAAGAAATTTCCCCAGTTCGGTGATGTTGTGCAAAAAAGTTTCGTAGGGAAAGAAAGAGAATTTCTTCCTTCGGGGCACTATGGATGTGATTATTTTTATTTTTACTACTACTAGGAAATTGGCGGGCAAGATTCGGCAAGCCATCAGTTACGTCACGTGATTCCCGCCTGCCACAGCCTGGACACTGATGGAACACATTTGGCTACCCGTCATTTATGGCACGTGCTTGCAGGAACGCTTAAAGGCTGGTTGTGACAGCTACTGCCACTGATGGATTACTGATGCCTTGTTCTGGCATATGACAACTGATTAGGGTGTCAACTGTTCGCCAGCTGCTAGACTGAACTGCTGGCCCATGTGGTGGCCAACGGGACATTTTATTGACGGTTGGGCAACGGCAACATAGTACTGGGCCACTGCTGGCATGAGTGCTGTCTCAGCAACACTGTTTTTGATGGGATTATATTAAGTATTTTGTCCCCATGTTAGAATACAATAATTAATATATGTTTGAATTAGTGTGTAATAAAGTAAAATCAATGTTTTTGGTGTTACATTTAACTACTAACCACCCCAATATTTCTGGAAATCTTATTGATTAGATTTTCAGCATGTTTATTCCGTTTCAGATCGTGATGAATAACTGTACCCAATGAAGTATGTGTTGTAAACACCTCTACATTACCTTTATACCTGACACCTCAATGGCTGTGTATAAGTGCATAAGCAATTTCTACATCACCTTTTATACACTGGTGTGCAAAGATTAAGGACGAGACGGTTTTTCGAATCTAACGTCGCGCAGAAGTGCTCCACGTCGACTCAAATCATACCATAAGATCCCCAAGATGTTAGAATATGGGACAAGTGCGTAAAACCGTCCAAACAAGGAATCCAAAGGATACAAAGGCACTTTATTGAAAAGGTAGCTTCGAGCACAACTGGACATAAACGTCCATGTGACAGGCGGCTGCCAAGATAATCCAGTCTTCAGTAGGCGATATGATCACCCCTAACTGCGTTACAGGATTTACAACGTCTGTCCATCCTGAGGACGAGATTGTCAAGGAGCTGTTGAGGCATCGCTGCCCATTACTCTTGTAGCGCCAATCGCAGCTGCGGAATCGTTGCTGGCGGCTTGTGACGCGCTGCCAAGCGTCTCCCAAGAAGGTCCCACACGTGTTCGATTGGATTTAGGTCCGGGGACATTGCGGGCCAATCCATGCGTTGAATATCTTCACTCTCCAACAGCTCTGCGACAGCCACTGTACGATGAGGTGTAGCGTTGTCGTCCATGAAGAGGAACTTAGGACACACAGCACCTCTAAACAGACGCACGTGAGGCAGGAGAAGATCGGTACAATAGTGGACACCAGTGACGTAACCTAATTGGAAGATGTGGAGGTCAGTACGGGTACCAAGCATGATACCGCCCCAAAGGAGACCTCCGCCACTTCCAAACCTGTCCATTTCGATGATGTTGGAGGTGTGATTGCGTGTTCCCTGCTCTCTCCAGATGTGTATACGTTCAGAATCGCTCGTCAGACTAAATCGTCTCTCATCCGTAAAGAGAACTTGACCCCATTGCTGATGTGTCCTGTTCTTGTGTTCCTGGCACCACAGAAACCGTCGTCTCCGATGAGCAGGCGTTAATGGCACACACCGTACTGGTCGTCGTGCAAATAGAATACCTTTGTGCAGCCTCCGGGCCACGGTGAAACGCGATAACGGACGTCCAGTTGTCTGTTGCATGTGCCTTGCGATTTCTCCCGATTTCTGCCGTCTGTCTCTTCTCGCCTGTAGGACAACATACCGGTCGTCCGCCGCCGTGGTTGCTCGTAAACGACCACTGCTAAACTCTCGGACAGCTGTTGCTGTCTTTTGAAAAGCTCTCCAAGCTCGTGAAACGATGCTGTGAGCGATCCCGAACACCTGGGCCACACTAGTCCCACTTCGACCTTCTTACAACTTCCCAATGAGGCGACCTAGGGTAAAGTCATCCAGATGTTGTCTACTGGATTGCCTGTTGTCCATATCACACGGTGGCAGTAATTCGACGTCGTTCAAACCGATGTACACCGTGCAATAGCTTTCACCGAATTGCTGAGCGTACACCGCCCGTGTGCTTTATACCCTTCGGACACTCCCCTCTCCCCCGCTACGTCATCCTGGATATATGCGCATGCCCTACCGTACCGGATCCTAGTCTACCTCCTGAATGGTGTTTTCGTCCGTTCTGCCTGCTCGTTCCGCTGTTACGCTAATTTCTCCTCTTCGTCCTTAATGTTTGCACACCAGTGTATATCTGACACCTCAATGGATGTGAAGTATATTACAATTTATTTTACTTTGTGTGTTTGCTTATTGTATCTCATGCAAATTTTTAGTTGTCTCTCTTTGTAATTTGTGAACTGAACGTCATGTCGGAATTCTGAATATAATCTATGTTTAGAAATTCACTGGGAGTCAGCCAAGTCAGTAGGCGCAATATACATACGGTCTTGCTACTGTTAAAATGAGTGGTCGTATGATCTACCGTTGCCAAATGAATTATAATATTTGAAGCTACCTTTTGCCTTTGTGGTAATGGTATTAAACGGTTCACATTAGTTGTTCTCTGTTACTTACTTGTTAAATTTGTGTCATAATTCTCCATCACAATCGGCAACTGTTGCCACAGTTATGCACGACGCTTCATCATTTTTGAAATAATAAAGAAATTATAGTACAACGAGAACTTGATTCGTGACTTTTTTTTTTACTGTCAGTTTGTTCTGGCGATAATTTATTGAGCACTGAGTAGCTTTATGTGGTATCTGTCCAGCAAACCTATTTTTGACAAATTCTCAGCACTAGCTACGATACAGTTTCGACAATAATTATTTGTCCTTTTTTTCACTCATTTATGTCTAATGGGTGATTCTCAATTAATGGCCAGAAATGAAATCGGGACAACCCCCATTGATACCTTAACCTGTCCTGACGCCGATCAGAGATATTGAACTATGAACGACTAAAATAAAGTTACAACTGTAGAATATATCCAAGTACTTGGCTCCATACCCCCGAGGTTAAGTGTTGAGAGAGCTAGCTTCTGACTGCCTGTAGTGCTGAAACTTAAATTCTATGTCCCTACTCTTGGCCATGGCTCTTTCCTTCCCCTGGAACCAGTGGCTCTACAAATTAGGGATGCAACACAGTTTAAGCGCTAGTGCGAGTTCTTAGACCCAGCAGATCAAAAAATATTCGATTTTGTGAAGATTTATCATTTTGATGGGTTGGTCTAACATGTTCAGAGTATATTTCAGCCATCTTGTAAATTTTAAGCACTTCAATTTCACAAAAGTAATATCTATACTTCGCCAACTTATTTTCTCGATACCGAAACGAATGAAAATTTTGCTATATAAAGTGACTTAAAATATTTGTATAATCTACATAATCAGTATGTTAAATATCAAAAACAAAAATACATTCTTCTTTATTGGCTTATTCATATGCTGACCCAGCTGATTTTTAATGCTGTCGACTAATTCATATAATATATTGATGTCAATTATTAATATAGTATTGGGTGTGCGCAAACGTTCTACCCGTTTTTGCTATAGATGCAAATTTCGATCGGACTAGTTACGTCACAGATGACGCTGCGATGCCGAATTTTCGGCCAATAAAACGTGGAGCAGTAGAGCATATAGAGGCACTAGGTTTGTCCGAGTAAGTCATTCGTGACGGAAATCACGGTCGGTGTAACATGGCATGCGATAAGGAGCACATTAGACATTGTTTACGGTACGAGTTGGATAAAGGCAGTATGGTAGCCGCGGCTTGCCGCGACATCTGTCAAGTGTATGGTGAGGATGCAGTTGATGATAGCACATGTTGTCGTTTGTTTTGGAAATTCCGGGACGGAGACAGAAACTGTAAAGATCAACCACGTCCTGGACGTCCATCCGTGGTTTCTGACGAGAACGTGGACAAAGTCATAACAAATGACCCACATACAACCGTTCAGGAATTAGCGGGAACGTTGTCGGTATACAGAACAACAGTCGAAACACGGATGCTTGCGCTTGGGTTTATCACCAAGTTAGATAACTGGGATTCGCACCAGCTTTCTGCAAAGCAACGAAAGGAGAGAATCCGTACCTGTGTTTCTTTGCTTTCTCGTTACAGAAATGAACCGTTTTGGGGGCGAATTGTAACGGGTGATCAGAAATGGGTAATGTACCGTAATATAAAGCGTCTACGGACTTTGTACGAAGTTGCGGATTCTGCTCCATCGACCTCAAAAGGAGGACTGCATCCCAAAAAGGTTTTGTTGAGTGTTTGGTGGGATGTCCAGGGAATAATCCACTGGGAGGTGTTGGCACCTAACCGAACAATAAGTGTTAACCTCTACTGCCAACAGCTGGACAGATTGCGAGAACAACGGACATCGAAGCGGCCAGCACTCGTCAATCGCAAAGACGTGATCCTTCATCATGATAACGCCAGACCTCATGCTACTTTAATCACTCGGCAAAAATTACTGGACTTTGTTTGGGAAGTGTTATCTCACCCGGCGTATTCTCCTGATCTGGCACCTACCGGCTACCACCTTCTTAGGTTGTTACAGAACGCCTTCGCTCTCTAAACCTTCGATGATGTGGACGATGTGAAAACGGCATTACATGACTTTTTTGACCCTAAAACACAGGAGTTTTTTCCGGCGTGGGATTCATCTACTCATAGACACATGGCAAGAGGTCATAGAGAATGATGGCAGTTATGTGGAATCTAACGTACGTTATTTGATGTATTCTTCTCCTTTCTTTGTAGCCTACAACATTGGGTGGAACTAATGCACCCACCCAATGATTTAATACAATATCATAGCTATTTATACAGTATATACATCTTCATTTATTAATCAATGGGATTTACCTGTTTGTTTCTTCAACTTCAAGTCTACCTTGGAACATTGGAGTTCGCAAGGGGAGTAGAGGAAAGTGAAAATAATTATTACTGTACATCTAATGTCATTCTTTCTTCATTCATTCTTTTTTGTCTTTTGTAAATTGAAGATACGACAGAAACCAATCACCACGTGGTAACACATATATCAGCTTCTGGAAGTAAGAATTAAATATTATGTTTACTGGGATAGCTTTGATCGTGAAGTGCTTACATCCGCCAAAGATAAAAATACTTAAATAACAACGTTGTAAATAAAAAAGTCTGTGTTTCATTTTCCATCTTTTTCTGAACTAAAATACAGAGGATGTGCTCCGTCTAGAGAATACAGCATAATTTATCTTTGTTTCCTCATTACACTCCATGGTCAGTATGACCCTGTGCTGATATCATGTGGGTTTCTTCAACCCGGTATACATAGTTCAACTGCGTTAGTTTTGTAAACTTCAGATATGCATTTTTATAAATATAATGAGTCGGCAATTTTTGTTTCATTTTCTTGGAATTATTAAGTGCAAAATTAGCAGAAAGTGCAAGATTTTCTTTCAGAACGAAAGGTGCATTTAAATTCGCAGTATGGCAAAATGCTAGAGTTCGGTCAGCAGTGAAGTGATATATTCAAATCCTGGTCAGTTTATGAAAGAGTTTCTCATATCCGTTTTAATGTAAATTGTCTAGTTGAAGCAATACATATATACTTGACATTACTGTGTCACTAGCTTTCAGTAATTCGAGGAGAATTACCTAACAAAGGTAAAGCGAAAGCTTCTGATGATATTTACTGAAAACATGAGTTTGTGACATGGGAGAAAAGTAACGGTTCTAGAGTCAGCTGAAGAAATCCGTTTCTCATTGCCAGTGGACATTCGTACAAAAATGAATTAGGTATCGTTGGTTACTGGGAATTATTTTCGAACTGACGTGTACAAACAAAGGGGGAGGCAGCCATTGCTATCTTTGAAAGATATCCTAGAAAGGTCTCGAAGGTGAAGGCATTTAATCGGAATAAGTCTCGATCTCTGACATCGACTGTACTTGTTTTTAAATTTCGCAATGTTTGGACGAGAATGAGCAAAATGACTTTAACGGTTTTGAAAGAGCTAAATCCATGTTGAATAACCTCTGCATCCTTCATTCCTAACTACGTTTCGTAAGGCGTACAGTTTTGCATTTGAAGCTTTTGAGATCTGGGTTCAAACAATTTTTGCCCACAGAAGATAAAATGAAAACTTGTATCAAAACTCATGCCATATAACGTACATTTCAATTGACAAGCACAATTCATTTGGAAAATAAAATAAAACAGGAAAATAAACTAATATTGAGGTTGATTTTCAAAGCAAAGTGCATTGCTCTTGCTACTTTTGATAAAGCAAAACAATTCAGCCCTTTTCCTGACAGGTGCCCTTAAGGAGTATGCAAAAGTAGTATTTCTTAAACATCCTTTTTCGTTTTGATAACTGGAACCTTTCAAAGAATGAATGAGATTTGAACATTGTCATAAGTTTTTGAAAGGCGAGTCAAATTTGCGGCTAGAAATTTCGCGCCTCTCGACTGAAATGTCATTTCTTTATTTATGAAAGTCTTGGAACTTATCATTCCACACAACTACGTGACGACACCTAACTACTGATGTAATGAAAAGTGACGTTGAAACATTCCTCAGATTACAGATCTGCACCATCATTTTTCTTCCAGGCTGTTGCCATTTTGGCTTAATGTCATTCATCACAGAAATTATGTTCAAAGGATAAATGTTACTTTCCGTGCAAAGTCCTGGTAAAAGCCATTTAATGTCCCGAAGTCACGCATTCTTTCGGTGAATTTTCTTTTACGTTCTATTACTAGATCAATGATCTAAAAATATGAAAAGAATTTGGAGTATGAGTAATACGTGCATTTTTAGTTGTTTTCCTTTTTCAGCCATAGAGAAACAAATCCTCACAAAATACGAACTTATGCAGGTTTTACTTAATGGGGGAATTTATATTTCATTAGTGAAAAGGGATCATACCTTGTTTTTTATTAATTTTTAATGGCATTGAGCGGATTCCGTATGTGATACGGACATTTTCATAGTTATTTTAAAAGAAAATTGTCTGAAAGTCTTATTTATGAAAGTCCGGAACTTATTGTCTTTGGGCTTAAAAATCCTTTCTACTTTTACAGTAAGGGCACGAAAGCTGATTAACATTCTGAGTTTCTAAACATAGCTTCTTTATCGTCATATTTTTAATGACATTACTAATCACTTCCTAAAGGTATATTTGCCATTTTTTGCAAAAATAATTTTTTTAAGCGTTCCAATGTAACCCAGTTGAGGGAAAATGATGTATTCCTATTTAAGTTCAGCTTTCGTATCTGATCTTAAATGTAAGTTACAAATCTTAAATACTTATAGGAGGAAACTTCGTTCAACATTATTAATAAAAGATAATCTTCCTAATGAAAGTAATTTTCCCTGATCACAGATTAAATTTTGCTGATGATAACACTGATCGCCCATTTTATTTATTGGACTATTCATATGCAGTAAAGATCGTTACTGCACTACAATATTGTTCCTTATTTCATCAACTACCGTATTCAAGTCACTTGGCTTTGCAATAAAGAATGCCCTTCAGATTTCATTTCTTCCAAAATCTACTTTTTTGCTGAAATTAATAAGACAGACAAAAATCTCCTGTCAAAAGTAAAATACACTGAGGGAAAAAAATCCCAACACCACGAAAAAATAGTTGTAGAGGAATAAAATGGCGGCAATACATTTGTATAGGTAACATATTTAATCGATTAGGGTTTCAAGATCACAGCTTTTTGTAAGCGCGAGAAGAGCCATTTTAAATGTGAAATGCTGGTACATTAATAACCGGTGTAACCTCCAGAATGTTGAATGCAAGCACGCAAACGTTCATGCATTGTGTCGTACAGGTGCTGGATGTTAGTTTGTGGGATGGAGTTCCAGGCCTGTTGCACTTGGTCGGTCAATACAGGGACTGTTATGCTGGTTGGGGGTGACGCTAGTGTTGTCGTCGAATGATGTCCCAGGCGTGCTCGATTGGTGATAGATCTGGTGATCTAGCAGGCCACGGCAACATGTCGACACTCTGTAGAGCATGTTGGGTTACAACAGTGGTATGCGGGCGAGCGTTATCCTGTTGGAAAACACCCCTGTAATACTGTTCATGAATGGCAGCACAACAGGTTGAGTCACCAGACCGACGTACAACTGTGCCGTCAGGGTGCGTGGGATAACCACGAAAGTGCTCCTGCTGTCATAGGAAATTGCTCCCCAGACCATAACTCCAGGTGTAGGTCTAGTGTGTCTCGGCCGCAGACAGGTTGGTTGCTGGCGCTCACCTGGCCTCCTTCTAACCAACACACGGCCATCACTGGCACCCAGGCAGAACCGGCCTTCATCAGAAAACACAACAGATCTCCACTTTGTCCTCCAATGAGTTCTAGCTTGACACCACTGACGTCGCAAACGGCAGTGGTTTGGAGTAAATGGAATGCACGCTACATGGCGTCTGGCTCGGAGCTGTCCTTCAAGTAACCGATTTGTTACAGTTCGTTGTGTCACTGTGGTGGCAACTGCAGCTCGAATTGCTGCCGCAGACGCGATACGATGCGCCACGGCCATACGCCGTACACTGCGGTCTTCCCTTCCAGTAGTGCCACGTGGCCGGCCGGAACCCGGTCTTATTGAGGCAGTACCTTCCCTTGACCACCGCTGCCAACAATCATGCACAGTGGCTACATTCCTGCCAAGTCGTTCTGCAATATTGCGGAACGAAAATCCACCTTCTCGTAGCCCTATTACACGACCTCGTTCAAACTCCGTGAGCTGTTTATTAATGGCTTCTTCGTCTTCTTAAAGGCATTCTTGACTAACATCAACACACTACGTCGAATCTCGACGATAACTAACGCTCACGAACGTTGCAGCGCGTATTTACAGCAAACCTGCTTTGCATGTTCCGAGGGGCGCTTCTAGCGCCACACGTATGCACCGAGCGCGAAATTTGCATAGACGTTATCTTGCAGATATACTCTCACCGCCTACCAACTGTCGTTTATCTAACACAACCCCTTCTTGGTGTTGGGATTTTTTTCCGTCAGTGTAACTTATGGCCGTAAATATACATGTCAGATTTTATTCCTTGTAAAATTTGGTCCTTTGCTGGAAGTAAAAAACATTATTTAAAAAATTAACCCACAAATACTGAAATAACTTTTAACTAGTAGCTCTTCCCTGTTTTACGTCTGAATATTTGTCCCAATTTGTTTCGGAGTATAGCCACATCTTTTCCATTTTTAAATCTTACTCAAGAAGGGCATAACATCTCTCTAGAAATAAATAATACAGACATTTGACGTGGACCAGGAACATAAAACATAAGTGATCGCTCTTTCCACATTTATAAGTGAGTCACGGACGTGGAAAGAGCGATGACTTCTGTTTGATGTTCCTGGTCCACGTCAAATGTCAGTATTAATTATTTATTCGCCTTCTAGTTATTTGTTCAGTTGCTTCTTACCATCTTTTGTTAATCCCCAGCATTGTGCGTGGCTCCAAGAAGCAACCTGCCAAGTGGCTTGGCAGTTAGTCGTATGTGAGTCTGGAGGAATTCGAGGCCGCTGTGGTGTAGTGGTAGCATGTCCGGCGCGTAACTGGAAGACCTTGGTTTCGATTCCCGGTGGCGGCCAATGATAATATGATAATTTTTCCGTGACTCACTTACAAACGTGGAAAGAGCGATGACTTCTGTTTGATGTGCTCTAGAAATATGCGATTCCTTGTCCCAACTTGCTCGGAATATAGCCCGCCTCTACCATTTCTAAGATGACCAGATCTCTCTCTAGAAACAGACGAAATTTTCCATTTGAACAACTTTCCACATCCTAAAAGAGGAACCATAATTTATTTCTAGAGCATCTTTCCCTTTTTTGAGGATACACACCTAAACCAAGCAGCAGCTTTTTAGTTTAGAATGAAAATAAACATCATAGGGAATTAATTCAAACACTGGACGTGGATCAGGAACATCAAACAGAAATCATCGCTATTTCCACGGTAATAAGTGAGTCTCCGAAAAATTCTCATTGGCCGCCACCGGGAATCGAACCCAGGATCTTCCAGTTACGCGCCGGATATGCTACCACTATTGCTACCATGCTACCAGCATTTTTTCCGAGACTCACTTGTTAACGTGGAAGAGCGATGATTTCTGTTTGATGTTCCTGATCCACGTCCAGTGTTTGAATTAATTATCCATTCGACTCCTAGTTATTTGTTCAGTTCCTACTTTCCATCTTTAGTAAATCCCCAGCATTGTGTGGGGCTCCATGTAGTTTGGCAGTTAATCATATGTGAGTCTGGCAAATTCGAGGCCGCTGTGGGACAGTGGTAGCATGTCCGGCGCGTAACTGGAAGACCCTGGATATGATTCCCAGTTGCTGCCGATGATAATTTTTCCGATACTCACTTATTAACGTGGAAAGAGCGATGATTTCTGTTTGATCATAGGGAATGCTTGTATATTGCTCAACATGAAGTTAACAAAAATGCGTTTTGAGATTCTTACTTAGACTATCCTCCACGGTTTTTCTTTGCATTCTTATTGCATAACAATGATAACGTGGTATATAAAGAAGTAACAGAAGAAGTGAAGTTTAGATAAACTATTAAAAATGCTTTTTTGTTAGCTCATTTATGTCTTGAGATAATCAAGTGCTACTAATATATATTTAGGTAATTTCTTATTGCTATTCTTACGAGAAAGTTTGCCAGCAGATTTGTTGTTGCGAACGGCGGTACCAATTTTCTTTCCAACTAAATTATTTCAGTCAACCCTTTCTTTTTCTGCTGCAATTCATTAAATGCGACACTAACAGCTTTTCCAACTGACTTGTTGTGATTCATCTGAGTAAACACCGGACAAGTAACTTGTCAACCAATTTAATTTTGCTACAACTCAGTAAGATATCTTTTTTACACTGCTGGCCAAGAAAGAAGGATCCGATTGGCCTGAAATTCGCAGCATGCGTCGCCCGCGAGAGGACATGCAAACGAGTAGTATTGCAGGGCATATGCAAATCATGTGCGCCCGGCACGCCACCGAGAAGCACTATAAGAAGGGTGCACAGAAGGCAGGGTGTAAGTAGTGGAAGTGTGTTGTGCTGCCGGACCTGTGCATGGGGAGCTTCCTGATGCCTCGTCGCAGAATACTGCAGTCATTCCAGCACATTTCGGAGTGCGACAGAGGACGAATAGTGGCTTATCGCGACAGCGGTTTATCGTACTGAGACATCTGCGCCAGTGTAGGACGACATCCAGCCACATTGAGGCGAGTATGGAATCGGTAGGTGCAGGAGGGACGGACGGACCGACGTGAGCGATTGCCGCAGCCGCGGCACACCACCGGACGAGAGGACCGGCATGTTGTGCGGCGGGTATTGACGGATCGCACAGCCACATCACGAACGTTAGCGCAGGAATTAGGGTGTGTCGCGCGACAACCTGTGTCGGCACGTACCGTTCAACGTCGCCTGCTGGAGCGGGGACTTATCGCACGGCACCCATTGCTCCAATTACCATTGACGTTACACCGCCGGTGGGCCGTTGAACGCCGCATATGGACTACGGAATGGCACGACATTGTCTTTTCCGACGAATCCCGCTTCTGCCTGCAACACCACGATGGTCGACTCCGCGTGTGGAGGCACCGTGGCGAGATACTGTATGACGCCTGCATTATGCAACGCCATAGCGGTCCGTCGCCTGGCGTTATGGTTTGGGGCGCAACTGGATATGACACACGCACCCCTCTGGTACGCATCGCCGGTACACTCAACAGCCACCGCTACATCTCCGACGTTTTGGAGCCTGTAGTCCTCCCTTAACTGCAGGGCCTGCCAGCGGTCACGTTTCAACAGGACAATGCGCGCCCACACGTGGCACGCATCGTGCAACAATTCTTCACGGCCCACCAGGTGTCACTACTGAAGTAGCCAGTCTGTTCTCCCGATATGTCGCCCTTCGAACACGTCTGGTCGCCCAAAGCCTCTTTCGTTCAACGCCGCGGCGTTTAGCGGCCGTTATTACCAGCAATGGGGGCCACACGAACTATTCATGTCTGCGTGTTCCGCAAGTCGCACGAGCCTGTAAGCTCAATCGTTTTATCTTTATATTTGTTGTTATGTGTCCAGTAAATCTGGCTTCGCTATCTCGTGTCCTTCTTGGTTTTGCTTTTTGGATGGCCAGCCGTGTATTTTGGGAATTAACGACCACTGTGAGTGTCTCTATGGGTTATAAGCAGTCTCCCTTCCTTAGTGTGGGGCCATTGGTTCCAGAGAAAGGAAGGGCCAATATCTTATGACAAGCGCACCACCTATACCTCCAATCGCAACCGAATTGTTAGAATTCATTACTTTGATAACTGCGGCCCCAGGGC
This sequence comes from Macrothele yani, assembly GCA_039090855.1. NCBI lineage: Eukaryota > Metazoa > Arthropoda > Arachnida > Araneae > Macrothelidae > Macrothele > Macrothele yani. Next base: position 65,352,115 of record CM077015.1, read on the forward strand.
TACTAAGTAAGATACACACCAACCACTTCGTCAAAAATATTCTGGTTCTACAGTTAAATAAGTTTTATCAAATAATTTTGTGCTGCCGCGTTGGCATATTAGATTTAATTCTATTGGTTGGAATATTTAAAGCAAGAGGAAAACTTTACGTTTGATCACAGCCATGTTTTAACCCTTTAACGACCACATTTTTCAAATTTCGTGTCCCTCAGAGTACCATAACGTCCTAAACTGTCTTTCGCTCCATTCAGAATCCCCCCTCCCTTTACAAGTTAACAAAAGAAAGATGGGTGCTCGGTCAGCCTACAAAACTCCCGATCTATAGTCTAGATGGCCTTTAGTCGTTTCCAGGGGACCATCACAGCATTCTTCCACGAAGAAGACATGAGATGTCATGAGAGTAAATAATATCACCCTGGAGATACCAACGCTTGCTTTACTTATCCGTTTAGCCACAACAGTGATTACTGAGTGTGTCTTTCGCTGATCCTGTAGTGGCCCTGTAAATTAAAAAAAAACAGGTGGGGGTAGGAAATTCTACCTACCCTAGACGGGTGTTTTCGGGCGGTCGTGGTAGTTTGAATGTAAGAGCGTCTCGGGCGTTATAGTTGTTAAAGGGTTTTAAAAAGATTCAGATACTTTTGCCGTTTGCAAAAAGTACTCTAATAAATAAAAAGGTTATTTATGATATAAAAAATCATTCTCGGTCATGCACTCTCCTATGTGCACTTAATTATTCTTTGATATAATTTCATACCCGATGGGATTCAGATTTTCTCCCTCTATTTCTGGGATCTCTGCTTTCTGTTATTCTTCAAAACTGTTAGAGTTATTGGTTGACAAATCCTGCTTTCTATGACTGCGTCAGGCTTGTCACTGAATTTAGTTTCTTCAACGCAAAGCATACCTAAAGAAACGCGATCAAAGAAGGCTTCCAAATTTAAAAGATGTGAATCCGTGTATTGGTGTAATTATGACATGGATGTTAAGTCAGATAATATCCGAAAACTTGAAAATTGCATCGTCCTGAGGCGAGAATTGAATCCGCGTCTCCCGGATTGCGCTCGAGTATGCTAACGACTACACCACCCAAAACGACCAAGTTTCAAGTTTCCGATTAATTTGAATATAACCATCACAGGATTCGTTAGCATACTCGGGTGCTATTCGGGAGACGCGGGTCTGATTTCCTCTCCAGTACGACGAAATTTTGAAGTTTTCGCATATTATCTGATTTAACATCCATGACATATGTATTTACACCAATAAACGGATTCACGTTCTTATTCATAGACGTCTTCCTTAACTAAACTATGTCGTGTAATCAGACACAATTTTTTATTTGAAGCTAAATTGACGAAAAATAGTCACAAATCTAAGTTCATATTTTTGCAAGCTTTCACAGATGTAAAACCAACTCACAGCCTGTTAACGATTATATGTCCTTTTTATTTTTCTCTTGCACGTTGAAAAAGTGCCGTCTGACATGAATCAACTGGAAAATATGCGCAGCGGAACAACGGAATTCCGAAGGTTTCGGATAAACCGTCCGAGCAGGCCTTGGGTTCGTATTCTAGATAAGGCGCGGGTAGTGTGCTTTTCATTCGACGCCCGTTTCCACACTTACCTGTAACGAGCTGCCCAAAATGTTCGTTGTCCTCAGAATTCCTCATGTCTGTCGTTAAACAACGAGACAAAAAGGGCCATGTCCTCAAATTATTGTGTCATTTCCAACCTACAGCTTTGTAGTGTATGGCGTTTTAAGTCACTTGTAAAATTTTAAGCGTTCGGTTTAACTGCTACATTGTTGAAACTTTTGCTGTGGTGCTACACCATATCCAAAGTTCTGTGTGAAAATTCGTGTTACCATTCACAAATATATTAGGTTGTAATGCTGTCTAAAACACGATAAAACTACATTAAAACCACAACACACTAGTTGCAAGATGAAATGAAAATTTACTACACTTAAAACCAGTATGTTACAGTTAAAATGATAAAATTACATGAGGCGAGATCTTTCGGGTCACCCCTTGGTGCCCATTGTCAAGCCAACTGTGAATACATGTGGTGCGGTGACAACTTATATGCTTTATAATAGTCAGGTGATGTCGCCATGGTAACAGTAATGTACATGTGAATAAACATAGATTTTAAGGTTAACATTAAAATCATATTAACGATGGAGGTTCCAATGAACGTATAACACGTTGCCTTTTTAAAGGGAGGGAATAAGGTAGGTCATAGTTACAGCCTAATTTGTTAAACCATACTATAAAAAGTGCTTCCGCAAACAAGGTGTCTTTCTTGTATTTGGTGTAAGCGAGATGAGAGACTTCGTTCCAACACGGAGTAAAATGATTGAGGGTTACTGTGAGAGCTAAAGACGTGGTTGTAGCTTCCCTGGAAATGTCATATTGGTGTTCACGGGATCGAACCGAAATTGTTCGTAAAGTGGAGCCAATGTAACTCGAATTTGGTTGATTAGGGGTTTGGGGGCGTAGAGGAATACAGTATACACCATGTTTTTTGCCTGTTGATACAACATCTCGGTCAGAACGTAAATTCTTAAAAATGTTAGAGGTTCTGATCCTGAAATGTAATTTATGTTTATTACAAAATTGGTTAAGCATGTTGACAATAGGGAGGTTAAAGCTTACATAGCCAACAAATTTCACAGTCGGTTTGTCTACTTGTAGTTTTGTGGAGACAGTCCGTTGGTAACGAGAGATAAGCTTCGGTACTACATAAGGTGGGTAACTAAAGGTCTTAGCTAAGTTTGAAATAAATGTAAGTTCAGTCCGACGATGACGAATTGGAGAAGAATGGGTAAAAGCTCTTGTTATATATGAACGTAATCCTGCTAGTTTATGTTGAATCGGATGGTATGACGAGAAAGGGATAAGTGATGGTACCAAAGTTGGTTTACAAAAAACTGAATAAGATAGCCGATTGGTACCGGATTGACGATGAAGACAAAAATCTAAGAAAGGAAGGGAACAGTTTTCTTCGTTACCTATGGTAAATTTAATGGTGGGAATGAATGAGGAGAGTGTTTGAACAAATTGTTGAAACAGTTGCAGTGAATGAGGCCAAAAAATCAGAACATCGTCTACATATCGTAAATAAAGTAAAGGGGGAATGGGGTTTGTGAAATGATAGATTCTTCTAAAAACTGTAACACAACTTCTGCAAGGATAGGAGATAGGTGGGATCCCATTGGGGCCCCATCAAGCTGTTGTTAGATGATGCCGTCAAATTTAAAGTATGACCATTTTGTAACAAGTTTTAAGGCTGACATGATAGCTTCATTTTCAACAGGCGAAGTATTAGACGTAGAGTATAATTTTTGTTCAATAAGTTCATGGGCAAGTGAAACAGTTACATTGGGGAATAATGAATTAACATCAAGGGTTGCCATAAGAAACGGAATATCAGTCCGGTTAAAAGCCTTAACAGTATCTAGTGCTTGACGAGAACTTTGGATGGGAAATTTTGAGGGAAAAAAGTAGGGGGAAAGGAAAGTAGAAATGGCTCTCTCTAATGGACTGGCAGGACTATTGAATCCGGAGACTAAAGGTTTAATTGGGTGGTCTTCCTTGTGAAGTTTTAATTTGCCAAAAAGTAATGGGATACCAGGTCCATTTGGTGGATGCATATTTGAAGCAATAGACGTTGGAAGAAAGCCCTTATTTTTTAGTTTACTAAGTGAACTGATAGCACCAGATGTTGGTTTAGTGGTAATAATTTTATGGGGAATATTGTCTATTGCCTCTTTAAGATTTTGATAGTAATCAGCTTTGTCAAGGAACACAATTTGAAGTGATTTGTCAGCAGAAATAGTGGAAAATTAGAGAAAGTACATCTGACAAGTTCTTGATCAAAAGTTCTAATAATACCCTCTACTTGTGGAAATATTTTAATAGGGGTTATTTTTTGTGGAGGATAGTCATACTATAGCCTCGTACCAAGGCGGACATCTGGGTGTCGTTAAGTGAGAATGCACATTAAAGAATATACGTTGTCACCGCACCACATGTATTCACAGTTGGCTTGACAATGGGCACCAAGGTGTGACCCGAAAGATCTCGCCTATGTGATATTATCATTTTAACTGTAACATACTGGTTTTAATTGTAGTAAATTTTCATTTCATCTTGCAACTAGTGTGTTGTGGTTTTAATGAAGTTTTATCGTGTTTTAGACAGCATTACAACCTAATATATTTGTGGTGTTACACCAGTTGCACCATTTTCTGGAAAAAGATACACCATTATGTGATGCAAACAAAACGAAAGGACGTGGTACGACTTTGCACCACGTTATGGTACAAGGTTTCGTCATGTTGTTGGATTTTGTCTGTACCACATGCTTATGTATCTTTTCTCAGAAAATGGTGCAGCTGGATTAGGACCACTTTTTGGTGCAAGTACAACAAAATGTTTAACCGTGTGCAGAAATCGTTTTCATTGTAATACTAGGTTTAAGGCTTAAGCAGGAACTGTAATCCTAAAGTTGTTATTTTAGTGTTTACGTTCTTAAATGCTATCTGATTTAGCTATGAACTTCGTGAACATAATATCAAATAGTTCTCAATATAGCAAACACTAACGGCCAAAAGTACGGAATGAATCAACGTAAGACACATTTCGTAGTTCACGTTTATTATTTTTCACTTGCATTCATCAAATTAGACCACTTCTAGCCAGAGTAAATCTTGCTGGCTTCATGCCATCTATTAGTCACAATACTTCGCATCTTGCGATTATAACACGTTGCTATCTCAAATGCGCTTATCGTTAACAAGTCGCTCTATCCAAATACGCTTATTGCCAACAGGACGTTGGATCCGTGTCGTTAACCATTCGCTATCACAAAACGCCCACCTAAAAAAATCGTTATCTCAAATTGCCCTTGCTACATTCAGTGATTGCGTTTTACTGACCTATGATGTCAGACTTATCCGGGGAAATACTGTGTCGTTAAGACTGAAAACTTTTAACGGGAAGAAGTCCAATTTACATAAGGATACAGAAACTCAAAACGAAGATTAAAGTAGAGGTATACGTCAGAAGCTGAACATTCATGTAAGAGCAAATTTTCTTTAAAGTTGACTCCACAGATTTCGCGCGCTATCGGACCTTACTTGAACGGACGAGTTCTTTACTATTTGCTCATGAAAAACTTCTATATTTCAGAACGTAGTTCTGTGTTACTGTAATTTATTGACGTTATTTTATTCACTTGAAAGGAACCCAGGTAGCACAGCCTTGCAATATAACATAAGTCCAACACTGAGCCATCGCCTTCTATTCCTAAAAGACCGTGGCTCAGTGCTGGGCCTACGTTAAATTGGAAGGCTGTGTTACCTGGGAAAACACTCCATCTTAGAACACAATGCTAATTTTTGCAACTTCAAAGAATTCAGCGCTGGATGCCGCTAACTAGCAAATGACCAGCATTTTGAGCACAAGTTCTATCGAGATAAATTCTGATAGTATAAATAAACTCAAGCACCACTGTACATTTTCCATTTTGTGCAGTTTTCTTACTTTCGAAAATCGCTTCGTTCTCATGTACTTCCAAATATTTTAAAGAAATGGAGCTATCGTGCTATATAATCAATTACATACAGTTCTTTTTCTATCTCTCCAACTACTTTACAACAACGGTATGTTATTACTCAACAACGGAATATTAATACACATTTTGAAGATGACAATCCGTTTTTAGGTGTAATTGTGACGAGGATGGTACGTTTTACCATCCTGATCACAATTACACCAAAAAAACGGATTATCACCATAAAAATGTGTATTATATGGTGTAATCTCGTATTTCATTCATGAATGGTATATTAAGCTAATTTCTTTCTTCCTTGACTTCTGTATCTATTAAAGTCAATGTCACCAATACCAAGTATTGAACTATATTCTTATTAGGTTAGAACGAAAAAGAACACAACAATGATACATGCAACGCAAGCACTATCAGCTATGCACTGTCTGCAGCTGAGCTGAATTTTCCTCTCAGCTCGGAACATATACAGGAATGTGGATTTGGAACTGGAAAAAAAATGCCATAACATCAAGGTAATGTTTTGAACCAAAACACAGAAGCGCTGACAGTTTATAGAAGGAAAGAGACCTAACTGAAGTATAAAATGGCAATAAATTCAATTCCTGTTTCTCGTTCAGCCGAGAGACAAGTTCCCTAAGTTATACTTCCCACAAAGACATCAGAGAAGCAGTCTCGGCGTTCCGTGGAGGAACTGAATAAAAAGTATCTATGAAGAGACTGACTTAATAAAACTATAAAAGGAGATTTTTCTGTCCCCACGCAGCTCCGGTTTCTTCTGTATCGCTTTCTTGCCGATGCTTATCTATTCTGCAGACCGCAAAAGATGAACTGTAAAACTGTTTAGCATCCAGGAAGCTTCGCAACGGTATTCGGGAGAGCACACACACACATGCATGCACTCATACACACGCATTAGTAGCTGTGCAAGACATAGAGCAAAGAAAAGAGTAGGGCCTTTGCGCACTTTCGCAGATTTATGACACGTCTTCTTTGCTGTCTCGTTGTTGGGATTTTATTGCCGCAGAATTTTCTCACGGCCGTTGAGCAGTTGGAAGTATCTTTAAAATAAACTTTACGCCATTCACCACGTCAAAGACATGATTAAAAAAAGAAAGGAATGAAACCCTAACCGTAAATAAGAAAAAGCCAAAGGAAGTATAATAACGAGGGTCTACTTCACTTATGTGCTTAAAATCATTCTACAAAATATCATATGCAATTGCTTAGAGTAACAGATCAAATATTGATGAAATATGTATATAATGTATGTGTGATACGGCCAGGGCCCGAAGTCTAGTACCTTCGCAAAATGACTTACCGCTTTTAGCATTGGCTAGCTCATGTGGCCAAAGCCCGAAATATACAATAATTCACCAGTACTTCGGGCTTTCGCCGGCCAGTTCTACATTTGACCGTAAGAAACTGGCAAAAGTTAAAAGTTTTGTTGGCAGCCCCTGTGGCGCAGTGGTCTAAGCGATGGCCTCTGACCATTCGTCCGAAAGGGGTCCGGGTTCGAATCCCGGAGAGGCATGGATGTTGTGTTTATCTTACGACACTGGCTCTCTCTATCGCTTCTCTGGAACCAGAAACCCTAAATTAGGGACGGGCGACTGCTTATAGCCCATGGAGTTGCTCACGGTGGTCGTTAAAACTCCAATCAAAAAAAAAAAAAATTGCGGAGCTGTGCAGCGGTGTGCTCTCCCACCGACGTTATTAATGTTTTAAAGCAATTGAATGCCAGAAGTGAGTTCACCGTTCTTAAAGAGAAATTCATTACTGTGTAATCAATTCCGGATGATGAAGTATTATTAAGAGCAGCATCATCGAGTGAATCTTTAACTGGAGGCCAAGGACTTTCATGGTGCTTCTGTAGTGGAAAATATTTAGGAAATCAATGTAAGTGTAAACGAGCCGATAGGTTATGTAACTCCAAATGTCATAACAGCTCAGATTGCACAAGCAAGGAAAACTAAACAGATTTCCACAATGGTAAAATCAGATATTTGAAGTGATTCGTTCAACTGTCATAATTACATGTTTATAAATGAAATGGTGTTATACTGTCAAACTGCCCAAGCAAGTAAAAAACAGATCATAGTGTTTAAGATCATCATTTGTTTATCTCTTTTATGTGATATGAACACCTTTCAGAAAATGCTTATAATTAGATGTTTTTGTGTTGGTTTTTTGGCGGTGTAAGCCAGTAGAGATCCCAGTCCCAGGTGATCTTCTGAGAGATCACCTGGGACTTGGATCTCTACCGGCAAAACTATGGGATATTTACCCACTGAATCCTGAGCTTCGACCCACACAGAATCACTGAAATAAACATGATTACTAACTTTGGCCAGTTTCTCACGGCCAAATCTAGAACTGGCCTGGCCGAAGTACTGGTAAATTATTGTATATTTCAGGCTTTGGCCACATAAGCTGGCCAAAGTTAGAAGTGTCCGATGATTTTGCGAAGTGACGAGAGTTCTGGCTTTGGCTGTAACATATATACACTATCTACTAACACGTAATCGGACACCCCTGCAATCGATGATATATGCGGTCCTGAAACACGTCACGGCCGCCGCCATTAAATGCCGTGAGAAACAACAACGCAACCAGTCGCATGCAAGATGCCACGCAGTTCGGAGCTCTCTGATTTCAAAAAAGGTGTAATTGTCGGGTATCACAAAAACGGCCGATCCATACGTGACATATCCAGCAAGTTGATGTACCCAAAATCGACAGTGGCCTACGTGATTGGCAGTGGAAGATAAGAGGTGACTGTCGGAATGTGCCCCGACACGGCAGACCCGTAAAACTGGGAGTTAAAGATCTACGGGTGCTGGCCAGACAAATTCAGAAGAACCGCACCAAATCGATGGGCCACATCCGCGAGGAGTTTCAACAGGCATCCGGGAGTGTTCTTTCGATGAATACCATCCGTAAGGAAGCCCATCTGCTCGGTTATCATGGACGTGCTGCCGCCCACAAGCCTTTGATCACCAAGTCCAGTAGCGCTGCTCGGCTAACGTGGTGCAAAGAACGTCAACAGTGGACTGTTGAACAGTGGAAACAGGTTCTCTGGAGCGACAAATCAAGGTTCACCCTCTACCATTCGGATGGCAGGGTCTGGGTTTGGCGTCTGCCTGGAGAACGCCTCCTGCCGGAATGTATTGTGCCAACTGTGAAGTTCGGCGGCGGTGGATTTATGCTAAGGGGGTGTTTCTCCTGGTATGGCACGGGACCCTTGGTCGCAATTCCTGGTAGACTCAACGCCGAGACCTATTGCACCATTTTGGATGACCATGCGCTTCCTACGTTGTGGCAGTTTTACGGGGTGGACCCATGTTACTTGCAGATGACAATGCCCCCTGTCGTGTTGCGAGGTCTACCATGGCTTGGTATGGTGACAATGGGGTTAATCGAATGGACTGGCCTGCGTAGAGCCCGGAACTTAACCCTATCGAGCACCTCTGGGACGAGTTGGAGCATCGACTTAAGGGGTACTCCCACCGTCCGAAATCGGTGAAGGAACTGACCTGTCTTCTCCAAGCCGAGTGGAAGAAAATACCGCTAGCCGTCGTACAACGCCTGGTTGTGAGTATGCCCCGGAGGGTCGCAGCTGTAATTGTCGCTCGTGGAGGCTCCACCAACTATTTAAGGTGAATAAATTTCGTTTTCCTTTGCAGTCACATGTGTCCAATTACTTGTTGGTAGATAGTGTATCTTGCACAGTTCAACAACATGTTCCACATTAAAAGTCGTTTGCGTTATTAGACATGAGTTGTACATATTAATGGTGCTGATTTCGGTTTTATTTTCCCACGTAAGGCTTCTCTTTCACAAAATGATGTAGCAATCTGGGAGGAGCGCGAGTGAAATTGTAAGATATCAGAGAGCAAAAATATAGAATAAATTTGTTGCTGATGGAACATCATCACATTCAAAACATTTATACAAATCTTACGTTCTCAATATCTGGTGAGATTTAGATTTATTTTTTAATTTATGTCTTTTCATTTCAAAGTTGTGCTTGCTACACTTACTTTTATGCCTCTTATGGGGTCTTTTTTGTGAAACATTCAACAGTGGTTACCCTTCATATTGACATTCCATTTTTCAAGGTACCTTCATTTCATATCTTTTATTGCTTGGTGAAACCTTTCACCATGGTCTTCATTCAAAGTTCCTATAATTTCTGGGAAGTAGTCCAAATGAGCTTCAAGCAAATGTACTCCTAGGCTCATATTACATCATAACACTTTAAACTTCTCCAACATCTTGTTCACGATTTCTTTGTCGTTCAGATCCTTGCAGCTACATAAGAACTGTTTCATCGCATATTTGATGGCAACCCTTGCTTCCTTTTGAATAACAATCAGTGTTTCCAAAATTCTCATCCTGAGCTAGTTTCCTTATGCCTAGTGTGACGTACGTGCCAGCAGGATGCATACGACATAAAGGCAGATAGCAGTCAGAACAAACGTCCGCGTAGCTCAATTGGTAAAGTGACTTATTCCGGAATGAGGGGACCCGGGTTCTAGCCCCGGCGTCGATAAAAATGACGGAGAAATTTACTTCGTTATACTAGTTCTATAAATATGCCTCCTTTGAGCATGCTGTCCGACACAATCGCGGAAACTTTTGTTCAAACTCATACAACACTCTTCATGTTGTGGTGAAGCCTTCACAACTGATCTTATGATCATATGTAGAGGATTTTAGTAAGGGAGTGTCTGACCCCAGGTCTTAAACAACCCTTAGAAATAGAAAGCTAGGAGATTCTGGCTAGAGTACCCGATAGGAAAGTGACACGGAAGCGAAGTAGAAAGGGAGAGGAAGACGCCCTTATTTATTACCGAGGGGCCAGTACCCGGTCTTTTACAACTGTTTCATCATGCCACGTTTTAAATGCAAAGAAAGCAAGAGAACATTTCCGGATCATCCAAAATCTATCGTACAATGTTCATTGTTCCCGGTGTAAGCCCAGTTCTGCCTGGCCGTTTTTTCCTCTGTGCAGTGTAGACTGTTTACTTTATGATCGCATTCACACAAGAGCCCTGTCTACTTTGTGTATTCCGACTGTTGCCAAACAGCCAAGAAAGTACTTTGAGACCCCACAAGCCATGCAACTGTGTGTCTTTGTAATCCATTTATGTTAAAAGTATGAATCCTTTGGCTCCATCAGCTACCCAATAACATATGTACGTACATACAGTACATATAACTAAGCTGTTCTTTGAGATTCAAATGTCAGCTCCTCAAAGAAAAGACAAACCGCCAGAGAAGTGTTTAACTGATTGTACTAGAATTTACAGTACTTACTTTTGGTGTATCAAACGTCTCCATTTACAGCAATCTTTCCACTTAGCTGGAGCTTCGCTGATATCCATCACACGACGCACACAAGACCTTTCTTACTTCATACTCATAATTTTTTTCTCATGCAGACATTCCTGAATCTGGTCCTCGCAAGATTTCCTGAGCCTTCTTCTATCTTTCTTTTCTAACACTTATGGTGAAAAATATTCTCTTAGTAAGCATCTCATCACTCGTTCTTTCAACCTGGCTAATTCACCCAAGAATATTAGTCACCACATTACTAACAACGTTTTGCCTCATATTACACAACTGCAACACATCTTCATTTCTCACATGATCAGATCGAGTCTTGCTCCCCCTCCCCCGTAAAAACGCATCTCTTCAACACACAAACGACTCCTACGTCTGTTCTGCAGTACCCAGGATTCATTGCTGTACCTTAGAGTAGGAACAATTACACTTTCATGCGCAGCCATTCTGGACTTCCTTGAGAATCCATCATTTCTGTGAAATCTTCCTAAAGCAGCTATGACTTTCAATGAAGAGTTCACTCGCCTACTAATTTCCCCATCTAATTTGTTCTCTCTGTTAAACATGCTTCCCAAATATACAAACTCCTTCACCTGGTCAATCACTGTGTCATTTACACTTAGCTTGCATTCAGTGCTAAGAGTTCCTCGCTCAAAAATTATAACTTTGGTTTTTTATAACTTTGGTTTTTTCCTTATTTATACTCAGGTCGAATTTCATAGAAACTTCGAACATCTGGGACAACATATTCTGAAACTCACTTTGCTCACACTTTTGCTCTCTGTCAACAGGACTGTGTCATCAGCATGCAGCAATCTTCACACACGGGTATTACCAAGACCAAAACTAGTATTGCCCATTTTGGTATCACGCGTGCACGCAATCCATAAATAGGTTAAACAGTTAAACAGTCATGGTGACATTATACAACATTGTCTGACGCCTGCATGAATAGAAAATCATTTTGATACAACACCATTCACTCATACACATGCTCGAATGCTAGAATACATGGCTTTCACACTATCAAATACTGTAAATTCCCAGGAATACCACATTTATTCAATGCCTTCCACAGAAGTATCCTATTTACTCAGTCATAGGCTTTCTCTAAATCTATGAAGGCACAGAAACCTTCTTACCAACAGACAGATACTTTTCAATAATCATGCATAATGCAAAATTTGATTACTGTAGCCTTTACCAGGCATAAAGATACTCTGCACATCTCACACATTCTATGGTGTAAGACTCCATTCCATGGCGCAATCAGCAACCACGATAGTTTTTGCATTGAGTCTGTTCAAAATAAGATCTTTGCAGAGAGCAAATTCTCTTCTTGAGCATAATAAGGAACAAATGCCTTCTTCCGGTTCCGACACCAAGAAAATTATGTGAGAGATGCTAAACTCTTTTTTGGATTTCATTTTGAGATTTAAAAATTATGTAGAATACTTAACAAGGCTGACACTTTGTGAAACATATTGAGGATTTGTGTTACATCTACATTGCTGGCCCTCCAAAATGCAACACCAAGAAGGACACGAGATAGCAAAGCCAGATTTACCAGACATCAATAGTTCGTGTGGTCCCCATGGCTGACAATAACTTCCGCTACACGCCGCGGCATCGAACGAAAGAAGCTTTGGATGTGGGATTGGGGTATGTCGGTCCAGGCTGCTTCCACACGTTACCACAGTTCATCACGGGTGGTGCTTGCCGGGCCACTCGGTTGCCGATCAGCGACCAGACGTGTTCGATGGGCGACATTTTGGAAGAACAGGTGGCCCACGGCAGCAGTGACACCTGGTGGGCCGTGAAGAATTGTTGCACGATGCGTGCCACGTGCGGGCGCGCGTTGTCCTGTTGAAACGTGGCCGCTGGCAGGTCCTGCAGGTAAGGTACGACTACAGGCTCTAAAACGTCGGAGATGTAGCGGTGGCTGTTGAGTGTAACGGCGATGCGTATCAGAGGGGTGCGGGTGTCATATCCAATTGCGCCATAAACCATAACGCCAGGCGACGGACCGGTATGGCGATGCATAATGCAGGCGTCATACAGTCTCTCGCCGCGGTGCCTCCACACGCGGATCCGACCATCCTGGTGTTGCAGGCAGAAGCGGGATTCGTCGGAGAAGACAATGTTGTGCCATTCCGTAGTCCAGATGCGGCGTTCAACGGACCACTCCCGCAGCACTCGCCCGTGGTGTAACGTCAATGGCAATCGGAGCAATGGGCACCGTGCGAAAAGTCCCCGCTCCTGCTGACGACGCCAAACGGTACGTGATGACACAGGTTGTTGCGCAACACACCCTAATTCCTGCGCTAACGTTCGTGATGTGGCGGTGCGGGCCGTCAATGTCCGTCGCACAACATGCCGGTTCTCTCGTTCGGTGGTGTGCCGCGGCTGCGGCAATCGCTCACGTCAGTCCGTTCATCCCTCCTGCATCCCACCGAATCCATGCTTGTCTCACTGTGGCTAGATGTCGTCCCACACGGACGCTGATTTCTCGGTACGATAAACCGCTGTCCTGATAAGCCACTATTCGTCCTCTGTCAAACTCCGAAACGTGCTGGAATGACTGCCGTATTCTGCGACGAGGCATCCAGGAAGCTTCCCACGCACAGGTCCGGCAGCACAACACACTTCCACTACTTACACCTCGCCTTCTGTGCACCCTTCTTATAGTGCTTCTCGGTGGCGTGCCGGGCGCACATGATTTGAATGATTCGACTCGTCAGACCAGGCTACTTGTTTCCAGTCATCTAATGTCCAGTGATGGTGTGTCCGTGCCCCAGCGAGGCGCATAGCTCTGCGTCGTGTACCCATCAAGGAGTCTCGGGTTGGGCGTCGGCTCCCAAAGCCCATGTCGCGCAGGGTACGTTGCACAGTCCGGACGCGGATGCTTGTTGCGGCTAAAGCATTGAAATTCGATGATACCTGCGACAGTGTTGCACGCCTATCGCGTGAAACGATTCTTGACAGCCAACGATGGTCACGTTCACCCAATGTCTTTTTACGGCCACACTGGTATCGTAGGTTGGAGGTTTTGCCGGAATTCTTGTAGTCACGGTACACCCTTGCAATGGTCGCCTGGGAAAATCCGAACTGCGTTTCTACCTCCGAAATACTATGGCCCATCTCACGAGCGCCAACTATGACACCGCGTTGAAAATCGCTTAAATCGTTATTACTTTGCCATTCTTATGCCGAAAACAGCTCTGACAGCTGGCAAGCATGTCTATCGCTTTATATACGCATTGGCGGACGCAACTGAGTACGCGCATAAGTGACGTTTCTATGTATTTTACGTACGCTCGTCTGTACCAGTTTTTCTGGCACTTTAGTGTATATCTACATGTTTTTTCAGAAATCATTCAAGTAAAGTCGAATTAATTAATCTTGGAAATTTTAGAGATCTCTTTTAATACTACGAACACGGTTTGAAAGAAAAATACTGGGACATTTTACCAAAACGTCTCTGTAAGGAAATTCGAGGCAGTGACACTAAGAGTTCGTTTGTGAGTGTCTTCGCATCTCCATAGGAACATTTAACTAATGTGCACCATTGTTTTAAAAATATTTATAAGCATTTTACTCAAGGTTTAAACAACGAATGAGAATTTTGTTTGTTAAAAATCCGAAGCCCCCAAATTTAAAATACATGGCCGCCAATGTTTTAAAAATCCTCTTTTTTTGAGGGTTTTTCATCACAGTAAAAAGCAAAAGAAGAAATAAAAACGAGAACATTCTAATTTGAAATTATTTTTTTTTGTTTCCAGGAGAGTATCACTTTGTACACGTAGTGCTTGGAAAGCTTCCAATCATAGCTCAATCAAACTAAATAGCTCTGGGAGCGCAAAAAATAAATAGACATGTTGTATCGTAAGAAAAGCACCGCTACTTTGCAATTTCCTTTGTTTTTTGTGGTTGTTTACTCAAGATTCTGAAAACGAAGTGCACATGCAATTGTTCTTAGGAATTCATCTCAAAGCTTTTTCTTTTGAAGTTAGAAAAGCAAAGAATTTCTTAAGACACAGGTAACGACTAGGTCACCAAAACCCTTGCTCATCGAAAAGGATTTGTTTTCAGCGAAAGGGATAAAAGAAAGAATGAAAATAAGACCTGCCTTTGGTTTCGACATCCTTTTTCAGATATATATATATATATATATATATATATATATATATATACACTTCTGCACTGTGTTGAAATTTTGAATCCAGATACAAAAAGTTTCTCACGAGCGATAACTTTAAGCTCTCAGGAATGTCTCCCCTTTTGTGCGATATACCTGCTTCTTTATTTCTTTTGTTTCACAGGGAAATATGAAAACGAAACAGGCGTTCATATTTTTCTGACGCACTTCACGAAACCCAGTAACCCTGGGCCAACACAGATAAACTTAAATTTTAAACCGTGCGAAGATAAAACCTGTTTTCTGCGTGTCTTCAGAAGTTTTATTTTTAAATGAAATATTTCATTCTTAATGCTGCAGTACCTAACAACTTTGTGACATTTGTAAACGTACAGGTTTTATATTTCGTAGTGCAATTTTATTTATACAAGGATGATTTATATGATCATTAATTTTTAACTAAGACTACGCAAGCGCGATGAATACAAGGCATACATAGGATAAATGGCTAATACTTAAAATCGATCATTTTCTGTAGTGTTCTCAAGATTTTTAAACTCGTGGGAAAATTGCTTAATTAAGCTGTTTCATTTCTATATTTATATCTCGTATTTCTGAAGTATAAACAATTACTCTAAATTCACAAGTATTATGGAAATTTATTCATCGGTGATAATTATTGTCAGCACTTCCATTAAAAGAATCATTTCTATCTTCAGAGCTATTTGAACAGTTCGGCACTGAAGGATTTACGAAGACATTACAGACCCATTTATTTCTGAGTTAATTTAAGCGTTTTCCGTAAATGCAAACGAATGGCACGTACATGCAGGTAGACTTAAATGTGTTTACACTTTGCTAATTCCTTCAAGTACTGCTTTTTTATCTGTTAAACGAGAAAATTTAATATTCCTCTTCAAAAACCGCTCAAACCGAAGAAGCTTTAGTTTTCTGCCTCTTTCCCGAATGCGTTAAGATCGAATATCAAATGAAGAAACACTTAGATAGTTCTAGCTCGTAAATCAATTCGCTTTACGCAACATTTCTCGGCAGCGTTTTCAAACTGTCATGCTTTCAGTAATAATGTATAAATAATCATCAGCGCGGAGTTATATTGTATCGGTATTTCAACTCTTTCTGGTTTGCACCACAAAATATTCTTTTGTAAATGAAAACTGTAGTTAAATACCGTTAATATCAAGATATGATCTGGGATTGGGCGTCTCATCTATTTTGCTTTACTTTATTGTATTTATTAATATATGTTTACTTTGGGGATGTGTATTGCTATTTTGTGATTTGTTTTTCATAATGTTTTTTCGTATATCTGTGATTTTGTACCAATGGTTATAGGTGTACGTTTTTCGCATTTTCTGCATATCTTATCGTTGTGCTTGGTGGTATGATGTGATCTAAGATTAATGTTGTTGCTTTGTCCTGCTCACCTTGGTTTGTTTAACGTTGTATGATTTTTTAATGTGTTGCACAGATACTGTTGTGGTGTACATTTTTGGAATACCTTATTTTGGCATATTATACATAGTTGTCCTATCATCATCATCATCATTGTCAACCATTATCAATCCACTGCTGGACGAAGGTCTCCCCAAGTTTCCTCCACAACGGTCTGTCTTGTGCCAGTCTCCTCCATGTCACCCCTGCATACTTTCGAATTTCATCCACCCATCTCCCATGTGGTCTTCTTCTGGGTCTTTTCCTGTCCCTTGGAATCCAATCTAAAATTTTGACTGTCCATCGATGATCTGTCCTTCTGGCAGTATGTCCAGCCCATTGCCATTTCAGGGATTTAACTCTGATCATGATGTCTTCCACTCTTGTCATTTTTCGGATCCACGAGTTCCTCTTCTTATCTCTCCTGGTTACACCAAGCATGCACCTATCCATGCTTCTTTGAGTTGTCTGCAGCCTTTGTATGTCTCTTTTAGTTAAGGTCCACGTCTCTGCACCATACGTAAGCACTGGAAGGATGCATTGATCAAACACTTTTCTTTTAAGACATAATGGCATATTGCTCTTGAAAATTATGCTGTTTCTTCCAAAAGCTCTCCAGGCAAGTTTTGTACGCCGATTAATTTCTTCATCAATGTGACCCTCACTTGATATCTGCTGTCCAAGATAAACGTACGTGTCTGTTATCTCCAGCTTTTCTCCATCAATCGATAAATCTTCATTTCTTGTAAAAGCATTGAACATCACTTTTGTCTTCTGAAAGTTCATTTTTAATCCCACTTCTTTACTCTTGTCAGCAAGTTCCTGGATCATACTCTGCAGCTCTGATGGGGTAGTTGCAAAAATGACTACGTCATCAGCAAAACGAAGGTGGGTTAGATAATCTCCATTAATCTTTATCCCCTTGTTTTCCCAGCTCAGCGACTGAAAAACACCCTCCAATGGGGCATTAAAGAGCTTCGGAGATATGGTGTCACCTTGTCTCACTCCCTTTCCAATTTTTACGTGTGTTGCATTTTCAAACAGCCTAATCTTTGCACTTGCATTTTCATAGATGTTATTAATAATAATAATGTATGCATCTTCAATACCGCAGGTTTTCAGAGCCATTGTAACTGCTGATGGTTTCACCGAATCAAAGGCTTTTTCATAATCGATAAAAGCCATGCACAATGGAAGTTCATATTCCCTCTCTCTTTCAATTAGTTCTCTCAGTTCGTGGATATGATTTATTGTGCTGTAGCCACTCCTGAATCCAGCTTGTTCTCTCGGTTGAGCCCTGTCCAGTGTTACCTTTAAACGGTGTGAAAGAACTTTAGTGAAGATTTTATAAACTACTGATAGGAGGCTGATAGGTCTGTAGTTTCCGAGATCCTCAATGTCACCTTTCTTATGTAGCAGGATCATTGTAGCGGTGTTCCAATCCTCAGGAATCTTTCCTTCATTAAGGCATTGAGTGAAAATTTGGGCGAGTACTGTTTCGATTTCTCCACTTGCTTCTTGTATGATGTCTACAGTAATTCCATCTTCTCCTGGAGCTTTTCCTCGCTTCATGTTCTTGATTGCATGTGCAACTTCTGCTGGAAAGGACTGGAGGAACTCTGGTACTGGTATCTTTCATGATGTCTGGAGTGCATATATCATCCCTTTCATATAATTTGGAGTAGAAATCTTTCACTCTTGTCAAAATTTCGCCTCTATTTCTTGTTACAGAACCATCTTCTTTTCTCAGTGCCATAATCTGTTTTCTTCCCTTACTGAGATGTCCCTTTGCTATCTTTAGGCTTTGGTTGTTTTCAATTGCTTTCTTCACTAGTTCACAGTTGAATTTCCTTACGTCTTCAGTGATACTTTTTCTTACTGTCTTGCATAGCTCTATATATTCCACTTTGGAAGTCACATCTTCTTTAGTTGTCCTCATCTCTCTTCTTTTTTGCATCAACATTTTGGTTTTTCCTGATAATTTGTTCACATGCAAGTTGTCCTATATAAATTATTTATTATTTTTCTTATACTATGTTTACCAGAGGTACTGTTGGAATATGTTAAGATTCCTATATACTGTAGTTGTACTGGTTTTGTGCCATCGACTTTTCTATTTATAGTTGTTTGCAATCATGAATCATTCACTTTCTTATATTTGTATGGTAATTTGTGTCTTATTGTGATTAGTTGTGTTGTATGTTCTTGGCCTAATACGTATTTCCTGGGAATCGGGAGCTCCTCAGGCTTTTTCATTAAAGCCTTTTTCCCTGGCTCCATGTCATCCATTTGCAGTGAAATATGGATACATAATTTACTTTTTATATTTCATGCCGTCTACTTTATAAATTTTGGTTTAATTTGTACAAGTTTATTAATTGTAGTTGATGGTATGTTTATTGTAATGAGGTTATGACATATTCAGGATACAATCCTGACATTGTATTTTGTTCTGGTTAGCTACTTAGCACAGTCTTACTGTGATGAAGTATTGCTTGTGTTAATCTTTGTCATGTATAGAATTACTGTAAAGTATAGCAGAATATTTAATAAATGAAATCAAATCAAATCAAACATTAATTCAAAACCCATACCAAACATTTCACTCTAAACATAGGATAAAGTTTATATATATAAAAAAACAGGAATCGCCAGCATCTTAAAGAGATATATGATGACATCGCCGTAACTGATTTCACTGTCTTTAGAATGGAGCCTTTTGAAATAATAAAACAAAACTTGTAAAAGAACATACGCTATATTGACAAAAGTCACCGGACACCCCCTCAAAACTAAATGAACAGATCCCCTGTGTTGTTAAGATACGCAGTGCAGCTGCAAACGGTATACAAACTAGCCTGCAGCTGACCGCTATCATTTCGCACTGTGAGGTTGAGTGAAAATGTCGCAGAATTGACTTTGAGAAAGGAAAGATTATTTGGTGTTATATAACTCGGCTGTCCATAAGATGAACCGAGAGACGTTTAAACATACCCAAGGCAAATGTTTCAGATGTACTGAATAAGTGGAAGACACATAGCGTGCCTGAAGCAGCAAAAGGTACCGGCAGACCACCGAAAATCAATGATAGAGGACGTCGAGCCCTCAGGAGAGTCGTTACATCTAATCGACGAAATACCGCACAAGACCTCAGTGTACAGCTAAGTAAAAATGCTGGAACCTCGGTATGTACACGTACCATTCACAGAGAACTTCATTCCATGGGTTGCCGTGGTCGTGCGACTGCTGATAAGCCTTTCATCTTCACTCGGAATGCTACTCGTCGTCTCGCATGGTGCAAAGAACATCAATGGAAACTGGTCCTGGGGACTGATGAATCCAGATATACGATCCATCAGTTTGATGGCCGTGCGTGGGTATGGCGGCAGCCGGGGGAATGCTATTTATCACAGTGTACAGTTCCTATACGCTCAAGTTTGGAGCCGACGGTGTACTCGTGTGGGGATGTTTTTCGTGGTATGGTCCTGGCCCATTGGTTATCGTGGACAAACCTGTTAACCAGCACGTCTATTTTGTCATTCTGGACATATATGCCCTACCAACTCTGTGGCAATACTATGGAACCGAGCCTTGTGGGCACCAGCAGATAATGCACCGAGCCATAAAGCAAGGACTGTTTGGGCGTGGTTTGACGATAATTCCGTATTGTGTGAGGACTGGCCAGCACAGAGCCCTCATCTTTATCACATGGAACCTCTATGGGATGAATTAGAGTGCTGCATAAGAAGTTCGGAACCAAGGCCTACTACTAAGCAACAGTTAGCGGCAGCAGTATGTACTGAATGGAAGGGCATACCTATTGCTGTGTTCCGAAACCTTGTCGAAAGCATGTCTCGAAGGTTCAGACCAAAGGTGGACCGACACGGTAATGTCAATAAAAGCTATGTTGTGTTTCTCTTGTAGGTGTCTGGTGACTTTTATCAATATAGTGTATTTTAGATCACAGACGGATCCGTACGTCCGCGTTTTTAATTTATTAATTTCGTGATTTCTTTTTCTTTTGATTGGGGGTTTAACGATCACCGTGAGCAAATCAGTGGGCTATAAGCAGTCGCCCGTCCCTAATTTAGGGTTACTGGTTCCAGGGAAAAGAGAGAGCCAGTGCCGTAAGACAAACACAACATTCATGCCTCATCGGGAGTTGAAACCCAGACTCCTTTCTGACGAATGATCAGAGGCCATCGCTTAGACCACTGCGCCACCGGGGCGGCCTTTTTTGTTTTAAATCATCAACTGTGAAACTGTTTCTTATTATATTATCCATCGAATTTCAAAGTAATTAAGTACATAGGCATTACTGGTTTTCTTTCATCTGTATGTAATGATTTAAGGTTATAAACGACAAGCCTGATTTGAGACTTGTACCTGAACGGAAAGCCAGAAGTTTGCTGTGGTTCTAATGCACTTAAACGGGTTTCAGTCCTGAATGCAGGTCATATTTCATTAAAAAATACACGCAAGAGAGATTTTGGGAGTTACATAAAAGTTTGGTTCTCGTTTTAGGGTTTGTTGTAGGGTCCTTTTAACCTCTAAGACGATTAATAACCGCCTTTCTATAATTCAGTTGCACTGGTTCATGGAAAGTGACAGAGCCTGTTACGCAGAACAAACACATCATCTATGCCTCATCCAGGACCCAGACTTGGCCCGATCTACAAAGATCAGCTTGTAGGCACTTACTTGAGCTCTCGCCCACTGGGATGGCCGTTAAACGAAGTTACGAAGACAACTTTAGCGTCGTGTACAAGTTCCTCATAAAGCATTTAGATACCCGGAAGGAAGAGCTACGGTTATGCTAATCAGTGTGGAGGTACGGTTCAGAGATGTACTCAAAGGTAGGTAAAATCGTAGGCCTTACTGGCGTGCCATATTTATGTTGTGCAGCAAAGGAGATGAGTAGAGTAACGGATGGCAAATTATCGTTTTCACGGATCAAACCCTGATCAATCTAGAACAAAAGGACGGGCTCATGCCCGTGTGACGACGTATCCGTGTAAGATCTGTAATGGACTGTACTTTTGTGCGTCGATCAACGAGTGCTGGAATCTTGCTGTGAAACACCAGATCTTTTGATAGGAAGTCATCTGTAATGGTAGTCGAGGGCAGTTTGACATCCCAGGGGTATGAAGAGACTATTCTCTACCCTGCAGTCTTAAAATAAAAATCTGGGACCATGAAACGACGGGCGAAAACAAACTTGCCTTCAGCGTAAAACGTAAGGAATATTTCGATGCAAGTGCAGCATATATCTGGAGAACCACAGATCAAGACATTGTTGGAATTTTTTGACTTACTTTCGTAACCGTATTATGGCTCGTATTTCAGACTAGCACGCCATGCGTCTTACTATAGTTGCAAAAATATTTATGTATGAGCTCACGAAGCAAGTTGCAAATGTGATCATTTTTCACATATAATATTGCTTTTTAGCTTGTTGCTTTGTGTTGTACGCAGGATGTACCTTCTGAGAGGGACATATATATAGTTTTTTGATGAGCAGTGTCTGTGAATGGATCTGATTGTTGAAATATTTATTGCAATGTCGTCAACGAAAGGTAAAAAAAATTGCTCCTTCTGTTTTAACGCCCTCATACAGTAGCAAGAAGTTGGTAGTATTTCCATTAAATCTACTTCAAACTAACCTTTTCCAGGATTATTTTCCTGATGTTTCGGATATGCACCCCAAATGAACTTTTGTTCTTTCACAGATATAGGTAGATACTATAGCGAATGTTGTTTTAGAGAGCTCTCACCACTATCGCCAATACTACAATGTTTCAGAAACAGACTCTCTTATTGTGTTCGATGGAGTAAGAACGAAGCGAAACAGTTCGTTTCTGCAATTTCCAGAAAATCAAGCGCGGCGCTTTTTCAAAGTAATAGAACTTCATGTAAATTTTTTTAAGGAGAAATGATCATGAAATATAGTACTCATATTGGCTATCACTATTACCAATTTTGTTTACCTATTTAAAACGTAGAGGTGCTCAGTATTACCACTCTTGCTCTAGATTTAAGTAGACTAAAGCTGCGAAGTTAAAAAAATATACCTGAATATGGGATTCCAAAATCTTAAAGTTGCTGGACTGGATGAGTTGGTAAGTGACTGGAGTGACACTGCTCAGCTGAGTATAAATATTTCTGCATTCTGACCATAGTTTGAAAAGCGGTACGAGCTGCTGTGCATATAAATGGCCCACAGAGTTATTACTACACACGTATTTCAAAAGGATGACAAAGGACACGGCTGTTCAAGTGACACTGTGGTCAGAAGCCAATGTTTCTGACTGATAGTTCAAGTCGGTCACGAGGGGTTGTCTTACGAGGATGTCTACTTTTGCTGCAACCATTGGCTCTACATTAGGGAAGGCAGACAGTTTTTAGCTCTCGGAGTTACTCATGGTGTTTGTTAAACCCTGAAACAAAAAACTACAAGCCTTTGACATAGCTATCTGATACGATCTTCGGTTTCATTACTGTTTCGTGTTTGATGACGATTTTTAAATGTGTGCATAAGGTTCGTATATTCGTTTTGCACGCCTGCTGTTTATTTCAAGATCCGAAAATAAATGTATTGTATGGTATTTTGATAGATTGATAAAACTAGGAAGTATCCAGTAACCAAAAAATAGCTAATTAAAACACAAGATATCGCATGGATATCCATCTGGGAAAAACGTTTTACAATACATTATTAAACATTAAAACTTACGCTGTATGCATATATTATAATGTGCAGAAATATTTAGATAAAAATTCATGATTTGAATTTCTTAAATTGCGTTCTTGGTAAAAGGAATAATTTTCCCGGCTGTGCAATCTTTTCTTTTGTTCTACAATAGATTTGTGAGAATCGTTTCTCCTTGTACCAGGACTAATATTGATATGCGATATATTCGTATGCGCATTCGTATGGTAATATTAGTATATAAGTTTCGTATCAGAGATGGAAACGGATCACGCGTCAGTTGGTCACCGGGTCAACAATTTATTGCGGGTCAAACGGGTCGGGTGTTTCTAACCCGATTCGATCCAGTTTTGTTTCCGTTTTATTTTTGAAAAGAAGAAAGTATTTCAAAGAACCATTCAGAGGTCTTTTAAATAATAAGTAGGATTACAAATTAACTTTCAGAAGACAAAACTGAAGTATAATGCTTTTACAAGAAATGAAGATTTATCGATTGATGGAGAAAAGCTGGAGATAACCGATGTCCGATACCTCTATTTACCTTGTACAGCAGATATCAAGCAAAGGTCACATTGATGAAGAAATAAATCGACGTACAAAATTCGGAAGGAGAGCTTTTTGGAAGTAACAGTACACGTTTTAAGACCTATATGTCATTAGTCTTAAAAGAAAGGTCTTTAATCAATGGATGACGTGGACCTTAACTAAAAAACAAAAACATGCGTACATGAGCAGAGACGTGGACCTTTACTAAAAAAGAAATTGTGACGTACTGCAGTGATGAAAACATGTGTCAAGACGACAAATCTGCAGCAAGACATTATGTCCGCGTAACGTAGTTGGGAGAGCGACTTACTCCAGAGTAAGGGGGCACGTTTAGAAGTCCGTCGCGGACAAATTCGTGATTTCACAACATACAAAGACTACAGCCAACTGAAAGAAGGTTAGAGAGATGTATGCTTAGTGTTACCAAGAAAGATAAACAGAGGAACTCGTTGATAAGGAAAATGACAAGAGTGCAAAACGTGATCAGAGAGTAAAGTTCTTGAAATGACAATTGGCTGGACATATTGCCAGGAGAACGGACCACCGATGAACAGCCGAAATTTTAGACTGGATTCCAAGGGACAGGAAAAGACCCGGAAGATCACGTGGGAGATGGGTGAATGGAGGAGACTGGCCCAGGCTAGTCCGTTGTTGAAGAAACGTAGGAGGCAGCCTTCATCCAGCAGTGGATTGACAATGATGATGGTGATGATGATATATTCGAATGCATAGTTCAAAGTTGATATTTCCGGGTCGTGTCCGGACCCAAAATTATCGACCCGTTTCCAACTCTGATTCGTATGCGGCTTGACATGTGTTTGGTAATAATTTTCAGCTCTTTTCTTTGTTCCGTAGAGACAAACATAAATTAAAGACTTGGTAAATCCACCTAATCTTTTATATGCCTAAAAGGCTTTACAATGCAAGAAATTTTAATATCTTTTACTTTTGATTCATGCTTTCCTAAGTTGCTTAAAAATAGGAACACTGCTAATGTACACTAGCAGGAAATACAAACGATAAACACGGTCGACGCAGCTTCCAAGCAACATGCATTTGCAAAATTGTGAAGCCAGTTTTTGTATTTGCAACACTGACTGACATAAAGAGATTCCTTTTGTTCTAAAAATCGTGAAAAGAAACGTAAGAGATAAAGTCTTCAATGTTCCATAGAAATATTAACGCTAGTTTTATCTTGTATTCCGTCAGTGCTTTCCAGAAGCGTGCTTTCCTTTTATTCTCTTCAGATCTTTTCTCGAAAAAATCACATATCATGACGCTGATGATCCGATACCTAGTGAACTTGTTACATACAATTTCTTGAAATAGGTAGTTTCAATGTTTCACATAGGAGTCCTATTTCCTTAGCAACTGATCCCCCATGGTAGCCCTAATAAGCCACACTAGACTCCGAAAGAAATATATATTGGAATATTTTCTCCGTACGAAAACAATCCTTCCCGGCAGTAGTCATCATTCATGGCGATACTATCTGTCAGTTTTCAGCAGTTAGCAAAAAAGAAGATTGTTTTTTGCAATAAAGCATCAAACGAGAGTGAAATATCTCGCAACAGAAACACCTCATATCCAAGTGGGTCACGGGAATGTAACAAATAATGGTGAAAATTTCTGGATAAAATAAATGCGCTACAGAACAGGAAAACATTTCGCTTGCTCATGATATTAATGTAGCGATCCTAAGTCTCTGCTTCCCTTAAGAAAACAGCATTTTATAATAAATAACTGCACATAAAATATGTGTTCTTGGGTGCAGATGAATTAATTCACTCTTCTTCAATACATATATTTTCCCTTTTACAAAACTAACTGGCGAAAATTTCCTACTAAATCAATAGCATTTGTATTCATCGAAAAGCACAGACAGCACAAAACACCGTAAACATACAATTCGTTGGTTTGCATGTTGCACATAAATGTTTTATAATATTTGAAAATCTTAGTGCAAAGCTGTTGCGCAGATTTCCATAGAAACTACCATAACGTATTAAAATACTGCAGAAAGTTTGTTAATTCGCCCGCTCATACGGTGATTCTGTCATCACGGCTAAATTCCTATGTTTTGTGAAACGAGTTTTGTACTTTGCGGTCTATATCCACAATTCGATACTGCTCCTTAAAAATGCCATAACCGATTTGCATATTGATACACAGGGTGTCCCACAAAGGTGTAACCAATTTCAAATAATCATAACACATTTATAACGAGGAACAGTACACCAATTAAGTAGTAAATAGTAACACTGTACTAGTGATCCGATTTATTGGCGTAGGAAATAAACACATAAGCGTTTCCAAGCTTTCGCACATCAACCAGATGGCTTTTTCAAGGAAGTTAGAAAGAAACTGCAGTTTCTGTAACTGCAGTTTTCTAGAGTAGAATGAGAGGAATCCGAAAAGGCTCGCTAAGTCATCAACCAAAATGGCACGGGCATTTTGGAAACGTCAAAGGTTTGCGCGCCAGAATGAATTTCACCCGAGTTCGAATCTAGAGACACAATCTTTCACTTCAACTGCGCAAATTGAGTCTGAACAGCAAGAACAGACGGAGATTGATCTCATCGTACCAAATTTTCACATTTTCACACCGAGCATGGAATGCCAATGTACATCGCCAGTCTTCACAACTTTGCTGGATAATGAATGTATTACGTCTCAAACCTTTAACTCCGCCGATGCATTCTGAATCTAGACAAGAACAAGAGCAACAACAAGAAGAGTACATTAAGCCCGTGACGTGTCACCAAACTTATAACAAGGCAACTAAGGAGTTTGAAACATTCTTTCTGAAGAAAAATTTCTTCAGAAACAATTTTAGCAATAACTACTGATAACGACGATAATACACCTTCTACTTCTACGAACATTAATTTATAATCAGCATAATTACTATGAATTGTACATACACTGACGGGAAATAAAATCCCAACACCACGAAAAAATAGTTGTAGAGAAATGAAATGGCGGCAATACATTTGTATAGGTAACATATTTAATCGATTAAGGTTTCAAGATCACAGCTTATTGTAAGCGCGAGAAGAGTCATTTTAAATGTGAAATGCTAGTACATTAATAACCGGTGTAACCGCCAGAATGTTAAATGCAAGCACGCAAACGTTCATGCATTGTATCGTACAGGTGCTGGATGTCAGTTTGTGGGATGGAGTTCCATGCCTGTTGCACTTGGTCGGTCAATACAGGGACGGTTAATGCTGGTTGGGGGTGACGCTGGAGTTGTCGTCCAATGATATCCCATACGTGCTCGACTGGTGAAAGATCTGGTGATTTAGCAGGCCACGGCAACATGTCGACACTCTGTAGAGCATGTTGGGTTACAACAGCGGTATGCGGGCGAGCGTTATTCTGTTGGAAAAACACCACCTGGAATGCTGTTCATGAATGGCAGCACAACAGGTTGAATCACCAGACCGACGTACAACTGTGCCGTCAGGGTGCGTGGGATAACCTCGAGAGTGCTCCTGCTGTCATAGGAAATTGCTCCCCAGACCATAACTCCAGGTGTAGGTCCAGTGTGTCTCGGCCGCAAACAGGTTGGTTGCAGGCGCTCACCTGGCCTCCTTCTAACCAACAGACAGCCATCACTGGCACCCAGGCAGAACCGGCCTTCATCAGAAAACACAACAGATCTCCACTCCGTCCTCCAATGAGCTCTAGCTTGACATCACTGACGTCGCAAACGGCAGTGGTTTGGAGTAAGTGGAATGCACGCTACAGGGCTTCTGGCTCGAAGCTGTCCTTCAAGTAACCGATTTGTTACAGTTCGTTGTGTCACTGTGGGGGCAACTGCAGCTCGAATTGCAGCCGCAGACGCGGTACGATGCGCCACGGCCAAACGCCGTACACGGCGGTCATCCCTCTCCTTAGTGCTACGTGGCCGGCCGGAACCTCGTCTTCTTGAGGCAGTACCTTCCATTGACCAACGCTGCCAACAATCATGCACAGTGGCTACATTCCTACCAAGTCGTTCTGCAATATTGCGGAAAGAAAATCCACTTTCTCGTAGCCCTATTACACGACCTTGTTTAAACTCCGTGAGCTGTTGATAATGGCTTCTTCGTCTTTTTAAAGGCATTCTTGACTAACATCAACACACTACGTCGAATCTCAACGAAAACTAACGCTCACAAACGTTACAGCGCGTATTTACAGCAAACCTGCTTTGCATGTTCCGAGGGGCGCTACTAGCGCCACACGTATGCGCCGAGCGCGAAATTTGCATAGACGTCATCTTACAGATGTACTCTCACCGCCTACCAACTGTCGTTTATCTAACACAACCCCTTCTTGGTGTTGGAATTTTTTTTCCGTCAGTGTATATAGTATAAGCTGATTTTAAGTGAATAAAGTAAAACATTTCTTTCCCTTTGTTTCTTAATATTTTTGTATTTGAAAAAAAATCAAAGGTGCACAGTGGCAATTGTGCTGGAACCTACAACGTAGGGCTACGTCAACTCTCCTTCGCTAAACACTTTAAGGACGTAGAATTAGTCATATAGTGCGATGAAATAGTGGCAGGTGACGTAGTGCTATGTTGTAGGTTGCGGCACAGTTGTTAGTTACTGTGCCGCTTTGATTTTTCTTATTTTATCACTTACGAACATTTTGACAGAAAAACGACGGAAGGAAGACGATCATGTGATGATGCGGACGATCACGGGCTGTGGGAAATTTTAGTGTCATACACGTTCGCGGGTGCCGCAGATGTAACTATTGTAAAAAATAATTTTGAAATTCACGAACCACTTTCCGTCGTTCCTTTCGTGAATTAGCGAAGCATATTTCTGACACGACCTTTTCCGTAAAATCACGGAAAGAAACCTAAATTCCGCGGCTTTTTCGTACGCCCCGAAATTCGTTTCTTAAATTGACGGTAAATTGCCGCTGTTAAGATGTGTTAACGGAAAATCCTGAATTTTCAGAAATCCTTCCGCAATTCCTCTTCTAATGACAAAACTCAACCCACTTTTTCCATGTCCATATAACGAACACTTTATGGTAATACGAACGATTCGCGAAAAAAATTGATGTTCGATTAACTGCTAAATTTCCATAGCTCGTCGAAGAATCTGATTTTGAAGTTCTGTAGTGAGTTCGGATAATGTGGATTGCATATTGCATCAATGTTGTTTATTGTGGCACAGGATATTTCTTCTCCTCTCCCCCATTTTGTGCACTAGCTATTATGCACCATATTGACAAACGTCACCGGACGCCTTCAAAAGCAAATGAAAGGACCCTCTGCGTTGTTAAGATGCGCGGTACAGCTACGAACGGTATAAAAAGCCTGCAACTGACCGCGATCATATCGCACTGTAAGGTTGAGTGAAAATGCCACGGCGGAAGGGAACTGACTTTGAAAAACGAAAGGTTGTTGGGTGTCATGTTAGTGGGTTGTCTATAAGATAAACTGAGAGGCGTTTAAACATACCCAAGTCAACCCTTTCGGATGTACTGAATAAGTGAAAGACGCATAGCGTGTCTGAAGCAGCAAAACGTACCGGCAGACCAAAGAAAACCAGTGATAGAGGACGTCAAACCCTCAGGATAATCGTTAGAGCTAATCGACGGAGTACTGCACAAGACCTCAGTGTACAGGTGAGTAAAAATGCTGGAACCTCGGTATGTGCACGTACCATTCGCAGAGAACTTCACCCCATGGGTTACCGTGGTCGTGCGGCTGCTCATAAGACTTTCATCTCCACTCGAAATGCTACTCATCGTTTAGCATAGTGTAAAGAACATTTATCGCGGACCGTACATTAATGGAAACGAGTTCTATAGACTGATGAATCCAGATACACCATTAATCAGTCTGATGGCTGTGTTTGGGAATGGCGTACCCGGGGGGACGCTATTTACCACAATGTACTGTTCCTATGGTCAAGTTTGGAGCTGGCAGTGTACTCGTGTGGGGGTGGCTTTCGTGGTATGGTCCCGGCCCATTGGTTATCGTGGACAAACCTGCTAACCAGCCCGTCTACCTCGATATTGTGGACAATTGTGCCCTACCAACTCTGTGGCAATACTACGGAACTGAGCCTTGTTGTTACCAGAAGGATAATGCACCGAGCTATAAAGCAAGGGCAGTTACGGCGTGGTTTGACGGTAATTCCGTATCGTGTGTGGACTGGCCAACACAGACCCATGATCTTAATCCTATAAAAGCACCTAAGGGATGAATTACAGCGCCGCATAAGAAGTTTCGAACCAAGGCATTCTAGTAAGCAACAGTTAGTTGCAGGATTATGTACTTAATGGAAGCGCACACCTATCGCTGTGTCCAAAACCCTGTCGAAAACATGTCTCGAAGGGTCAGTGCATGCATTAAAACCAAAGGTGGATGGTCACCGTACTAATGTATGTCAATAAATGCTATGTTGTGTTTCTCTTCTAAGTGTCCGGTGACCTTTGTAAATATAGTGTATATTGTATTACCAGAAGATGATGAGGCTGTGGAGGGCTTAAGAGAAAAGCTATTATAAGTATTAAGAGTAAAATTTATATTTAGCAGTTTTGTGAAATAATATTATAGAACAGTACATTTTGCCTTTTCTTAAATATAATTTAAAATTATTGTCAGTTAAAAAAGAGATCGCAAGTTCCAAAGCTTTCTGTTGCTTAGAAAAATCACAATGAAAAAAAAATATTTAATTTATGGTAAGTCCTCCTACAGAAAAAATAAATTACAAACTTATTCAAAAAAGTAATAAGCTCCACAGAAAATAAAATAACAAAATCAATCTCATTAATGAAAAAAAAAATCACATGTGCCCAATTAGTTTTACCTTGAACGTGAGTGCGGTTTTCGAAGGAATTCTGACTCAGTGATTAAGACGAGCGGTTTGTAACCCACACGATATCAGTTGGAGCCCAATCACTCGCGCGAAGGGATTCTCTGGCGTAAGGGCTGAAAAATTGAGCGTATTCGATCTTACGAAATTTCTGCATAAATACGGAAAAACTTGAAACGCACTTTTCTAAAAGAAACGAAATTATTATCTACGGAAGTTAGAAAAGACTGAAACTTTGAAAAACGGAAATTTTGTTAAAAGACGGACACTTACCGGCAACGCTGTTGCACCTTATTGTGAGTAAGTTTCCGTGAATTCACACTACGTACAGTGTACGAGACTCTGAGGTCTCCCTTTTTGTGTCTGTGTGTGTGTGGGGGGGGGGGGGGTTAACGACACAAATGAACAACTGTATGGGCTATAAGCAGCTTATTTAAGACCAGTGGTTCCTGAGAAGGGAGCGAGCCAGTGCCGTAACACAAACAAAACGACTATTCCTCATGGGAATTCGGACCCGGACCCGTATCGGGCGAAGTGTCAGGACCCACTGGGGCGGTTTACGCACCTTTGCTATTTTATTTAGTATTGTAGCCTCTCTTATTTTCTAGTATTTCTGGCCATCTATCGGGTAGCTTGAGGATTACATCGGCCGAAAGGTTTGTAGGTTTTGCCGATAAGAATCTGCCATGAAAATGTATGCATACCTCCAAAGAAGCAAGGTCCTTCCGTTGAACGTTCTCTGCGTAATGAAGTCTGGCGTTGTGCTGGTGGAAGACAACGCCTTTCTTATTGGACGTTTGTCATGAAGTGCGTCGTTAATTTGGTCAGATTGGGAGCAGTAACTATAAGAATTGATCATTTGGTTACTGTGCAGCATATCGTAATACAAGAATTCGTGCCAATCCCACCAAACACACGGCATGCATTACCTTCTTGTGATGAAGATCGGTCTTTGGTATGGTTAATGGGGTCTCATCTTGCTTACTCCAAAATGTTTTCTGCTTCACGTTAATGTACACAAACCATTTCTTACTGTCCATTGCTATTAGCTTCAGAAATAGATCATTTTCATTCCGTTTCAGCAGTGAAACGTAGAGCGATAAGTGGACGAGAACATTTTTCTGATTCAAATCGTGAGCTACCCAAACAAACATCAAGGCGCTTCAAATATCTACGTTTTTGCCAAATGCAATCTGCAGTCGATGTCTACATTATCTGCGCAATTCATAGAATCGTACTGTGTGGACTGCTTTCGATTAATGCCTTGATTTGGCCTTTGTCAACTTCAACCGTTCTTCCACAGCGTGGTTCATTCCCTAGTGCGTATTCTCCACGATGAAATTTTGCAAACCACTACTTCCAAAGTCGAATGCTTACAGCCTCCTCACCATACATAACACGTATCCTTTTTTTACCTTTTCCAACCGTAGGTTGAAGAAACGTATATGCTCCAGCTTTGTCCGTCCGTCTGTTTGTCCGTTTTTAAGCACAATAACTCGCGCAAAAGTGGTGCGATTTCGATGAAATTTTAGTATGTGGTAGGCCAAAACCTGGAGACAAACCTTGTTGAAAATGGGCGAAATGGGGTCAAAAGTTAGGACATAGGAGCGGGATGCATTCTATCGTTCTTATGCGTTATAACGTACGTAAAAATGCTTCGATTGCGACAAAACTTTATCATGTTGTTCCGGAGGTATACGGGACCGGTTCTGTTGAATATCATCGAAATGGGGTCAAAGGTCAGGGCACAGGAGCGAGATTTTTTCCACAGCCATTATCCTCATAATTTGAGTAAAAATAATTATATTGCGACAAAACTTTAGTATGTTTTTCCGGAGGTACACCGAACGAATCAATAGTCAGGGAGTCAGGGTAGGGAGGAGGGTTTGTCTGCACTCGATTTCTGGTATGTTGGAAAGGGTACCATAATGAATGCATTGCATGATTTTACTAACTTGTGTAACGTACCAGGAGATGTGACGTACCTGCCAGAAGGACGCACACGACATAAAGGCAGATAGTAATTAGAATCAATGTCCGCGTAGCTTAATTGGTAGAGCAACTTATTCCGGAATGAGTGGACCCGGGTTCGAACCCCGGCGCGGATAAAAATGACGGAGAAATTCACTTCGTTATAATTGGCGCCCGAACTTTTCTCGAACACGAGATCCTGACTATTATTACCCATGGCTTCCTTACCTGAGACAACTGCAAATTTCCACCTTCCGGCAAGTCTCGAGGGTAATGGTGTTTGTTTGGACAATTTGTACGAAGCCTGTGGCTCTGACTTGGATATGAATAATCTACACATACCCAAGCATTCTTCACCATCTCGTAATGCACCAGCTTCTTATCACTCTGAGTCGCGGGTCGTAGCTGAGGGAATTCAATCCTCTCAGCGAAGCAGAATGCTTGCCCATTTCGTGCCGCATGCAGGAACAATTTATTTCAATGGTTTGGAGGGGTCTTTAAAGTTCCTCGAAGATCTGGAAGACCATTTTGATTTATATAATATTCCGGAAGACTGCAAGGTCCAAATTGCCGGAACTTGCTTGAGAGATACCGCCAAGACCTGGTATCGGCAGTGGCGAGGGTCGAACCCGGATTCTCATTATGAGAATTTCCGTGCAGAATTCTTGGAGGTCTTTCCTTTCGGCCTCAGTCGAGCTAGCCTTGCCCAACAGCTGTTTTCTCGTCAGCAGGGTCCCAATGATAGCCCTGTTGCATTTGCGTTGGAAACTACACGCCTATATAATCTATGGGATCCACATGCCAGTCATGTTGACATGTTGGATACCCTCGTACAGCAGCTCGACCCATTCTTGCAAGATTTTCTTGAGGTTCGACACCCTACCACTATTCATGAATGCCTTCGCCTCATACGCACGTATGAAGAGCGACATGGCAAACATGCTGCAACTCACCATGCTCGGGCACCCCACGAGGCTTATTCCGAAAACCCTCAGCGGCATAATAGACAAAACTTTCAGCGCGAGCATACACGTGCCCACCCAAGCTTCATACGTTCCACCACACAGAAGAGTGGCGAACCAGCAACGAGTTTCGGAGCAAGCTACGGGGTATCGTCATAATGCACAGTATGCTCGACCCCGTTCCACTCCAGCAGCATTCGGAACGTTATCATGCTCAGGGCAATAATAATTTTTCTGCCCGTGCTGAGGGCAGACGTAACGAAAATGAAAATCTCAACAGACACGCGGAGTTCCCGACGCAGGGTGCACGCAATTTTCCTTATCGTGAAAATTTTCCCGATACCCGGCAGGGTCGAGGTTTCCGACCACATGATAACACCACCAGAATTCCTTTAAACTTCCACAGGAAGTAGACGAAGGGTCGGTCCTGCTTCCTGATACCAAACATCCTGACCCTAAAACAGTATTAGTGACTGTTCAAACTCCTCAGTTGCCTGATGTATTCTTGACACTTGAAGACATTATTGTCGAGACAAAGTTCGACACTGGGTCTGAGATATCAGCCCTAAATACAAAGTTTTGCAATGATGTTTTTTCTGCAATACATGTTCAGCCTGCAACGCAGTATTTGCGAGGTGCAAATAACGAAATCTTCAGTATTTCAGGAACTGTCACATTATCTTTAGGGCTAGGAAAAGCTCGTTTTACACATTCTTTCCTGCTTATAGACGAGCTACCCGTGAAATGTCTCATGGGTATGGACTTTATTAACAAGTTTCAAATAACTTTGAATTTTGTACAACATGTGATTTCCTTTCCGGAACCTGTCGAAATGATTCCGACGGTTCCTGTAGATATTACGAGTTTATTGTTGAGTGACCAATTGAATGAGGGGCAACGAGACCAGCTTTCTCTCCTTTTACAGGAAAGCCCTGGTTTATTTTCGGATCAACCTGGTTTCACACAGGTGGTTTATCATGTTATTGACACTGATGGTTCGAAACCCATTGCGACGAAACCTTACCCTTGTGCTCCACATAAAAAACAGGAAATGCAACGTCAAATTGCGGAAATGATTAAGCAGGGCATAATCAGGGAATCAACAAGCGCCTGGGCGGCTCCTGCCTTCTTGGTTCCAAAGAAACAACCAAATGAATTTCGTTTCGTGACAGATTTTCGCAAGCTCAACCAAGTCACAAAAACAATCAATTATCCCCTACCTGTCATGTCACATATTCTAAATGACTTGTCGTCGACCAAATGGATGTCAACTTTGGATTTGGCGAGTGGATAAAGGCAGATAGCAATTAGAATCAATGTCCGCGTAGCTTAATTGGTAGAGCAACTTGTTCCGGAATAAGCGTACTCGGGTTCGAATCCCGGCGTAGGCCAAAAATGACGGAGAAATTTACTTCGTTATAATGGCGCCCGAACTATCCGGATGACCCGACCGTTCAAAAATCTCGCATTGGTGTGATGTTATTTCCACACCGCGAGATAGGAAAAATATGAGCAGCACTTCGAAAGAAAAATAAGGGGGAGATGATGTAACGTACCAGGAGATGTGACGTACCTGCCAGAAGGACGCACACGACATAAAGGCAGATAGTAATTAGAATCAATGTCCGCGTAGCTTAATTGGTAGAGCAACTTATTCCGGAATGAGTGGACCCGGGTTCGAACCCCGGCGCGGATAAAAATGACGGAGAAATTCACTTCGTTATACTTGTTTGCGTTTCCTTTACATTTTTACCCTTCCAATAGAAAAATAGCATTAGACGACGGAATTGAACGTTACTGTACAGCAGTTTCAAATCTACGAGAAATGAACGCAACTGAGCCGAGGAGACGCCCCAGTGGCGCAGTGGTACGAAGTGCTTGGCTGTTAAGATTTGTCCGAGATGGGCCCAATTGGAAGTATGTATATACCAATTGGAAGGATATATATCTGCGACCAACTCAGAGCCATGTAATTCTGATTACAGAGTTTATGAAATACCAGATACACTGAAGAGCAATTGAATTAGAGACAGCTCGCCTTATGCGAATGTCGCGCTGTGGGCGACCCTGTGAACGGAAACGACATGACGTATGCAGCGATCCAACAATATAAGGAGTGATGCGATGGGAATCAGTAAAAGTCGGAAGCAGTATGGGTAAGACGAAGGATCTAAGCGCATTTGATTGTGGGCAAATTGTCCGGGCCCAACGAGTGGGTCACTACATCTCGGAAGTCATGCAGGCACTGGGATTTTCACGAGCCATTGTGTCACGGGTGTACCGTGAGTACATCGAATCCGGAAAAACCATCCCTGCAAGAGCCAATTGCCGTGGACAACAGCGTGTGGATGAGCGGGTTCATCGTCGGCTAGCTTGCATTGTAACAGCGGATAGACTGGCCCCTGTGCAAGAAATCACTCGGCAATTTAACGCTGGTGCACAAAAACGTGTAAGCAGCCACACCATCCAGAACCATGTCCTCGCTATGGGGTACAGAAGCCATCGTCCCACGAGGGTACCGCTGCTGACCGCACATCACAGGGTGCAAAGATTAGCATGGGTGCGGGAACATCGCCACTGGACCCTAGACATGTGGAAAAATGTTGCCTGGCCTAATGAATCGAGATTCACGTTGGTACATGTGGATGGCAGGATACGAGTACGGCGCAAACTACATGAAGCGATGGATCTTTCTTGCCAGCAGGATACTCTTCAAGCTGGTGGGATACTCGTCTGGGGACTGTTTACGTGGACTGAAATGGGACCCCTTGTACGTGTGACATCGTCCCTCACAGTTCAACGTTAGCTGGATATCCTGGACGACCATTTGCTCCCGTTTGTGCGTCTTCAATATCCCATTGGGGTCCACCTCCTGCAACAAGACAATGCACCGTGCCATCGCTCCCGAATTGTATCCGAATGGTTGGATGAACACTCCACTGACGTGACCTCGCTTCATTGGCCAGCTAGGTCACCTGACCTCAATCCCATCGAGCACATCTGGGATGCCATCGAGAAAGAGATGTTCGAGGCTCTGACCCCCCTCCATCAAATCTTCGTGAACTGTGGGAGCTTGTTCAGGGGTCGTGGATCCGTATGGCTTCCTAACGCTTCCGGTGTCTTGTCGAGTTCATGCCGAGACGAATCGCCGCCGTCATCAAGACGAAAGGTCGTGCTACACGTTACTAGACAGGTATTTCTAATTCAATTGCTCATCAGTGTATATCTCCAGTTGGAACGATATGTTTGCTCCAAAGAGACAACCTGAAAGAAATTGTCTTTCTGTTCGATTCCTTTGTATATGATGCACATTTTGTTAGAAACCATAGGCATTTTGAAATAAGATTTCATATGGCAAATAATGTTCTAGCATTATTATCAGTTTATGTAACCCCAGAATCACTTGAATCAAAAGATGGGCACGGTACATTCAAAATGTGGCGTAATATGTCTTTCTCTTTGTTGCACAACCTTCTCACAATTGAGTGTATGTATGAAGCTAAAGGGATTGTTTCAGAGTATTTGGATAATTAAACAAGAATTGTCAAGCAATTTGCATGAAAATCCAGATCCTAGAATTAGTGTCCATATCTTGGGAAGAGAAACAGCAAGTTTTTCTGATATTTGTGAGGGTAGTTACTTTCCAACCGATATTTTCTGTCGTCTTTACGTTGCTTCTGTCACAAGAATGAGACATCCAACTAACGAGGCGTGCTACGGCTTAAATGCAGGCTTATTACATACCATATTAAGGTCAGGTGATGCGTAACATCACAGCCTCTCCTTGACAAATGTCAACCCCGCCTTCTCGTGGTGCATCCTGTTCCCACTAAAGGGGCTCTGACGACCGCAAATAGCGGTATAACTATACCATCGGGATCAGAGGAAATGCTATCCCACACTCACCAACCCGCTTGGCCAGCGTGGTGAGTTATGGCCAAACACCTCCAAAATGACTCTACAACTTAAATCTTGGCCCTCAGTCTCCGGCAGCTGGAATGTACCTGGCCAAGGCAGCGGCCAGTGCGACATGAAGGCAGAGGGTGCTAAGAATCCCCGGAGGACCGGACTAGGCTGCCATTTGATGCTGACCTTGGCTACCTACAACGGACGCTCCCTATCTTCTGATTCAAGGCTTCTTGAATTGGAAGAGGAACTACAAAGGATCAAGTGGGACATAGTCGGGCTGAGTGAGGTAAGGAGAAAAGGAGAAGATCTCATTGAACTGAAAAGTGGACATCTCTTCTATTATCGTGGGACAGATACTGGCAGAACTAGTGGTGTTGGATTTATAATACACAAGAAACTGAAGGATAAAGTGGTAGAAGTTGAAAGTTCCTCTGACAGAGCTGCACGACTCGTTATCCAACTATCGAGAAGATACCAGGCTCAGATTATTCAAACTTATGCACCCACCACAAGTCATCCTGAAGAAGAAATTGAAGAATTTTATGAGGAAATTCGTCATCTAAATAATAAAGGTAAGCAGCACTTGAAGATAATTATGGGAGATTTCAATGCAAAAATAGGGCACCGGCAACAGAATGAAACTTCAGTAGGTAAATTCGGTCACGGCAACAGAAACCAGCGTGGAAATACTCTCGTTGAGTTTGCAGAGGCAGAAGGATTTTTCATCTTGAATTCCTTTTTCAAGAAAAAGCCACACAGGAAATGGACATGGAGACATCCAATTGGGACGACAAGTGAAATTGATTTTATTATGTGTAACAAAAAATTCGTCATCGAAGACTGCAGTGTGCTAAACAAGTTCAACACAGGTAGTGACCATAGATTGGTGAGATGTAAGATGCACCTCAACACTAAACTGGAACGTGGCAAGCTCATAAGACAAACAAAATGTATTGACATAACCAACCTTAAAAAACACCATAATACTTTCAAGTTGGAACTGAAGAACAGATTCTCTGCTTTAAAAGGCCTAACATCGGAAGAAGTGGATATTTCGGAAGTTAACAGAAAAGTAACCAAAGCTCTTATGGAAACAGCAACAAAATTAGCTGGGTCTAAGAACAAGTTGCATGTAAACAAATTATCAGGAAAAACCAAAATGTTGATGCAAAAAAGAAGAGATGAGGACAACTAAAGAAGATGTGACTTCCAAAGTGGAATATATAGAGCTATGCAAGACAGTACGAAAAAGTATCACTGAAGACGTAAGGAAATTCAACTGTGAGCTAGTGAGGAAAGCAATTGAAAACAACCAAAGCCTAAAGATAGCAAAGGGACATCTCAGTAAGGGAAGAAAACAGATTATGGCTCTGAGAAAAGAAGATGGTTCTATAACAAGAAATAGAGGCGAAATTTTGACAAGAGTGAAAGATTTCTACTCCAAATTATATGAAAGGGATGATACATGTACTCCAGACATCATGAAAGGTACAGAGTTCTTCCAGTCCTCCCAGCAGAAGTTGCTCATGCAATCAAGAACATGAAGCGGGGGAAAGCTCCAGGAGAAGATGGAATTACTATAGACATCATACAAGAAGCAAGTGGAGAAATTGAAACAGTACTCGCCCAAATTTTCACTCGATGCCTTAATGAAGGGAAGATTCCTGAGGATTGGAACAATGCTACAATGATCCTGCTACATAAAAAGGTGACATTGAGGATCTCAGGAACTACAGACCTATCAGCCTCCTATCAGTAGTTTATAAAATCTTCACTAAAGTTCTTTCACACCGCTTGAAGATAACACTGGACATGGCTCAACCGAGAGAACAAGCTGGATTCAGGAGTGGCTACAGCACAATAGATCATATCCACGTACTGAGAGAACTAATTGAAAGAGCGAGGGAATATGAACTTCCATTGTGCATGGCTTTTATCGATTATGAAAAAGCCTTTGATTCGGTGAAACCATCAGCAGTTACCACGGCTCTGAAATCCTGCGGTATTGAAGATGCATACATTAATATTATTAATAACATCTATGAAAATGCAAGTGCAAAAGATTCGGCTGTTTGAAAATACAACACACATAAAAATTGGAAAGGGAGTGAGACAAGGTGACACCATATCTCCGAAGCTCTTTAATGCCACATTGGAAAATGTCTTTCAATCACTGAACTGGGAAAACAAAGGGATAAAGATTAATGGAGATTATCTAACCCACCTTCGTTTTGCTGATGACGTAGTCATTTTTGCAACTACCCCATCAGAGCTGCAGAGTATGATCCAGGAACTTGCTGACAAGAGTAAAGAAGTGGGATTAAAAATGAACTTTCAGAAGACAAAAGTGATGTTCAATGCTTTTATAAGAAATGAAGATTTATCGATTGATGGAGAAAAACTGGAGGTAACAGATACGTATGTTTATCTTGGACAGCAGATATCAAGTGAGGGTCACATTGATGAAGAAATTAATCGGCGTACAAAACTTGCCTGGAGAGCTTTTGGAAGAAACAGCGTAATTTTCAAGAGCAATATGCCATTATGTCTTAAAAGAAAAGTGTTTGATCAATGCATCCTTCCAGTGCTTACGTATGGTGCAGAGACGTGGACCTTAACTAAAAGAGACATACAAAGGCTGCAGACAACTCAAAGAAGCATGGAGAGGTGCATGCTTGGTATAACCAGGAGAGATAAGAAGAGGAACTCGTGGATCCGAAAAATGACAAGAGTGGAAGACATCATGATCAGAGTTAAATCCCTGAAATGGCAATGGGCTGGACATACTGCCAGAAGGACAGACCATAGATGGACAGCCGAAATTTTAGATTGGATTCCAAGGGACAGGAAAAGACCCAGAAAAAGACCACATGGGAGATGGGTGGATGAAATTCGTAAATATGCGGGAGTGACATGGAGGAGACTGGCACAAGACAGACCGTTGTGGAGGAAACTTGGGGAGACCTTCGTCCAGCAGTGGATTGATAATGGTTGACAATGATGATGATGATGATTCTCTTTTTCTGCTTCTGGCGTGGAAGTCTGCGTAACAAAGAGCAATTATTTGGTGTTAATAAGGACTACCTTCCCGAAACTCCTAGTCCACCAGAGCTGAATATCGATCGTTGGTTGTCTCGAAAGGCATCTCAGATCTCGTTGCCAAATGAAATGCCAATTGACAAGGTTCTTCTCTGGAATTCACCTGATGACACCGAAGATCCGCTCGCTTGGCTTTGAAATCCTTAACGAGCTGCGACAACGGTTTTGTGAATGCTGCTAATCTAAGCTATCGCAATGTACACCACAGTAGCTCAAATCCTGGATATTCTAGACGCTTCTCTCAGACACCTATTTCGCGGTTCAGCTGTCTGAACTAAGAAAATGAAATAATTGCTTTGAAAGTCTTGCAAGCGGTATGATTGGTTTATGCACCATGGGAAATACGATTGAACTCGTGCGTAAAGGCTATTGGGGATTTGTTTGATAGAAGTTACATTTCAATTTGTGCGTTTGCTCATCGTGATCTGCATTAAAACGTATTATTTACTACTTTAGTTCATTATTCTGCACTAAAATATCTTCATTTGTACCTCATTGTACTAAAGTACACATACCCACCACTGAATTAGAAACTTTTATTCAATACCGGGTTGGACCCCCGTATGCGCTTTGGCATATTCCCACAAGGTGTTCGAGTGCATCTACTTTTACAGCACACCATTCTTTCGCGGGACAGTTCTTTAACCAACTCAGATTTTACGGAAGAGAACTGTGCTCCCAGATCTGTCTTTCTAAGATGCCCATGAGTTCTCTATGGGTTTCAGGTCCCCGATCTGTGGTTGCTAGGGACATAGTAGAAGTCACTATCATGCTCATGGAACCACTGCTGAACACATGTTGCGCTATGGACAGTAGTGTCCATGAAACAGCCGTTTCCTGCTGACTAAAAATTCAACATGGCAGGACGGACTTGATCCGTAACAACTTTCAGATTGTCCTTGGAGGAACCCAACCTTCCAGCGATATCAGGAGA
This sequence comes from Macrothele yani, assembly GCA_039090855.1. Lineage (NCBI taxonomy): Eukaryota > Metazoa > Arthropoda > Arachnida > Araneae > Macrothelidae > Macrothele > Macrothele yani. The sequence continues at coordinate 65,393,591 of CM077015.1, forward strand.
CCTGTTCTGTACCAACGGAATGTGCCCCACACGGCGCCTTGGCCTCCAGAGCCATGAGTTGTGTTTAGAAGACAAGCTGGGTCCGTTGCTTCTGATGCTACAGTCAAACTCTCTACCTATCTTTTGTACAGAAGAAGGTGTACCACGACTCGCCGAATCTCATGACTTTTTCCAGCTTTCTAGTGTTCATTCACGATGTTCTGGACACCACTCCAGACGAACTTTCCAGTTCTTCGCAGAAATCATTGGTTTCCGTATAGGCATACAACTTCCAATATTGAACATCTGCTATTCCCTGCAGATAGGTCGCTGAGATATAGGTTGGGAACATCCTCTATTGAGTGCTTCGGTCGATTGCCGCTCAGAAGAAGTCTTGTTTCTCCGTGCAAATCTTATCAGACGATGGTGATCTCCTCCCTGACAGATTGTCGTTGTGCCACAGTTATGTCTCTTAGAAAAGCGATGAGTGTTATTTTTCCACTGATTAAAAGCCCTTTATATCTCACCTTTTGACTAACGAGTAAGCACTCCCATTTATTTTCAAAATCGTCGATTCAGTCAGACAGGCACCCACGATATGTCCTTTATTGAACCCCGAAAGACCCTTTGTAATTTCCCTTGTAATCAACACTACTGACGATTACTGACAACCAGTGTTCCTAAATACGTAGTTGACTAGGTCACACAAGGTGACGCACGTGACCACGCATTTTGCACATACCCTGAATAAGTGGCGTTTACATACGTACATCTGCGTAAAGGTTTGTAATTCTTAATAATATAAAACTTAAATACGTGGAGATAATGTAAATGGACGATGTCATCGCTCTGTCCACGTTATTTTATAAACAACGCATAGCGACTGAAAAATTGTGTTCCGACACCGCTGGGATTGAACCCCAGATCTCTCGATAACTAGTCGAGTGCGTTCGCATTTACGCTACGGCGTCAACAATTCTCAGCGCCATGCGTGGTTTATCAGTCAGCATCTGACTACACGAATCCGTATTGATGGTCTCAGAAACTGAGATGTCGTCATCTGGTGGCATTTAATGCAACAGATAATTGATTCTAGCTGATACATTCAAAGGGCGATAGAAATGGTTAATATAAATCTGTTGCGTTAAATGCCACCATCTCAGTTGCTGAGACCATCAATACGGATTCGTGTAGTCAGATACTGACTGATAAACCACGCATGGCGCTGAGAATTGTTGACGCCGTAGCGTAAATGCGAACGCACTCGACTAGTTATCGAGAGATCTAGGGTTCGATCCCAGCGGTGTCGGAACACAATTTTTCAGTCGCTATGCGTTGTTTATAAAATAACGTGGACAGAGCGATGACATCGTCCATTTGTAATTCTGTTGCCGGTGTGGTATGCTAAACTGGCATCTCAGTGTATACTCGTGTCTATGCAATTTCGTCAGTGCTATAACGTTGATACTAGCGATAATACGCCTTCCTATCCTTGAATGCAGAAATGTATGGCACCACAAAGTCTGGATTCAGTATAATCGTTTTAAATAACAGAAAGAAATGGGGGTAGGCTGTGTCCGTGACACACCGCAGGTTTTATTTACGTGGATACGTGTTTAACAGTAACGGGTTTCAGGTAGAAGTCGGTTTATAAATGAAAGAAGAATGCAGTTAGACTATAATTTTATTTATTAAAGAGCGATGATATGAGAAGTAACAAACATATGGAATAAAATTCACATCTATGTTCCGTATAAAGATTAAGTCGATGCAATTATTGCCTAAGGTAGTTGGTGGTTAATTTACATACGTCAAGTTGAAACTGCCTTTCATGAACTTGAGTAAGTTGGTGTTTTGTTGTACATCAATGTTAAAGTCACCAGTGAGAATGATAGGCATTTGGGTGTCCGGTACGATACTTGGTATGATTTATGTTTACAGAGTAATCGCATAGCATCAGGAACATGAAGACCTCTGTGAAACGTTGGGATGCCGCCCCGGTGGCGCAGTGGTCTAAGGCGCTGGCCTGTGATCATTCGTCCGTAAGGGGTCCGGGTTCGAATCCCGGTGAGGCATGGATGTTGTGTTTGTCTTACGGCACTGGCTCTCTCCCTTCCCGGGAACCAGTGACCCTAAATTAGGGACGGGCTACTGCTTATAGCCCGTTGAGTTGCTCACGGTGGTCGTTAAACCTCAAATAAAAACAAAACAACAAAAAAAAAAAAAAACGTTGGGATGAATGTAAACCGAGCCAAGTATAAAGCGAGTTTGAGGAGACACTGTCACATCAACTATAGACACATGTCACGCACATAATCATCTTCAAATTTCAATCTGTTGTTGACTGAGACATTTACGGGTTGGCAATCTGTTAGACTACTGATGTTTCTGCAAATGGCAACTCCCCCGCAGTTCGTTTTGTGGACAAAGTAGTACGTTTGGAAGTGAGTGGGTTGTGCTGGGCTATTGCCCTATTTCTTTTCGCCTTCAATTCGAAACCGGGCAAATGTATGGAACTTGAATCATCCATCCAGGTTTCAGTCACGGCCAAGTAGTCCATTGGTTCACATGTACCAGATGTAGAAGTGCTTGGTTGTGGCTCCAAGTGTTGCGCCGCCGCTTCGGCTGTCTTCTTCTGTTTATAAGCTCTACATCGTTTTGCGTTATTCGTTTTGGGCTTATTCGATTTCTTTTGAGTTCTTTCTTCTGATATACGTTTGTAGCATTTTGAGTCAGTCTTTTGCTTCAAATATTTAGACTATTTGGTTTTATCACTTATAACTTATAAATAACTTATTAAATGTTTACGAATTATTGGTTTTTAGATAGATCTCATTCAGGCGAATTGTTTGAGACTAATATCACGATCCTACCTCTATGCGATCTCGAGTTATACCTACTTCAAGGCGCTTGACTCAGCGTATTCGACTCCAAAATGGCAGACGCCCTCTCCTCTCCTCGCGCATGCGCATGAACTTGAAGTTAAAATTTTTAGAATCACTGGTTAATACTCTTTTTATATCAGTTATTAGATTTTAGCTATTTGTTGTAATTTAGAAATTATAAGAATTTGATCAATCGTAAGAAATTATGTCGGTCAAGTTTTCCTAGAGGGTACCACCATGGTACCAATTTTAAAGACGTACCCACGTAAATAAAACTTACATGTGTGATCAATACGTAGAGCTATGATTTCCTACCTAGCGTTGGTCGAAATTCGCTGTTTGTTACTGACTAACGCCACTGGTACATGATTTCTGAGCGCCAACATTCTTTCAACATAGGCTCTCCAAAAATTTAAAAGCCGTCATTGTTTAAGTTGTTGAAATGAAGCAATTAGTCTACAGACTAGACTTTATAACGAAGTAAATTTCTCCGTCACTTCTGTCCACGCCAGGATTCGAACCTGGATCCCCTTATTCCGGAATAAGTCACTCTACCAATTGAGCTACGCGGACGTTTTATTCTGATTCCTATCTGCCTTTATGTCGTGTGCGTCCTTCTGGCAGGTACGTCACATCTCCTGGTACGTTACAACTTCAAGTACTACAACACACAGTTTCCGAAAACCTAATTAGGCGATTGGGGCACGTGATCATAAAGGATTTGTCAAACCGAAGTATTGTTTACCATGCAAAATTCTGTTCGCTGGAAAGAGGCGAGGTGGTTCTCTATACCGTGTGTGTTCACTATAAAGTGTCAAAATCCTCTCTAAATTTTTAAAGCTGATGAATGACTTGACTCACTTTCTCGCGGCTACACTTAAACTGTAGTCAGGGTGAAATAGCTTTGGCAGAAGTTCAGGCAAAGTTTTTCTTGCCTTCGCTTATATTTAGCGAAGATAAATACACTGCCTGACAGAGAAAATGGCACACCACGAAGAAATGCTCGAAAACAGACCAAACTGCACACACACAGCTAGCCGAGTAGGTCCTGAACAAATGGTTTAATTGTCACATACATACTAGGCTCCAGTGGCCGAATGTACAGGATGGCCAATAAGTAGTGTAGCCCCCATTTCGGGCGATACATAGTTGAATTCGACGAAGCATCAAAGCAATGAGATTCCGAATAGAGTCCTTAGGTATCGTGGACCATGTGGTGTCGATCCGAGTCCACAGTTCATCTTCATTTTGCGGAGGTGGGAGGGTACTGAACCGACATCCAATCGTGTCCCACATATGCTCCATGGGCGAGGTGTCGGGTGATTGTGCTGGCCGCGGAAACATCCGCACACCGTGTAACGCATTCAGGCTGATTCGAGCGGTATGCAACCGGGCGTTATCCTGTTGAAAAACGGCGTTTGGGATGCCCTGTGGGTACTGTAGTGCAATGGGCCGCAGCACCTCGTCAACATAGCGGCGTGCCGTCAAAGTGTCCGTAATGCATACCAGCGGTGAGCGGCTGTTGGCGCTGATTGGACCCGACACCATAATTCCACGTTATCGGGCCTTGTGGCACTCCACAATGACGGAGGAATCAGCCCGTTGGCCACGTTGCCTCCAGACTCTCACACGGCGATCATCCGTGGTGAGACAGAGCAGTGATTCGTCGCTGAACAAAAGACTGTTCCATTCGGCACCCCAAGCAGCTTTAGAGCGACACCACGCCAAGCGGTGACGATGATGGCTCGCTGTTACGGGTAGCTTTCGCAACGGGTGGCTGGACAGCAAATCAGACAGAGCCAATCGGCGCGACACTGTCCGCGTCGATATCCGAGCATCCAAGCGTCCCAGTACACTCCGCAAAATGACGCCCGTTGTGGCCTGTGGATCAGCTACTGCATGACGTCGGATGCGACATTCGGTGCGCTCGGATGCCCGTCTCTGTTTTCCAGTCCCCCTATGAAGTTGCACAAATCCTTGCTTGGACCACTGTCTCCAAATGTGACAGACGGTTGTGGCATCACGTTGCGTTTCTTCCTCAGTACGAAGCAAGGACTATCCGGCGGTACGAAAGCCTACAATGACACCTATTGTGAACTCATATGTTTGATGAAATCGAGTACGACGGCGTCTTAACGCCATTGGCACCTCTTGTTTGTTCTCTAGACACGGTTACAGCAGAACCACTCACTTCTCGCGGCCGTGATGACGCCTCGACTGATGGAATCACGGACTGGTTGTCCACTTGTATCCCACGCACCGTTCGTGCGATTCGCCTGCAAATGCAATCATGTGAAGAACTTGTGCGTGTGCACACACCCTGTAATTTGCATGCCGCTGCGTTCAGATCTTCGTGGTGTGGCATTTTCTCTGTCAGGCAGTGTATAAGTACAGTGGGTATCCTCACCGTGACATACGTACCGTACTACGCATGCATTGGAGGGCATACCCACTGTCTCTATGATAGCCGGAACTTCTGGTTTTACAAAAATCGCCAAACAGTATTCAATGTTATAGTATGACGTAGTATGTTACGGGTGATCGAACTGTGGATAGTGCTTTACAATTAATCTTTCTGTGACAAGGGCATTGAGTTTGCGTTTTCATACAGTATAATACCCCGATTTCTAATTTTTCTTTAAAGGACACGGAAATATCGCCTGATGATAATTTTGTTTCTTTGTTTAAGATTTTAACGACCACCATGAGCAACTCACTGAGATAAAAGCAGTCGCCCGTTCCTAATTTAGGGCCACTGTCGTTTTCCGTATTCATAATTGCAGCTATTCATGTCGTAATCCCCTCGTTCGCGAACTTTGGAGGCCGAAATGTATAAACATTTCACAAAAACTCTTAAGAGGACGCTTAAAAAGTTTTAGATGCAAAAAACGGGGCAACAATTAAAACACAGGTGCGTTATTAAGTATATACAAAATATAGCAAACTGTATGATATTCATCAAAACGGTTGCCACGCGTAATCGGATGAGTGAGAATTTTGGTAAAATATTGAATAACAAGTGGAAAATTATTTGCTTATAATCCGGCGTGATTTTTTTGAAATGAAGCATATCTGTGAGTGTCAGTGAAGATGGCAAAGACACTTTCCTTGGCATACCATGGGGCAACGTATTTATACATTTGACTGATATAACACGTATCGTAAAATCAATTAAATTGTGTTGGTATCTGAATTCATTGTGATTTTCTGCATTCATGATTATATTCATTTAACTATAGCCTCAAAAACGCTACCCGTTGTTCAAGGTTAATGGACAGTAAGGTTTGCTCATCCCGCCTTTCTCGCAGACAAATAATCGTGACGTTACTAAGTGACATCACAGTCTTGGCATGTAAACCGTAGATCCGAACTGTAGCTATGGAAGAAGATGTCTTGTCAACAATTTTTAAAACTCGAACGCAGAACAAACACTTATACAAAAGCACATTTACATTAAATACAGAAGAAATTCACATTCATGTGAATAGTTTAGTAACGGAGATTTCAAAAATATCTCCCGCACATTTTTGTTACGTAAAGGGCGGGAAAACGGTTATACTTTTAAATGTTAGTTTAGTTACAAGGGACATTTGTACTGTTTTTATATAAATTTAGAAGGGGGAAACGCACATCAAAACCTGTTATTGCCATGTAATAAAACATTTATTTGTGAGGAATAGGAAAAGCATCACGGCAGCATTCCCCAATTTTTTTTAAATTAAAAATTGAGAACATCATGCATTAAAAAGTCCGGTAGAATTTATGAAGATTATTCCAGCTGGTTTGCGAATAATAATTCCGACATGCTGCTATGGTGCAGATACAAAAAAAACATGGTGATTAGGTAGTCTTACGATGGCGATTCGGACAGTGACATCACAAAGCAATCACCGGAAGTGCAGGATGAGCATAACCTTGTCATCTACTAGCCTGACCTGTAAGTCAGCAAACGATTGATTTCTTGGCAGTAATTACTTTCGCCAATAACTGGAATTTGTAACTTTATACAGCATTCTTACGTGGCAAATATACGTACATGAAATATTAATTACAAAAAGTAATTTGAAAACACTGGTTGATATCAAGTTAACGAGTTGCTTTTTAATGACAGGAACTTATTATAAGAAAACAAAACGCTAGTTGCCGTAAATGTTTCTTGATGCTGTCAAGAATATCCTGAAATAGCATAAATCAAAAGCAAGATGTCTAAGACTTCAAAATACCACGTTAAGTAAAATTTTTAAATATTGCTTACCTTGAGAGCCAGTCCAAATGAAAAAAATATATAAAGGATCTATCATTTCGGTGCTGTTTCTATTCGTGCTTGCAACATTATCAAAGTTTCAGAAAAATATGGATTTTATAAAAAGGCAATGTATTGCAATAATTTCTGAACTTGATAAGTAAACCTATTTCTTTGTATTATCAAATAACAGACTGAATTCGAATGGAGACGATAATTCAGTTATTGTTAGGAAGAGACCGTTACAAACTGTCGTTTCGGCATTGTAAACAATAAAATAACATCTCCTTTTTTTCCGGACATCAAATACAAGAAATGTCTGCAAAAGTCATGAGTTGTGGAACCAGAAATGTGTTTAGCGATAAAAAGAAAATTTAAACGAAGAGCTTCCATTTCTTAGTGGTTTGTTTTGGCTATAAAACACATTCGTAGAAACATATCTCACTGATTCTAATAGTAGCTGTTTAGGCGGCAATGTAAAGTCGGCGGAATAGCTTCTGAAAAGCGTTTTCAAAACTAAGATATTTAAGGTTACGTGAACCTGTAGGAGTGTGTTTTCAAACAAGAATCATTCAAAAAAATTTTTATGGCGAAGCATAAGTTCTTCCTTTGTAGCATCGCGTGCCTTACTTTGCCAAAAGTCGCTTTGTATACGGTATATTTGCTATTTTAAAAGTCTGGCCCAACGTTAAAACAAAAGCCTTTCCTTTTGAGTATATCGCTCAAGTTTGTAGGAGAGTCAAATTTATCAAGTACGACAGCCTTCAGACTTCGGGAATATTGCGCAATAAATTTCAGCATGAAACTTAGTTTACGTGGCATATTTTCCCTTGAGAATGGTGTGATGTTTATCTGACATTTCCGTGCTTTCATTGTTTAAATATCCATTGTGAAAAAATGGTTATTGACTAGATGACAAAAAACACAACCTCTTTTGTAAAAATGATATTTTGTACAAATTTGATATCGCACTTGGAAGTCTTTTCCTCTGTTTTATAGCTTTTAAACACAACGCTCCAGTTACAGTAAAACTTTCTTGTTCAATAAATGTATCCTTGATTTCGAGGCAAATTTAGGAACACTTAAAAGAACTGGTCTTTAGGGAACGTTTAGGTGTCTGCTGCCCATTAAAAGTGCAACACCACGAAAGACAAGAGATATCAATGCCATATTTATTGTACTCAAAGCACGTGGTACAAGGGTGAGTCGATTACAAATGCAGCACGGTGAGACGAGGGGAACACATATTAAATATCTGATTTAGCCACCATGAACGGCAATCATAGCTGCTACACGGCGCGTCATCGAGAGAAAGAGACTTTGGATGTGTGTTTGGGGATTTCCCGTCCACGCATCTTCCGTAAGATGCCACAGTTCCTGCGTTGTAGATGGGGATGGGCGCTGCCGTGCCAGTCGTCCGGGGATCATTCACCACATGTGCTCAATAGGCAACATATCCGGGGACCGTGCGGGCCAAGGAAGACATGGCATATGGTGGCGATCTAAAACGTCCTGGATGTTGCGTGCCACATCCGCTGGAAGGCATTGACGCAGCATGAGACAATGTATTGGAAGCAGAGGCAGTAGAAGCTGTAGAGGGCAGATTAGCGACGACATCAGAGACGTCCATGAAATCTTCATCGCCGGCAGAGGCCAGGGACGTCACATCCACGTTCTCAATGGCAGCGTCGACGTGCAAATGACAGGAGTAAAATTAAGAGGCTCTCCACTAACAAGCAAAGATGATTGATCGGCTGCCTCTGTCGTTGAAGAGGCAACGCGAGGAGCTGCAGCAAGGGTTAACGAAGAAAACAAGCAGCTCGGTGTGGAAATTAAAACAGTGACAATGAAAAAAATTAGCACTCACCAACTCGTGAGGGATCTTAAACGAAAGCACAGACCTTTAACTTTATCACACACATAGAAGAACAATGATGGGACACACAAAACACGTACGTGAAGCACTAAAACACGGAGCTCGTGAAGACACGTGTAGGCCAAAGGTGGACTGTCACGGTACTAATGTACGCCAATAAATGCCATGTTGTGTTTTTTTTCTAGGTGTCCGGTGACTTTTGTCAATATAGTGTATATATAAACATATCTTGTACTCGTTGTACATTTACTATCTGAACAACAAGCAGTAAAAAGATCGGAATTATTAAACACTTGTTATCAATCGCAGTAATAATGAACACTCACTCTGTCGTCCCTGGATGTTCCTTCACGCTATGATAAGCAAGCGGATCTGAGCTCCCCGGGTAGCTTATGCAGACGGATAGCGACTTAAAACAACTTTATCCATACTACCATGCACGCAAACACAGAGCAGCACAATAGACTAAACGGATACCTGGTGCCCATGCAGCCGCTTAATGAAGTATGAAAACGAATGGGTGTGCATGAAAAATTACATTTAGGAAACGAAATGTTACAAAAAGTTAAAAATAAATGTTAATATCAGAACTTGAAGATTTAAAGGGAGTGATTAGGCTTTGCATCTCCTATGGACGTCATGATCATCAGATAAGAAGAAAGGACTTGAAAAACGAAAGTTCAAAAATTAAAAATAGCGTTTAGCATGAAATAATAATTCTAGTTATCATGCTGAAGATTATGCAGTGGAAGAAATAACGGTATGCAGTAATAAGATGGAATAAATAAAAAAAAATAAGTACAGTCACGTCTTGCCAAACGCCCATTAAAGTTAACAGCAAGAATGAAACTTCATCTGTTCGTAAATCTCAGGAAAACAAACTGAATTTTGCTGGAATAAAACACTACAAGGTTATGCTCATTTCAACAGTAAATAGTGTTCATACCGGGATTCAAAAGCACACGTGTCGTAACATCACAAATAAAAGATTAAAGCTAGGTAAATAGCAATTCAGTTAAGTAGAGTAGAAAGTAAAATACTTAAGGTTATTTATGTATCATATGTATCAAATTACCAGCACAGAATATCTTTCTATTTCTACAAATTATTTTTATGCTCGCGTTGTTTAACACCATTAGACCTATATCCACAGATCTGTTGGAATATGTCGTCTATCGGCTCGTCTTTTACACACAAAAAATTTGATATCAAAGCTTCTTGCACTCACAGCAAAAGTTCGAGTCCCAAGATAGAAAGTGATTCTTGGCTTATTATTATTATTATTATTATTGGACATTTTTTCTCCTCTTCAGCCACTAACTATAAAAGCTTAATAAAAGAATAGACTTCGCGTTTCACAGTGAGCTCTTTAATACGATACCGTCTTTCACAAGAAGAAACAAAGATCAAGAAATCTGACAGTCAAATGTTTGACATGAATACTTTTCATTTTTTATGAGATACTTACATCAAATTCGTATACCATTCTAGGTATTAACTTCCCACTGATTCTGACACATCTGCAGATGTCATGGGAATACTTTTCTGCACTCTGGTTATCTCTTCTGTTACGACGTGCTTCTGAAGGACTGACAATTTGTGTCGGAATCAGCGGACGTAAATCCTCTTTTACAGCAGGCGGATGATTGAATTACTTTTCCAAGTCAGTCGTGTAAACAACTTAAGTCAAATAAAGGAGCTCCTGGAATTTTAAAATAAAATACAGACATTTAATTATACGAGGATTAAACCGAAAGTAATGCAAAAGTGGGCATAACTTTTTTTATTAACTAACAGAGTTCGTTCAAATTGCACATGTTGGTAGACATGTACAATTAGAACGCCCTCTGTCAGTTAATAAAAAAAGTTACGCCAGCTTTTGCATTACTTTTGGTACAACCCTCATAAATGTAATTACGTTACATAAATGTTATGTGTTGAAAGATAAAAAATGGGGCAGGTTAGTCCTGCATGGTTGTCCATTGGTTAGTGGATTTGTCCGTAGGTTTGTCTACAGGTTAGTCCATCGGCTGGTGGCTCAGAAAACGTGATTACGGTTGCGACTGCGTTTCCCGATCCACCAGCCAATGACAACTGCATACAAATTTTCAGTCCAATTAATACAATCCTAATATGATGAATGTCTTGCGGATTAGACGTAGCCGATTACGAATAACAAACTAGGCTGGTATTTATTGGCTTTGGAGGCAACGGGAAAGCTCTACCCAAAAGGCTTTGCACGTGTTCAGCATACATCCACACAAAATAAATTCAATTAACTTAAAGACCATTAATGGCTTCTAAAACCTTCCACTACTTTTCTCTCATCTAGTGTGGCGGGTAGTCTGAGCTGCTGGCAGCGAAAAAAAGTTGGGCTTCCGACAAAAACTTTGTGTTCGTGATCACAACAACCTTAAAGTTTCCCACGAATTTCACAGCTCCATTATCCTGCTCTCTTGGCGTAGGATAGTTAGGTGGTATAACCTGATGTAGACTCCGCTGTCTACTGAGCTTTCTCCTTGGGATGTCACTCGAAGAAATGAATTCCCTCTCTTGTTCCTTTTCCGAAAGCCATGTACCTCCAGTGAGTCCTCACAATGAAAGGTGTACAGCGTAAACAGAATCCCGCATTGGGTGTATTGTCTCCCAGCACTGGGTGTATTGACTCTCAGCATTAGATTATTAAGTTTCGATTTCATCACCCTGCCTGGATTCGGCGCCGCCTCGGTGACATACTTATTCAACGCAATGACCTTGGCGTTCGATATCAACCTGATGTAGACTCCGCTGTCTACTGAGATTTCTCCTCAGGATGTCACTCGAAGAAATGAATTCCCTCTCTTGTTCCTTTTCCGAAAGCTACCTACCTCCAGTGAGTCCTCACAATGAAAGGTGTACAGCGTAAACAGAATCCCGCATTGGGTGTATTGTCTCCCAGCACTGGGTGTATTGACTCTCAGCATTAGATTATTAAGTTTCGATTTCATCACCCTGCCTGGATTCGGCGCCGCCTCGGTCACATACTTATTCAACGCAATGACCTTGGCGTTCGATATTAACCTGATGTAGACTCCGCTGTCTACTGAGATTTCTCCTCAGGATGTCACTCGAAGAAATGAATTCCCTCTCTTGTTCCTCTTCCGAAAGCCACCTACCTCCAGTGAGTCCTCACAATGAAAGGTGTACAGCGTTAACAGAATCCCGCATTGGGTGTATTGTCTCCCAGCACTGGGTGTATTGACTCTCAGCATTAGATTATTAAGTTTCGATTTCATCACCCTGCCTGGATTCGGCGCCGCCTCGGTGACATACTTATTCAAAGCAATGACCTTGGCGTTCGATATTAACCTGATGTAGACTCCGCTGTCTACTGCCATTTCTCCTCAGGATGTCACTCGAAGAAATGAATTCCCTCTCTTGTTCCTTTTCCGAAAGCCATGTACCTCCAGTGAGTCCTCACAATGAAAGGTGTACAGCGTAAACAGAATCCCGCATTGGGTGTATTGTCTCCCAGCACTGGGTGTAATGTCTCCCAGCACTGGGTGTATTGACTCTCAGCATTAGATTATTAAGTTTCAATTTCATCACCCGGCCTGGATTCGGCGCCGCCTCGGTGACATACTTATTCAACGCAATGACCTTGGCGTTCGATATTAACCTGATGTAGACTCCGCTGTCTACTGAGATTTCTCCTCAGGATGTCACTCGAAGAAATGAATTCCCTCTCTTGTTCCTTTTCCGAAAGCCACCTACCTCCAGTGAGTCCTCACAATGAAAGGTGTACAGCGTAAACAGAATCCCGCATTGGGTGTATTGTCTCCCAGCACTGGGTGTATTGACTCTCAGCATTAGATTATTAAGTTTCGATTTCATCACCCTGCCTGGATTCGGCGCCGCCTCGGTCACATACTTAGTCAACGCAATGACCTTGGCGTTCGATATTAACCTGATGTAGACTCCGCTGTCTACTGAGATTTCTCCTCAGGATGTCACTCGAAGAAATTAATTCCCTCTCTTGTTCCTTTTCCGAAAGCCATGTACCTCCAGTGAGTCCTCACAATGAAAGGTGTACAGCGTAAACAGAATCCCGCATTGGGTGTATTGTCTCCCAGCACTGGGTGTATTGACTCTCAGCATTAGATTATTAAGTTTCGATTTCATCACCCTGCCTGGATTCGGCGCCGCCTCGGTGACATACTTATTCAACGCAATGACCTTGGCGTTCGATATTAACCTGATGTAGACTCCGCTGTCTACTGAGATTTCTCCTCAGGATGTCACTCGAAGAAATGAATTCCCTCTCTTGTTCCGTTTCCGAAAGCCACCTACCTCCACTGAGTCCTCACAATGAAAGGTGTACAGCGTAAACAGAATCCCGCATTGGGTGTATTGTCTCCCAGCGCTGGGTGTATTGACTCTCAGCATTAGATTATTAAGTTTCGATTTCATCACCCTGCCTGGATTCGGCGCCGCCTCGGTCACATACTTAGTCAACGCAATGACTTTGGCGTTCGATATTAACCTGATGTAGACTCCGCTGTCTACTGAGATTTCTCCTCAGGATGTCACTCGAAGAAATGAATTCCCTCTCTTGTTCCTTTTCCGAAAGCCACCTACCTCCAGTGAGTCCTCACAATGAAAGTTGTACAGCGTAAACAGAATCCCGCATTGGGTGTATTGTCTCCCAGCACTGGGTGTATTGTCTCCCAGCACTGGGTGTATTGTCTCCCAGCACTGGGTGTATTGACTCTCAGCATTAGATTATTAAGTTTCGATTTCATCACCCTGCCTGGATTCGGCGCCGCCTCGGTGACATACTTATTCAACGCAATGACCTTGGCGTTCGATATTAACCTGATGTAGACTCCGCTGTCTACTGTAATTTCTCCTCAGGATGTCACTCGAAGAAATGAATTCCCTCTCTTGTTCCTTTTCCGAAAGCCACCTACCTCCAGTGAGTCCTCACAATGAAAGGTGTACAGCGTAAACAGAATCCCGCATTGGGTGTATTGTCTCCTAGCGCTGGGTGTATTGTCTCCCAGCACTGGGTGTATTGTCTCCCAGCACTGGGTGTATTGACTCTTAGCATTAGATTATTAAGTTTCGATTTCATCACCCTGCCTGGATTCGGCGCCGCCTCGGTGACATACTTATTCAACGCAATGACTTTGGCGTTCGATATTAACCTGATGTAGACTCCGCTGTCTACTGAGATTTCTGATCAGGATGTCACTCGAAGAAATGAATTCCCTCTCTTGTTCCTTTTCCGAAAGCCACCTACCTCCAGTGAGTCCTCACAATGAAAGTTGTACAGCGTAAACAGAATCCCGCATTGGGTGTATTGTCTCCCAGCACTGGGTGTATTGTCTCCCAGCACTGGGTGTATTGTCTCCCAGCACTGGGTGTATTGTCTCCCAGCACTGGGTGTATTGACTCTCAGCATTAGATTATTAAGTTTCGATTTCATCACCCTGCCTGGATTCGGCGCCGCCTCGGTGACATACTTATTCAACGCAATAACCTTGGCGTTCGATATTAACCTGATGTAGACTCCGCTGTCTACTGAGATTTCTCCTCAGGATGTCACTCGAAGAAATGAATTCCCTCTCTTGTTCCTTTTCCGAAAGCCACCTACCTCCAGTGAGTCCTCACAATGAAAGGTGTACAGCGTAAACAGAATCCCGCATTTAGTGTATTGTCTCCCAGCGCTGGGTGTATTGTCTCCCAGCACTGGGTGTATTGTCTCCCAGCACTGGGTGTATTGACTCTCAGCATTAGATTATTAAGTTTCGATTTCATCACCCTGCCTGGATTCGTCGCCGCCTCGGTGACATACTTATTCAACGCAATGACCTTGTCGTTCGATGTTAACCTGATGTAGACTCCGCTGTCTACTGAGCTTTCTCCTCGGGATGTCACTCGAAGAAATGAATTCCCTCTCTTGTTCCTTTTCCGAAAGCCATGTACCTCCAGTGAGTCCTCACAATGAAAGGTGTACAGCGTAAACAGAATCCCGCATTGGGTGTATTGTCTCCCAGCACTGGGTGTATTGACTCTCAGCATTAGATTATTAAGTTTCGATTTCATCACCCTGCCTGGATTCGGCGCCGCCTCGGTGACATACTTATTCAACGCAATGACCTTGGCGTTCGATATTAACCTGATGTAGACTCCGCTGTCTACTGAGATTTCTCCTCAGGATGTCACTCGAAGAAATGGATTCCCTCTCTTGTTCCTTTTCCGAAAGCCATGTACCTCCAGTGAGTCCTCACAATGAAAGGTGTACAGCGTAAACAGAATCCCGCATTGGGTGTATTGTCTCCCAGCACTGGGTGTATTGACTCTCAGCATTAGATTATTAAGTTTTGATTTCATCACCCTGCCTGGATTCGGCGCCGCCTCGGTGACATACTTATTCAACGCAATGACCTTGGCGTTCGATATTAACCTGATGTAGATTCCGCTGTATACTGAGATTTCTCCTCAGGATGTCACTCGAAGAAATGAATTCCCTCTCTTGTTCCTTTTCCGAAAGCCACCTACCTCCAGTGAGTCCTCACAATGAAAGGTGTACAGCGTAAACAGAATCCCGCATTGGGTGTATTGTCTCCCAGCGCTGGGTGTATTGACTCTCAGCATTAGATTATTAAGTTTCGATTTCATCACCCTGCCTGGATTCGGCGCCGCCTCGGTCACATACTTAGTCAACGCAATGACTTTGGCGTTCGATATTAACCTGATGTAGACTCCGCTGTCAACTGAGATTTCTCCTCAGGATGTCACTCGAAGAAATGAATTCCCTCTCTTGTTCTTTTTCCGAAAGCCACCTACCTCCAGTGAGTCCTCACAATGAAAGTTGTACAGCGTAAACAGAATCCCGCATTGGGTGTATTGTCTCCCAGCACTGGGTGTATTGTCTCCCAGCACTGGGTGTATTGTCTCCCAGCACTGGGTGTATTGTCTCCCAGCACTGGGTGTATTGTCTCCCAGCACTGGGTGTATTGACTCTCAGCAGTAGATTATTAAGTTTCGATTTCATCACCCTGCCTGGATTCGGCGCCGCCTCGGTGACATACTTATTCAACGCAATGACCTTGGCGTTCGATGTTAACCTGATGTAGACTCCGCTGTCTACTGAGCTTTCTCCTCGGGATGTCACTCGAAGAAATGAATTCCCTCTCTTGTTCCTTTTCCGAAAGCCATGTACCTCCAGTGAGTCCTCACAATGAAAGGTGTACAGCGTAAACAGAATCCCGCATTGGGTGTATTGTCTCCCAGCACTGGGTGTATTGACTCTCAGCATTAGATTATTAAGTTTCGATTTCATCACCCTGCCTGGATTCGGCGCCGCCTCGGTGACATACTTATTCAACTCAATGACCTTGGCGTTCGATATTAACCTGATGTAGACTCCGCTGTCTACTGAGATTTCTCCTCAGGATGTCACTCGAAGAAATGGATTCCCTCTCTTGTTCCTTTTCCGAAAGCCATGTACCTCCAGTGAGTCCTCACAATGAAAGGTGTACAGCGTAAACAGAATCCCGCATTGGGTGTATTGTCTCCCAGCGCTGGGTGTATTGACTCTCAGCATTAGATTATTAAGTTTCGATTTCATCACCCTGCCTGGATTCGGCGCCGCCTCGGTCACATACTTAGTCAACGCAATGACTTTGGCGTTCGATATTAACCTGATGTAGACTCCGCTGTCTACTGAGATTTCTCCTCAGGATGTCACTCGAAGAAATGAATTCCCTCTCTTGTTCCTTTTCCGAAAGCCACCTACCTCCAGTGAGTCCTCACAATGAAAGTTGTGCAGCGTAAACAGAATCCCGCATTGGGTGTATTGTCTCCCAGCACTGGGTGTATTGTCTCCCAGCACTGGGTGTATTGTCTCCCAGCACTGGGTGTATTGACTCTCAGCATTAGATTATTAAGTTTCGATTTCATCACCCTGCCTGGATTCGGCGCCGCCTCGGTGACATACTTATTCAACGCAATGACCTTGGCGTTCGATGTTAACCTGATGTAGACTCCGCTGTCTACTGAGCTTTCTCCTCGGGATGTCACTCGAAGAAATGAATTCCCTCTCTTGTTCCTTTTCCGAAAGCCATGTACCTCCAGTGAGTCCTCACAATGAAAGGTGTACAGCGTAAACAGAATCCCGCATTGGGTGTATTGTCTCCCAGCACTGGGTGTATTGACTCTCAGCATTAGATTATTAAGTTTCGATTTCATCACCCTGCCTGGATTCGGCGCCGCCTCGGTGACATACTTATTCAACGCAATGACCTTGGCGTTCGATATTAACCTGATGTAGACTCCGCTGTCTACTGAGATTTCTCCTCAGGATGTCACTCGAAGAAATGGATTCCCTCTCTTGTTCCTTTTCCGAAAGCCATGTACCTCCAGTGAGTCCTCACAATGAAAGGTGTACAGCGTAAACAGAATCCCGCATTGGGTGTATTGTCTCCCAGCACTGGGTGTATTGACTCTCAGCATTAGATTATTAAGTTTCGATTTCATCACCCTGCCTGGATTCGGCGCCGCCTCGGTGACATACTTAGTCAACGCAATGACCTTGGCGTTCGATATTAACCTGATGTAGACTCCGCTGTCTACTGAGATTTCTCCTCAGGATGTCACTCGAAGAAATTAATTCCCTCTCTTGTTCCTTTTCCGAAAGCCATGTACCTCCAGTGAGTCCTCACAATGAAAGGTGTACAGCGTAAACAGAATCCCGCATTGGGTGTATTGTCTCCCAGCACTGGGTGTATTGACTCTCAGCATTAGATTATTAAGTTTCGATTTCATCACCCTGCCTGGATTCGGCGCCGCCTCGGTGACATACTTATTCAACGCAATGACTTTGGCGTTCGATATTTCGTATTCAAGCAGGCTTTACAATGCTGATAGTTTTGACAGGTCAATTCGTCATTCTGCGCGATGAAGATATGCCTTTTCTTTTCCGTGTATGAAGCAAGAAGCGTTCCCCACCAACTGACTAACTTTCCTTCGTCTTCCCAAAGGAAAGTCTCTCAGGCACTAAAACCCTTGACATTGTTTACGATCCTGTTTTAGACTCTGAAACTTCTTTCGCTCAGCCTGACATAATGGTTTGGTTTTTTCTGGGATGACTATCACTAGACCGTTCTTCGCGTTTCCCTCTGAAGAAGGAGACGCCTATTTGGGGCATTTCGCTCAGTTATTACATTTGCTGTCAAAATTCGTCAAATTCTTACAAATTGTCTCCTGCCCCGATTTGCAATATCCAAAAAATACGTAGTGCAACAAACCGAATAAATGAATTTCTTGGATGTTTTGGTAGAATTCGTTTATCTTTGGCCCTCTGTCATCAATTTTGCCTTTGTGCAGTAAATTCAAACACGTATTTCGCCAGCTACTGGAATGCATTCCATCCCTTATGGGACGCAACGATGCAGTTGTGAATGTGAAAACCGAAGTTGGTTTGTTACTTTACCTTTTCTGCGAGAAAGAGAGCTTTTCTACATTATACGTTTCCAACTGCAAACACGGTCAACCCACATTGACTTAGATGGAGTGTAAAGCACCTCGCGAGCTGAGTTTTATTCTGTTGCCACTAGTGTGCTTGCTGTGGACATTAGTCGCTGGGCGTACCTTCAAATTGAGTAGCGGAAAAAGCCCGCACACAACCATCGGTTGCTCGCCTGCAGCTATGGAGACTCTAAAAAATTAATCTGAGGTGTTACATACCGCACCCGAGTAACGTTACGAAATGAACAAGATCAATGCCTAGCAAATTTGATTATATGTGCTTTCTAAGTTGTCCAGATGGCATGTGAAGGAGAACAGGACAACAAGAAAGAGCAGCTGATGAGACTTTAAGTTATGGATGAATAAATTAGTCATTTGCACTTCTCTAAGGACACTACAAATAACGCTAGGACCAGAGACACGCCGTAATCTTTTAAAACAAAACAGGTGTTTTTGTGCCCAAGATCTAAGCAGAATATTTCAAAGGTTCAGTGCACGATTGTGTGATATTTTTTGTATGGGACACCCTCTCGCGTTGTGTGCAAGTTCAGGGCTTGAAAAATATCTGAAAAGTTACATGCCCAGTTGGGCACGTGCAGAAATTATTTTTACCTGTCCAGGTAGTAAAAGATAATTGCGCAGGATTTTTTTTTATGATAACAAATTACAACCCTCATTCTTTTAAGCTAAAAAATATGATAAACTTTTCTACATGTCTTGCATTTCGTTTTAAGGGTCTGTATTCAAAACGTTCAATGCACAAATGCGTGTATCTCACGTTTTGAGATGATGATGCTGAAATTGGTAGGAAATAGTATGATGAGAGTAATATTTCAGAAATTCAGTGATTCCTTCATGTTTCTTTCGTTGAAGTTTTCGCCTTTTGCACTAAACACCGGATGCTAGTTTCATCAGAGAAATGCATCCCGTCGCTGACTATAAACAACGTTTGGAGCAAAACTACAAAGGGTTCCATTATCTGTGTGACAGCGCTCGCAATCCGGAGGCTGCACATCCAAGTGGAAAACCAATTTCCAAATGTATTTATTTATTTAATTATCTATTTATTTATTTTTAATTTGGCTATTGAATTTTGTGGAAGAAGTACGTTTTATCTATATATTTTTTATTTGCCATTTTTCCCCACGTAGTCAGTATAGATTTCCAGAACTGAAGAAGCCCCGAGTTTGGATGATTCTTTTTTCTCGCTCTTTCTTCCCCCTCGCCCTCTCCCGGCATACTCTTTGTAGAGCGAGCCATGGTGGGATGAGCGCGTGGGCAGGAAGCTGTATGCCCCCCCCGTTGGGTAGTTAAGTAACGCTGTGAACCCGAGTGAACATCGCAGGGCGTAAGAGGAAAGCGGTGACGTTGGCGTCATCATCAATGGGTCTGCTTTGTAGGAGTGTTATATGGCGGTCATCAAAGTGCCAGTCAGTCTGTGCATCTACAAAGAGTTTTAGCGATCGGCAGACTTTCTGGAATCGAAAGTAGCACATTTATTGAATCAAAATGCAGGGCATAATCTCTTATGCCACGCGGCTAAGTAACTAAAAAGCTTTTCCCTACGTAGGCGATTGGTTGGGAATTTGTACTAGATCGGATACCCATTTTAACCCCCTAGCAAATAGATGAACCTTATGTTAATTTTTCGACCAGAAAAATTTAGACTTGGAGTTTTAATTCAGGGGAGGCATGCGTTCCGCTGCTCGGGACTTGAGATGGCATAACTTTAGGGTAGTGGGTGGATCCCGGGAAAGTTGTCGATAATTTCGGGGAGAGAAGAGGATCACTTGTTACTTTTTATTCTTGGCATTTCATTGGTCACTTGTGATTTTACTTAAACACTGGTTACTGGACTTTGTCAAAAAGGTCTCCGGTCACGAAGGAGTCCTGGCTATCATGCCCGAGAAGAAAGCAGGTGGGAAATACTAGTGGCCACCAAAATTGGGAACCGACGGGAGCCCCGAACAACGAGGACAGAGAAGGGACCCTTGGCATGGCCCGACCTCAACAACGTGATGGAAGAGATTCAGCGAGGATATTTTACTAAATGTAGTATCTACACTACTCCAGTGTGTCTACATTACTCCAGACTATTCTGAGAGCTCTCGTGGATTCTTCTATTTCGGACTCTAATACTTTTTTTGTGTGGTGCAGGATCAGTAGCGCGGTCTCCAGTCCCGAGGGATGTTAAGGTAGGAATTCCATCCTATTCTTTCCCTTTTGCTGTCCCCTCCAAATATCAGTGTATTAGCGATCAGTGCATGCTGAAGTTTACCGGTAAAATTGATAAGGTTTGATAAGCTACTAGCCAATGAGCAAGTGAAGGTTCCTGTCAAGAAAGTCGGTATTAATATTGCTATGAGCGTACGGTTTTTTTAGCGAAGTGTAAATATATATAAAATCAATAGGTGACTGCAAGCTTAATATTTATGTATGGCAACTTATATTCTCACATTCTTAAGATTATGAGTAAAAGGGTCCTAATCTACTACGTTTCTTTTTATTATATGCCAACACAAGACCAATGTTAATTTTTCTAATATATTATCATCAGTGTTTCTTGCTTGTAAATTATTTGCTCAACCCTGGATACATGGAAATATTATTTTCTACGTCAAGGACTAAATATTTTTTTTCATATGTTTTAAATTCTAGACGGTCTAAAAACATTGCGGCACTCAGCAGACACCGGATACACGGAGTATTGGATGGGTGAAACACAACGCCCCGTCCTCGAATAGCAAGGCTGTGTCTTCCTTACTACTGGGAAGACATAGTTTTAAAATTCGAGAGACTTCTCTTGGTTATCATGCACTGAAGTGCCAGAAGAACTGGTACAGACGATCTTATGCAAAATACCTAGAACGTCACCTATGCGCGTACTCGGTTGCGCTAGCCAGTAGGTATATAAAGCGATATATATTATTGCCAGCTGTCAGAGCTGTTTTCGGCATGAGAATGACGAGTAATAACGATTTAAGCGATTTTCCACCCGGTGTCATACTTGGAGCTTGTGAGATGGGCCATAGCATTTCGGAGGCAGAAAGGAAGCTCGGATTTTCCCGGACGACCATTGCAATTGTGTACCGTGACTACACGAATTCCGTCAAAACTTCCAACCTACGATAACAGTGTGGCCGTAAAAATACATTGGGTGAACGCGATCATCGTTGGCTGTCAAGAATCGTTTCATGCGATAGGCGTGCAACACCCTCGCAGGTATCATCGGAATTCAATACTGGATCCTCAGCAAGCATCAGCGTCATGACTGTGCAACGTACCCTGCACGATATGGGCTTTGGGAGCCGACGCCGAACTGGAGTCCCCTTGATGGGTGCACGACACAGAGCTATGCGCGCTGCTTGGGCACGGCAACACCGCCACTGGACACTTGATGACTGGAAACAAGTATCCCGGTCTGACGAGTCGCGTTTCCAAATGTATCGGGAAGATGGAAGGATTCGTGAGTGGCGCAAACCCCACGAAGTCATGGATCCAGCCTGTCAACAGGGAACTGTACCGACTGGTGGGGGGTCCGTAATGGTATGGGGTGTGTTTAGTTGGACTTTACTGTGATCCCTGGTACGTCTACAAACGTCTGTGACCGGCTAACGCTATGTACGCATCCTTTCTGATGAGGTACACCCGTTCATGTCCTACATTCATGCTGATGGATTGGGCCTGTTTCAAAAAGACAATGCATCTCCACACAACTGTCGGGATGCCACATTATGGTTAGAGGAGCCTTCGTCGGAGTTTGGGGTGTTGCCATTCCCACCCAAGTTCCCAGATCCGAATGTGATAGAACACACTTGGGATGCCATGCAACGCGCTATCAAACACAGAAATCCGAGACCTCGGAATACACCCGAATTGTGGAACGCTCTGCAGTAAGTATGGTATCCATTGCCTACAGCATATTTCCAGCAGCTAGTGGAGTCCATGCCCCGTCGTATTTCTGCAGTCCTGCGCACCCGTGGGGGAACTACCAAGTATTAGACTGGTGTACCAGTTTTTCTGGCACTTCAGTGTATATACACTTTCTACCAACAAGTAATTGGACACCTGTGATAGCAAAGGAAAACGAAGTTTATTCACCTTCAATAGTTGGTGGAGCTTCCACGAGCGGCGATTACAGCTGCGACCCTCCGGGGCATGCTCTCAACCAGGCGTTGTACGACGGCTTGCGTTATTTTCTTCCACTCGACTTGGAGAAGACAGGTCAGTTCCTTCACCGATTTCGGACGGTGGGGGCACTCCTTAAGTCGACGCTCCAACTCGTCCCAGAGGTGCTCTATAGGGTTAAGGTCCGGGCTTTGCGCAGGCCAGTCTATTCGATTAACCCCATTGTCACCCTACCAAGCCATGGTGGACCTCGCAACAGGACAGGTGGCATTGTCATCCTGAAAGTAACATGGGTCCACCCCGTAAAACTGCCACAACGTAGGAAGCGCATGGTGATCCAAAAGGTGCCGTAAGGCTCGGCGTTGAGCCTACCTTTTGCGACCAAGGGTCCCGTGCCATACCAGGAGAACCCCCCCCATAGCATAATTCCACCGCCGTCGAACTTCACAGTTGGCACAATGCATTCCGGCAGGAGGCGTTCTCCAGGCCGACGCCAAAGGCAGACCCCGCCATCCGAACGGTAGAGGGTGAACCTTGATTCGTCGCTCCAGAGAACCTGTTTCCACTGTTCAACGGTCTACTGTCGACGTCCATTGCACTACGCTAGCCGAGCAGCGCTATTGGACTTCGGAATCAAAGGCATGTGGACGGCAGCACGTCCATGATAACCGAGCAGATGGGCTACCTTACGTATGGTATTCATCGAAAGAACACTCCTGGATGCTTGTTGAAACTCCTCGCGGATGTGGCCCATCGATTCGGTGCGGTTCTTCCGAATTTCTCTGTCCAGCACCCGTCGGTCTGACTCCCAGTTTTGTGGGTCTGCCGGGTCGGGGCACATTCCGACAGTCACCTCTCATCTTCCACTTGCCAATCACGTAGGCCACTGTCGATTTTGGGTACTTCAACTCGCTGGATATGTCACATATGGATCGGCCATTTCTGTGATACCCGACGATTACACCTTTCTCGAAATCAGAGAGCTCAGAACTGCGTGGCATCTTCATGCGACTGGTTGCGTTGTTGTTTCCCACACGATATTTAACGGCGGCGGCCGTTACCTGTATTAGGACCGCATATATCGTCGATTGCACGGGTGTCCAATTACTTGTTGGTAGATAGTGTATATTACTACGTGCACACACCATCAGGGACTGGATCATCTGGACGTAGAGAACAACATCATTAAAGATGTGATATTCGTCTGTCAACAACAACACTCCTTAACAATAATACACCTTTCGCTGATTAGCAGTGAACTGCAGCACGACATGCGATGACTGCCTTTTTATTTCTTGTAGTAGGAAATCCTATTCCAAACTATTTTTTTCAAATTTAGTTCCCCGGACCAGGCAACTAAATTTTTTATTTAACTGCCCGGGACAATAATTTACATGCCTCGGACATCTCGGGCATATTATTTTTCAAGCCCTGAAGTTGTATAAACCAGCGTGGAAATACTCTCGTTGAGTTTGCAGAGGCAGAAGGATTTTTCATCTTGAATTCCTTTTTCAAGAAAAAGCCACACAGGAAATGGACATGGAGACATCCAATTGGGACGACAAGTGAAATTGATTTTATTATGTGTAACAAAACATTCGTCATCGAAGACTGCAGTGTGCTAAACAAGTTCAACACAGGTAGTGACCATAGATTGGTGAGATGTAAGATGCACCTCAACACTAAACTGGAACGTGGCAAGCTCATAAGACAAACAAAATGTATTGACATAACCAACCTTAAAAACACCATTATACTTTCAAGTTGGAACTGAAGAACAGATTCTCTGCTTTAGAAGGCCTAACATCGGAAGAAGTGGATATTTCTGAAGTTAACAGAAAAGTAACCAAAGCTCTTATGGAAACAGCAACAAAATTAGCTGGGTCTAAGAACAAGTTGCATGTAAACAAATTATCAGGAAAAACCAAAATGTTGATGCAAAAAAGAAGAGAGATGAGGACAACTAAAGAAGATGTGACTTACAAAGTGGAATATATAGAGCTATGCAAGACAGCACGAAAAAGTATCACTGAAGACGTAAGGAAATTCAACTGTGAGCTAGTGAGGAAAGCAATTGAAAACAACCAAAGCCTAAAGATAGCAAAGGGACATCTCAGTAAGGGAAGAAAACAGATTATGGCTCTGAGAAAAGAAGATGGTTCTATAACAAGAAATAGAGGCGAAATTTTGACAAGAGTGAAAGATTTCTACTCCAAACTATATGAAAGGGATGATACATGTACTCCAGACATCATGAAAGGTACCAGAGTTCTTCCAGTCCTCCCAGCAGAAGTTGCTCATGCAATCAAGAACATGAAGCGGGGGAAAGCTCCAGGAGAAAATGGAATTACTATAGACATCATACAAGAAGCAAGTGGAGAAATTGAAACAGTACTCGCCCAAATTTTCACTCGATGCCTTAATGAAGGGAAGATTCCTGAGGATTGGAACAATGCTACAATGATCCTGCTACATAAAAAAGGTGACATTGAGGATCTCAGGAACTACAGACCTATCAGCCTCCTATCAGTGGTTTATAAAATCTTCACTAAAGTTCTTTCACACCGCTTGAAGGTAACACTGGACATGGCTCAACCGAGAGAACAAGCTGGATTCAGGAGTGGCTACAGCACAATAGATCATATCCACGTACTGAGAGAACTAATTGAAAGAGCGAGGGAATATGAACTTCCATTGTGCATGGCTTTTATCGATTATGAAAAAGCCTTTGATTTGGTGAAACCATCAGCAGTTACCACGGCTCTGAAATCCTGCGGTATTGAAGATGCATACATTAATATTATTAATAACATCTATGAAAATGCAAGTGCAAAGATTCGGCTGTTTGAAAATACAACACACATAAAAATTGGAAAGGGAGTGAGACAAGGTGACACCATATCTCCGAAGCTCTTTAATGCCACATTGGAAAATGTCTTTCAATCACTGAACTGGGAAAACAATGGGATAAAGATTAATGAAGATTATCTAACCCACCTTCGTTTTGCTGATGACGTAGTCATTTTTGCAACTACCCCATCAGAGCTGCAGAGTATGATCCAGGAACTTGCTGACAAGAGTAAAGAAGTGGGATTAAAAATGAACTTTCAGAAGACAAAAGTGATGTTTAATGCTTTTACAAGAAATGAAGATTTATCGATTGATGGAGAAAAACTGGAGATAACAGATACGTATGTTTATCTTGGACAGCAGATATCAAGTGAGGGTCACATTGATGAAGAAATTAATCGGCGTACAAAACTTGCCTGGAGAGCTTTTGGAAGAAACAGCATAATTTTCAAGAGCAATATGCCGTTATGTCTTAAAAGAAAAGTGTTTGATCAATGCATCCTTCCAGTGCTTACGTATGGTGCAGAGACGTGGACCTTAACTAAAAGAGACATACAAAGGCTGCAGACAACTCAAAGCAGCATGGAGAGGTGCATGCTTGGTATAACCAGGAGAGATAAGAAGAGGAACTCGTGGATCCGAAAAATGACGAGAGTGGAAGACATCATGATCAGAGTTAAATCCCTGAAATGGCAATGGGCTGAACATACTGCCAGAAGGACAGACCATAGATGGACAGCCGAAATTTTACATTGGATTCCAAGGGACAGGAAAAGACCCAGAAAAAGACCACATGGGAGATGGGTGGATGAAATTCGTAAATATGCGGGAGTGACATGGAGGAGACTGGCACAAGACAGACCGTTGTGGAGGAAACTTGGGGAGACCTTCGTCCAGCAGTGGATTGATAATGGTTGACAATGATGATGATGATGATGATACAAATATTAATTTCAATGTGTATTGAGTTTGGTAGAATTATTGAATATATTAACATGTCTAAATTTGTAGTTTAAGGGATTGTTGGGCAAAATATAGTTTTGTAGTGACTATTTTGATGAAATTGTAGCTTACTGCTTTTCATGCCAAATTCTGGGAATTTCTTGTTCTTTCTTTTCAAGATCCCACTCTTAAAAAAACCATGAAATTTTTGAACGCAAAGTAAATCAATGAAGGAAGAAATATTCTTCATAATACATGGAAAATTCGCAGACTATTTAAGCAAAGCAAACTGAATTTGCTCGTACCATTCTGTGGCATTAGTGACCTCCGACCTACATTCGGCCGGAAAAGAATTGGGTCAAAGCGCTATGAGAAATCATGGATGCTTCAACTAGCGAAAATCTGAGGGCTTTCAGATTCCTATGTCTCAGTTGCTTGGAACTTCACTTCCCTGGTTGGTGTAATGATTAGCATACTCGACCGGTAATTGGGAGATGCGGAGTTCGATTCCCGCTCCAGGACGATTGAAATTTTCAAGTTTTCTGAGAAGTGTTACATGGATGACCAGTAAGTGGTACAAGCAAATTCAGTTTGCTTTGCTTGAATATTCTGAGGTGTACATAATTACGTATTGCTTTATATTACCTAAAACGTTGTACATATGTTGTAAGTGCAAATGATATTAAAAAAAGCTTTTGGGAGTTAGAAATTTTTCCCCAGCTATGACAGGACATTTTGGAAGCCGAGGCTCTCAGCCAAGTTAAATGAAAATAAAAAAAAATTTGCTGGCATAAAAATGCTGTTCCCATTTCTGTTCCTATTTTTAACTGCCATTAAGGAGAAAGCAAATTAGGAAACCTAGGCTTCTCTTTTTTTACGAATGAAATGTGTCTTCCCATTTTATTTACATATAAAGTATATCTTTTGTGGAATTACCTTGAAATGAAAATAGGCGGTGTACTGTCAACGGGAACATATCGAAGTAATTTTATTTGTCAGAAATAAGTCTATTCATTTTTAACTAGTAATAATTTTATGACGACAGACTCATTTTTGAATCAATTCCTTCCCGCTATTAAATTGCTTTTTATAGCGCCTGAAATAAGAATGAGATGAGTTAATATTCACTTCATCTTCTGAATGCGCTTACTAGTCTGTTTGTTTTCAAGTCGGGTTATTCGTAACGGAGCGATATGTCTTTTTTTTTTTTTTTTCGTGTGTTTGAGTGATTCAAATGAAAAGGCATTTAATATTTATTCTTCGGAAATGTTCGGCGCACAACGCAAATGAAAAATTCTGAATACGTTCCCTCTTATCTGTTTCGTACAAATTCAAATAATGATAGCATCCATCACTTTGGATTGAAGCGTATTGACAAAATTGATGATGCCGTTTGGTTAATGGCCAAACCACGTGACAGGTAATTTCGGATTTGTTTCCCCTCGCAGCACACACAACAACTGTTCATTTATTTCTTCGGAATTCTCATTCTGTTTCGGACATCACGGAATGTCGCGTGTGTCATCAACGCAGTAACGTGAGCGTGCTCCCCCAAAGCGAACAATTCCAGTCAACACCCCACTTAAACAAAATTGTTCTCAAGTGTAATACGGGTCATGCGGCTTGTCAGACTCGGAAAAGAGGGAGCTCAGAGAATACACTAAAGCATACACCACAAAGTTTACGACTCTGAGGCAGTACGTCTCCACTCAAAAGACATGAATGTCAAATTTTGCTATGTCGATTAAACGTTTTCTTCTTTGTCTAAAGAAGCGTTACTCTGGAGTAGGAAATGGGTCAATATGTGATTATTCCAACACGGTGGTACAAGTTTAGAAGTTCTGAAGTAATCAATATTACCTACGCTTTGCGCTTTCATGACACCTAAAATCCAAGACAATAAATGTCCTCTAGGAAGGTAAAATGGAAATGCATTTTTCTTTTCCTTTGTAGCAGGTAATAAAGAAAGTTTCGGAAGAAACTCGTATGTGGCGTGCGTTACTGCCGCAAGATACTGCCATCCTGCGGTGACGTAAACATCCAAGAGTGCTGTGCGCACAATAATAGATTCTAAGGAGAGAACGTGCGCTGTTGTGGTGAAGATAAACGATCGCGATCTCGAAGGAAGGTGTGCGTGCAATATTGCCCTATGACTCAAAATAATACAACTATACTAATCCAACATTCCTCGGCGCAGGATAGAAATAAAACTTTCCAAGATTTCGCACATCAACCAGATGGCTTTTTCAAGGAAGGTAGACAGCTAACTGCAAACTGGATAATAGAACGTTTCAACAATTTGAACGCGGTGACTTGACTGGACAATAAATGAATAGGCGCAAACGTGATAATTCAAAGGAACGAGGTCACGTTGGTTGGACACGCGGTACCATGGTAGAAAACTCTGTATTATTTGAAGAATTGATTCCAAATACGTGGCAACTCCAGAGAGCCACTATCATTGCAAGACTCGCAGCTGGTTAATTGCTTAGTTAACTGAACGTGTTGAAACGTACTATTATCCAGTTTGCAGTTAGCTGTCTACCTTCTTTGGAAAAGCCATCTGGTTGATGTGCGAAAGCTTGGAAAGTTTTCTTTCTATTCTACGCCAATAAATTTCGGATTATTAGTATAGTTATACTATTTTGAGTATTAATATTTTACAGTTTCTACTTACTGAAATTGCTCTATGGATTTTCAAATGGCGTGAAAGTTACGGCAGCATTTGGAATATTGCGAAACGCGTTTTTTGGAGATATTATCGGACAGAATACTTGCTATGACTGGCACAGGAAATTCGACACTGGTGTACGGGATCTGTCTGATGGGCCCAGAATTAGCAGACCCAGTAAGGTTGAACATAGTACACTACAGTACGTGTTATCAATCAAGCTTGATGCAACACTACAGGAATTGGCAGAGGAACCGAAGACCTCCCGTGCGACCATACACACCCGACTTCGGACTTTGGGGACATTCGTGTAAATTGTGCAAATGAGTACTCCATCCTCTTTCTGACCAAAATCGGATGCAACGCTACTCCATTGCTGTTGCTCTGCATGAAAGAGAAAAATGGGAGGGTTTTTTGCGTTGGTCGGTAACGGGTGACGAAAAATGGGTCACATACGTGAATGTTACGCGAAAAAGAGCATGAACCAAGCAGGAACAACCTTCACAGAAGGTCGCTAAGCCACCCCTCTGTGGACGGTAATGGATGCTGAGTTTCTGGGGGAATTTCGCGGTGAACTTAATTATGAGCTCTTACCGCAGACCAATAACATCACAGCGGATGCTTACACCCAACAGTTGGACCGTCTCCATGCTGCACTGCTAGAAAAGCACCCAACGTTGATTAAACGTCATAGAGTCATTTTACACCAGGATAAAGCTAATTCACGTGTAACTTTACGTACCTAGCAAAAATTGCAAGAACTGGAATGATAAATATTGCCGCACCAACCTTATTTTCCGGTCCTTGCCCTGTCTGACTTTCATCTCTTCCGGTCTCTGTCGAATTTTCTCGCTGAGAACAACTTTACTAATGACAATAATGTGAACCGTTGCATGGATGACCTCTTCAGCTGTCGCTCACCAGACTTCCATCACAATGGGACATTTCAACTCGTAAAAGGTGGAACAAGGTCATCAGTTCCAATGGGAACTACCTGGACAATTAGGTTAAGTGTTTTGTATGATTTGCTAATCTTGAAATATATGCTTCTCTATTTTCCGGATATTTTCTTTATAACCAGTGTGACGTACTACAGAGGTGAAAACATGAGTCAAGACGACAAATTTGCAGCGAGACATTCTGTCTGCGTAGCTCAGTTGGGAGAGCGACTTACTCCGGAGTGAGGGGACACTGATTCGATATACGTCGCGGACAAACTTGTGTTTTCACACCAGATATAACGATCCTTGGAACTTTATTGTGAAACATAAAAGGGATATTTTTCTCTTAGCATTGGCTGTGGATCCACCGGTGAGGTGAAATTGGCTAACCCCCAGCCTTGTGTTTATGTGTTGGATACTTGTTTTGGGTTAAAATACCGTTCAGCTTGCGGATTTCCATTGAAAACATGAATGTATGCATAGTTCATTCAAATCAGAGCAGGATGAACAGCGCCATTTCTGACGACTGCCCTTTAACACCTAATAAGGAAGTTAGTCGGAAACCACTTCATCGCAATCTTTATCTCCAGGATATCCTTCACCATGTCCATGTGCAGCTCCAGCTGTCGAATTGCAAACGTCCCTGTCTGGACATGGCCCCTAAAGAAGATGAGGAGACATTTAATGAGGAAGGTAGTGGTAAACCTCATCATCGCAATCCCCTTCCCCAAGATATCTGTCACCATGACAATGCGCAGCACATGATTATGTATATCTAAACGTCCCTGTCTACAAACGCCATCTGGAGAAGAACGTGGTTTGGGAAGTGATTAAAGTGGTAGCCAGTGATACAATCAAAATATGCCAATAACGGACAGAACATGCGTCGTAAAATGGTATTGTTTTCAATTGTGTTCGTCACTAAATTTTCTGCTATGCATTGAAATCCACATCTTCTCTTGGGCCTTGAAAATCATTAAATGTGGAGGTTCAGGCATTTAGTCGAAAGACAGTTCCAGTGGATCATTCCACCTGTGTTCGGCAACAAAATACAGTGAGCTGAAATCTTTCTGCTAGTAGCTCACAGATCTACCTAGTAACTCAAAGATATTTGTACCGATGCTTAATTTTGTGTCAAAAGATCTGACTCACAGAGGATCCTCTTGCTGTCTCGTGTGCCATTGTTCCCCAGAAGAGCGGTCCAACTGGAATCGCCAGCCTACGGTTAGCTTCTCAAAGAAAAACCGGCATACTAATCTTTCTCCGAGGAAATAACCTCTGTATCTAAGAGGACAGCTTTGTGTCTGTCACTATGATTAATAAATATTTTCAGAAATAAACCATTCCACAGACACAAATATAACTTTAAACAAAAATATGCAAAATCGTACGGTCACATCAAAACAGGTGTAGAATGTCTAAGCTTTTAATAGCAGTATTGATTAATTAGGTAGCTAGCCATAATGTTCTCAGATAACCTCATTGTGCAGATTTTGCACTTTTGCAATAACTAGGTAAATAAGAATAACAACGGCCAGGATACGAATCAGCACTTAGGTGTAACGATAACCTTTTCCTTTACTGTTAGATTCACTGAAAGTTTAAGGGGACAACAATGTAATCCACGGAGATAAAACATCCCAGTGGCGTCAACATATCTCTCAATAATATACCAGCAATATTTATTTGTCGATTCACATATAAGGAATGATCAAAATGTTTCCGTTCGAGGTCGCTGCAAGACCTCGTATGACGTAAACGTTGACGAAAGTCAGGTTATACACGGTCGAGGCACATTATTTCGACCAGAAGCTAATAACCACAGTAACCGCCGTGTGCAGCACGGACAGCTAGACGGGCTGGGAGTAACTCAATAAGGCAGCATGTATGGGTGTACGTGGTCGGCAAGGATGGATTCATAACGAATTCGGTCCATAGTACCTTCCACAGGTATGAGTGGACCCAGGGAATGCCATGAAAATATTTCCCAGACCATAACGCTGCCCCCACCAGCTTGTGTTCTTCCAGCAATGGTTGAAAAGCGTTTGTTCTCCGATGTTTCTCGCCTTATACGGAAACGTCCATTCGTTCGATGAAGCAAAAGACGTGACTCATCGGAGAAGGCAATCCTTTGTTAGGCAGAGGAGGTCCAATTCCGATATTGCTGTGCAAATTTAAGCATTTTCTGCCAATGCACCTTCGTTAGTATAGGTGCAGTGACCATCCATCTGCATCGGAGCCCCATACGCAGCAGGATTCGCTCAACTGTCGTTTCAGACACACTTCCGGTACCTCCCTGGTTCCTTCGGCCGGTGAGTTGCTCCACTCTAGCTTTTCGATCGACCCTCACGCACCTTCGAAGTCGACGTTCACCTCTCACATCAATGGCACGTGGTGCACCGCAGTTTCGACGTCGCTTATTCGCAATGGTGCCATTTCTCCAATCACGATACACTTTAACTACAGCAGCACTCGAACAGTTCACAAACTGCGGTGTTTCAGAAATACTGCCACCCGTGGCCGAAAGCCGACAATCATCCCTTTTTGCAAATCTGATAAATCGTTCCTTTTATCCATGACAGCTACGAGTGATATTTTTTCAGAATGCCTACATCACACCTTATATACCCTGCAAGCCAGCTCACGACACGTGCATTTATTTACAGGCTATGCTCTGTTGACGTCAAAAGTAGGAAGTGGTCACAATAATGTGACTCGACTGTGTATAAAGGTGGTTAATAATCTGTGAGGGTAATAGTCGAATTGTGTGGCGTGGTGCTTTGTTTGTTGAACATATCATACAGGTATGGATGGCATCATTGTTACCTAGCTCTTCCAAAGCAGTTCAACGAGGTGGTATTCTGTTCCCGTTCGCTGAAGGCAAAGAACCTGAAGAAATCCATGGCAGAATGATGGCGTTGTGTGTGATGCGTGTTTGGCAAAGACATTATTTGTGTAATGATGCCAAAAACTCTCTGAAGATCGCCGTATGACACACGATTTACAGCGGTCTGGGCATCCACCCACATCAAGAACGCCCGATAACATCGAGAATGTGAAAACCGCTCTTCTCAATGATCGGAAAGTAACCATTCGTCAAATCCCTGGTGCCTTCAACATTAGCTACGCAAGTGTTCAAAGCATCATGCAGGATCTAGGGTACCGTAAAGTGTGCTGTCAGTGGATTGGGTGATCCCTCAATAGTGATCAGGAAACACATCATACGGCAGTCTCTCTGGAACACTTGCTGCGTTTCATCGAGGAGGGCAATGCGTTCTTGGAGCGCATTGTGGCAGGCAAATAAACATGGTACTTCCACTTCTAACTACAATCCAAGTCTGTGAGCATGCAACGGCGGCATCCGACTTCGTCCTGTCCGAAGAAATGAAAGGAGCAAGCATCTGCTGGAAAAGTGATGGCGACAGTGTTCTTCGACCACCAAGGCTCATTGCCGGTAAAGTTCTAGTAGTCAGGTGTCAGTATCACTGCACCCCGATATTGGGAGACTCTTAAGCATTTTTGTCGTGCCATTAAAAATAAAAGCCCCGGCACCCTCAGTAATGGAATCATCTTACTTCACGAAAACGCGCTCCCTCATGTTTCTAACGTCGTAAAGGACAACTTGAAAGACCTTGAAGGTCATACCCTGAAGTTGTTACAGTCCAGACCTTTCGCCTTGTCATTTCGCTTCTAAGGTCCGCTGAGAAAGACATTGAAAGAATGTAGATTCCAGCCAGACAGTGACGTGAAGCAGGCTGTATTTGATTTTGGTAGGCAACAGACAACAGACTTCTACCACAACGGCATCTTTAGCCTTGTTCGTCAATTAGACAATTGTCTTAACGCGTACGGCAAGTACGTTTAAATTCCTGTACCGTATCTGAACTTACCGACTCCGAAAAGAAATTTTTCGATCGTGCCTGATAGGTCAAACAAGCTTAGTCTCTTTCGCAATATCAAACCTCGACAATCTGCAACTCTATAAACCTTCACTCTCCACAGCTATCATTCACGCCAACTATACTGTATAAGCTACTGTTTCGGAAAATTGCAACACCGTGAAGGAATGATGGTAATCACGTGAAAGTTGCAGGATGTGCAGAGCAGGGTAGAACATGCAAAGTATTAGAACTGCACAGTCGTTGCGCATTTATGGGCCCCTCAGCGCCCTCTGAACAATCGAGTGAGTGGTATAAAGAGAGGGCTGTTTAGGATACACACCAGTAGCGCATCGCCGACAGCGAGTTGTATAAGTGTCTCCAGGATCCAATAATGCTTCGGCGCTGACGAAGGGCGCAATATCACAATACGACAGAGTTTGAACGAGGACAAATGATTGGTCTACGTGAAGGTGCATTTTCATACCGCGACATTGCGGCTCGGCCGGGATATAACGCTACGACAGTGATGCGCGTGTGGCGGCAGTGGACCGAGGAGAACCAGGTTCAACGACAATCCGGCAGTTGAGCTAGAAATGTGACAACACCGCGGGATGAACGACACCTCTTCCGCATGGCAGTGACGAACCGTTCCGTGTTTTCGCAAGTGTTACCACAAAAGTGGAGCATTGCAACAGGTGTGCAAATGTCTACCTCCACAGTACGACGTCGTCCGTTGCACAGAGGACTGGTTGCACTCATCAATTTGAGGAAGATTTCCTTGACCCTGAAACATCGAATCCTCAGGCTGCAATGGAGTTCTCAATGCAGACAATGATGTGCTGATTGGAAACGTGTCGTGTTTTCGGACGAGTCCCGATTCAATTTGGGCTACGATGATGGCCACATATGCATTAGACGGTATTATGGTGAGCGTCTTCTTCCAGCATGCATTGTCGAGCGTCATACGGGCCGAATGCAAAGTGTGATGGTGTGGGGTGCTATTGGGTAGCATTCGCGATCTCAGCAGCTACGACCTGAAGGTAATCTCAACAGCGAACGTTACACCAGGGACGTTGTACAGGCAGACGTCATACCCTTTCTTCAGAACACTCCTGGCGTTATATTCCAGCAGGACAATGCCCGACCCCATGTTGCGGGGAATGTCCAAGCCCTTTTCGCAGCACAGCAGGTACTGCTTCTTCCCTGGCCTGCACGTTCGCCAGACGGTCACCTATTGAACATATCAGAGATATGGTCTCTCGGCAACTGACCCATTAAAGTCGTCCAGAGGTCAGTACCAATGATTTGTGGGCTTGCATAGGTGCCGCCTGGGAAGCAATTTCCCAGGACACCATCTAACGCCTTTTCGATTCAATGCCACGCCGTCTAGAAGCTCTTATTGCAGCTCGCGGATGCCTCACAAGATGCTGATTTTTGCAGGAGAAAATTGATGTATTGTTCTAAAAATTACATCCCTTACGCACAGTAGTATCAGTAATGCGTGGCATAAATTTCATTAGAATCACAACATGGTTCCTTCATGGTGCTGCAATTTTCACAAGCAGTAGTGTATTGTATTCTGACTTCCTGTCAGCATTGTCAAAATGTAAAAACTTTTCAAGAAGTAGCGTACCGTTCAGTTAGAAAATATTTAACCAAGAAGTTACAAAATGTACGTAAGAAAACAGAAACTAAATACGAAGGTAATTTATAGATATGCGTCACACAGGTTTCTAGAATTGCACCGTTCTGAAGGCGGAAGTGTGGAATTGTGTGGTGGTTGCCAGTAATGATTTGAAGTCTCTCTCTTTCTCTCTCTCTCTCTCTCGCTTGTGCAGTATTCGGCACCTCTTACTTCTGTGTTTGGGTATCAATGCCTTATAAAACACGAGTGTAGCGTAGGTTCTTTGTAGCTATGATATTCTCGCTTACCTTATGTTCTTGAACCATGGGAAAAGGAGAAATCTAACTTGCCCGAGATGTCCATGGAGGAGGTACATCAGAGAAAGATTAAGAAGAAGCATCTGAGTTACACTCTAATTAGTAAAATTAGCATGTGCATTCAATCATACTTTTGCGCTGGATATCTACCAGCTTCTATTTATATTAGTCTGAAAAATGCACAGACAGGAGTTCCTTCTCCTCTGGATTGTTTACTTAAGTTGTTACATCGCTGTAACTTTATAAACAAATCATTTTAATCCAAACCTTGTCTTTATTAAAGTAACGCAAGTTATATGCCATGTTAAATTGATTGCTCTAGTATAACTGATAAGCCTACATAATAGATACATTGTGTCCTCCTTAGATGTTGCAGACAAGGATAATTTCTTATTACAAGATTTCATGGGAATGATCAAAGTCATCAAAATATAAATGCGAGAGAATATCAAATGTTTCTACCTTTACCACAAAGGAATGAGGAAAAACAAACTACCTATTGCAGTGAGATTAGTCATACCCCACATTTTCTTCCTGAAATACGAAACAATACTCCCAGCTGTGTTGCATCCGCCTGACATAGTCATTGCAAAAACGTGTTGTATCCGCCGGACATAGTCATTGCAAAACGTTGTGGGCCGACACTAAGACCATTGTTCCACCTAAGAAATCACGTCCCCGTTTACACTTACTCTTCTACCACGAAGTAAGGATTTCATAGGACGAAAGAAAAATAAGTCTTCTGGGACGACCTCGGACGAGTACGGTGGATATGGCAAAACGTAATATTCAGTACTTTTGGATAGTGTCACAGATTTTTGAGTTGCATTCGCGTGAGTCTGGTCGGTAATAATATGAACGACTTAGCTTATCATGGCATATATTTTCTACTTCATCTTATACCATAGCCTGTTCAAATAACCCAAATAATGACTACAGGTGATGGTCTGACATTTCGGTAGGTAATCAGTAGTGATAAGATCTCGGAAAACCCAGGAAACACTGATAAACACTTTCGCTAACGACGTCTCAGTCTTCGACTTTCTTGGAAGCGGGGAATTTACGTCACTCAACTGCTCGCCCATTTCTTTAATCTCTGGGTCATAATTATACATCCGAGACTCTAATACGGGCTCAAATTGGACGATTGGCTCGAAGCCAGCGATTCTGTTACCCTGAAACCTGGGTGATAAGGTTAAGCACGGAAATACATCGTTCTGGACCGTGAATATAACACAAATATAAGTATCTCTCTTGGAGTACGTTAACATTTGAGCAGCTAGGATAGCGTGTTTTCTTGCAACTAATTGAAAGAACATCATATTACTCTTCCGGGAGTTGTATCCACGCAACAACAATCATTACATGATGAGGAAAACATTCTGCCTGGAAATCATCATTTCAGCAGATGATAAAATATAATTCAATAAAGGTTGTGCTATGGAATGGTCAGAAGGGAATCAATGCCTCCTATGAATGGTTTAGGTGGCAATGAATGCTTCGGTGCGCACATTATGATGTAATATCTTATTTTTATACTTCATTTGTTTTGGAAATGCCTTCTCCTGAGTCTTGTGACGGTAATATCATCATCATCAACAGCAATAATTATCAGTCCACTGCAGATGTAAAGTCCCGCGCACAACTTTCTGTATTTAGCCTGTCTCCTCCATGTAACTCCAACATAAAAGATACTTTACATACTCATCTCCCACGTGGTGGTTTTTTCCTGTTCCATTGAATTCAGTTTGGCATCTCAATTGTTCAACATTGCATAATTCTTCGAGTAACATGTCCAGCCCATTGCCATTTCAGTGCTCTAACTTTGATCATGGTGTTATCGACTCTTGTCATCTTCCTGATTCACGAGTCTCTCTTTCTATCTTTTCTGGTTATACCAAGCATACCTGAGGAGTTCCTCGGTCATAGTGTATGATACAAAAGTTCCTGTAACATAGTCTCCATGCGTCTTTAAATTGTTTACTGTCTTTGAATGTCGTTTTTAGTTAAGGTACAGGTCACTCAGCCATTAAGTAAAATCTGAAATGATAAGTTGACATACGATCGTTCTTCCAAGTAAGTCCGAGGGAGAATGGATGTTGGGTTTGTCCTACGGCACTGTCTTTATCCATTTCCTGGAACCAGTCTCTCCACATTAGGGAAGGGCTGAAAATTATATTGTTTGTTTCTTCCTAATGATCAACATTTGAGCTATATATTCTATTAATTTCTTCTTCGATGTGCCCCTATCTTGATATATGTTATCCAAGGTAATATAGGCATCGGTTACTTCTCGATTTGCCACATCAGCAGTTATATTTTCGCATCTTTTAAAATCATTGTACACTGCTGGCCACCCAAAATGCAACACCAAGAAGGAAGCATCCGATTGGCCTGAAATTCGCAACATGCGTTGCCGGCGAGAGGACATACAAACGATTAGCATTGCAGGACATATGCAAATCATGTGCGCCCGGCATGCCACCGAGAAGCACTATGAGAAGGGAGCACAGGAGGCGGGGTGTAAGTACTGGAAGTGTGTTGTGCTGCCGGACCTGTGCGTGGGAAGCTTCCTGATGCCTCGTCGCAGAATACGGCAGTCATTCCAGCACGTTTAGGAGTTCGAGGGAACGAATAGTGCCTTATCGCGACAGCGGTTTATCGTACCGAGACATCGGCGCCCGTATGGGACGACATCCAGCCACCGTGAGGCGAGTATGGATTCGGTGGGTGCAGTTGAGACGGACGGACCAACGTCATCGATTGCGGCAGCCGTGGCACACCACCAAACGAGAGGACCGGCCTGTTGTGCGGCGGGAATTGACGGCTCGCACCGCCACATCACGAACGTTAGCGCAGGAATTAGGGTGTGTTGCGCAACAACCTGTGTCAGCACGTACCGTTCGACGTCGTCTGCAAGAGCGGGGACTTGTCGCACGGCGCCCATTGCTCAGATTACCATTTACGTTACACCACCGGCGAGTGCGGCGGCAGTGGGCCGTTGAAAGCCGCACCTGGACTACGGAATGGCACGACATTGTATTCTCCGACGAATCCCGCTTCTGCCTGCAACACCACGATGGTAGGATCCGCGTTTGGCGGCATCGCGGCGAGAGAATGTATGACGCCGGCATTATGCATTGCCATACCGGTCAGTCACCGGGCGTTATGGTTTGGAGCGCAATTGGATATAACACCCGCACCTCTCTAGTACGCGTCGCCGATACATTCAACAGCCACCGCTACATCTCCGACGTTTTGGAGCCTGTAGTCCTTCCTTACATGCAGGACCTGCCAGCGGCCACGTTTCAACAGGACATTGCGCGCCCGCACGTGGCACGCATCGTGCAACAATTATTCACGGCCCACCAGGTGTCACTGCTGCCGTGGCCCGCCTGTTTTCCTGATATGTTGCCCATCGAACACGTCTGGTCGCTGATCGGCAAGCAAATGGCCCGGCAAGCACCACCCGCGGCTACGCCTGATGAACTGTGGCAACGTGTGGAAGCAGCTTGGACAGACATACCCCAAGCCAACATCCAAAGCCTCTTTCGTTCGATGCCGCGGCGTGTAGCGGCCGTTATTGCCAGCCATGGGGGCCACACGAACTATTGATGTCTGCGTGTTCCGCAAGTCGCACGGGCCTGTAAGCTCAATCGTTTCATCTTTGTATCTGTTGTTATGTGTCCAGTAAATTTGGTTTTGCCATCTCGTGTTCTTCTTGGTGTTGCATTTTGAGTGGCCAGCAGTGTGTATCAGTTTCGCTTCCTGTGCGTAGAGTTTTTATCCCACTTTTTTCTCTTCTCCGGAAGTACCTGCATCACACTCTGTCGCTCTGAATGTGTACTTGCAAAAACAATGACTGTCATCGGCCTAACGAAGGTTGGCAGAAAAACCTCCATTAAAGTTTACTCCATCTTTTGCAAGTTCAGTGATTGAGGAACATGCCGCACAGCGGCATTGAAGAGCTTGGGAGACACTGTCACTTCGTCCCACCCCATTTCAAATTTTTATACGTTCTGTTTCCTCTGAAAGTCGAACCTTTGCGCTTGCATTTTCGTAGATGCAATTAATTACATTTATTCATGCTTCCTCAGTATGCATGATTTCAAAAGTATTCTAAGTGCTAATGGCTAAATGGAATCAAAAGCCTTACTATGTGTGACTTTATTCATAATGAATAAAGTCCCACATAGTAAGAGCCCATATTCATTCTCTTCCTTCAATCAGTTATTTTACTATATGGATATTATTTATAGTGCTGTAAGCTACAGCTGAATCCAGCTTGTTTTCTTGGTTTAGCGTACTAGTGTTTCTTTCAAGCGATGTGACAATACCTTTGTGAAGACTTTATAAACAACTGAGGAGAGGCTGTTGTGTCTGTAAGACATTCCTGATATTTTCAAGGTTTCTTATGTAGAAGGATCACTGTAGCATATGGTTCCAATCATCAGGAATCTTTCCATTATTGAGTCATCTATTGGAAACTTGATTCAGTTCAGTTTCTTCTTCTTTATTTAATTCTCGTACAATGTTCGTTCGAAAGAAGATACGAGTTGGATCTTTTCTTCGGGATAAAAAGACTTTGGATTTGTCTGAGAAGGTGGTTACACTTGGAGCAGGTGACAATGGGAATTTGCTATTCCAAATCATATTGGGCTTGTTTGCTTGCGATGCAGTTGCAAAGATTAATTCTACAATGATTAAACGAATAATTACATTTATCAGCACTGAAACGAAATTTTTTTGACACTGAGATATTCGCATTGTTTATATTTCCAAATTCTTCAGGACTGAAGGAAATGAAAGCGCAGTCCACACAGAGAAATACTGCAAGATCCAGTGCACATGAATTTGAAAAGAATGATACATTCGAAAGAATGGGTGACACTGGAATTCTACTAAGAAGTCATTTCAATTCCGAGTTCATGTCTTCTTGCCACTCATAACGAGGGTGTTTGTCTTTGTCGTCATCCTTTATAACAGCATTCCAACGGGATTTACTCATATTTGCAATGTTTGAGGTCGACACTCTCAGATTGATATCATCAAAATTTAAAGTCAAATAAAAAGAGTATTTTCGTCCACCGAAAGAACAGTGTTTTACGAGGCAGTACTAAACGATTTTGTCCCCGTCATAATGACCTCATAATCCGTGAGGATGACGTGATAAATTCCGAGAAAAATTTTACTTCTTTACGAACATGACATTCTACGGCATGTCTAGCCCTTCGGTTGCCATGAGTCGTTTCTTCACTAATTCATCGCATGAAAAAACGTAATATGACGGTTATGTCCCCTACGAAAAAAACAACAACTGAGAATTAAGAACCACAAGAAAAAACGAAAACTGAAGTTAAACTGTTTTAAATTTATTCAGTAGAAGCATTTTTATTTTGCGTTACAGCTTTTTTACGGCATATCGCCTTCACTTTTGGTATATATAATCAGCCATGAATTGGCTAAGCGAAAAAAAAACTAAAATGTGAATGCAGGGTATTTTTAGGGATCTTTTTTTTTTGTGCTCTTTTGTGATTTTCTGATCTTTTGGCTTCAGAAGCTTAAGTTACGTAAATAATAACCTAGTGGACATTATACTGTATGTGGTAATCAGAACAAAAAGTGTTTTGTCTATTTAAACAGCCTAAAGTCTTAGTTTTTTCACAAAAGCTTAGGCGAAAAACTGTATTCTCTGTGGCTCCAATATTAAGGAGTCAGGTTTTTGACGTCATAATTCAGATATATGACACACACATGCCCCAGGTTTTTAAGATATATGATTGATTATTTTTATCTGTTACATTTCGTGATTTACTGTATGTTCATTTCGATGACAGAACTGTTCTGGTACTGTGACGTATATTCCAATTTAACTTTCATTTTTAGTTCCTTTTCCCATGTAAATTTGAGTTTGTTCTCTTTTGCACTTTCCCAACTTAACGTGATATCTTCATCTTCTCTTTCACGTGAATAAGGTTTGGCATCACCCCTGAGGTCAGTACGTAAATGACGTATGCATGTTGATAAGAACGAGAAAAGATACATTTATTTCGCGACGTAGTTGCTTGTGTGTGGAAATGTTGAATCTTTGCTGAGCGTATTACGTTTGTGAAGTTATACTGTTATTGGCGTCTGCATAACTATGTCGTAAAGGTGTGAGTGCTATACTATTGATTGATTACTAGTGGAGGATTAACGACGTTGGAATATACCATGCTTTCTTGAAGTTGGATGGAAATAAATAAATTAGTAACTACCAACCCTTGACATTATTTAGAATGAACACCTATTTCATTATAGGTGAACTTGACATTTAGCACATGTAGTATTTAGCTAGTTAAAAACAATTACGAATAGACTTACACTAGAGTACATCAATTTAAAGTTTTAATCTAGTTACTCGAATTGTAGCTTTGTCTTTAGTAAATCTTTCCAACTTTATTTTTTGTAGGTGGACAAGGATTTCTCGACCATATAACGAAGTAAATTTCTCCGTCATTTTTGTCCACGCCAGGCATCGAAACCGGGTTCCTTCAATCCGGAATTAGTCGCTCTCCCAACTCAGCTACGCGGACGTATGCTATCGCTGCTATCTGGCTTTATCTCATGTGCGTCGTGCGGTGCCGGCACGTCACATCTCCCCCCCCCCACCCCGGAAAGAGGGCCGGGGGCATGGTCCACGGGTCAGCCGGGACCATGTGTTACTGTACGCAGTCATCCGCTGAAGAACGTACATTGGAGAAATCCCAGTCAATTTGGTGTGTGGAACGTAACATCACACACATTTATTTTTCGAGGCGCTGAAGAAGGGATTCTCTTATTTTTCCTGTCTTGCGGTGTGGAAAGAACATCACACCATTGCGAGAACTTTAACGGCCAGCTTATTCTTGAAGTTCGGGCGCCAATATAACGAAGTAAATTGCTCCGTCATTTTTGTCCACGCCGGGCATCGAGCACGGGTCCCCTCACTCCGGAATAAGTCACTTTCCCAACTGAAATACGCGGACGTACGCTCTCGACGTTATCTGCCTTTATCTCATGTGCGTCCTGCGGTACAGGTAC
Organism: Macrothele yani; assembly: GCA_039090855.1. NCBI lineage: Eukaryota > Metazoa > Arthropoda > Arachnida > Araneae > Macrothelidae > Macrothele > Macrothele yani. Next base: position 65,436,503 of record CM077015.1, read on the forward strand.
GTCACAACCATCTTGTGTAACTCAATGGGCTAAATACAGTCGCCCTGCTAATTTGAAAACGCTTGTTCCAGGGAGGAAAGAGAGTGCTAGTTCCATAAGAGAAGCACATCATCCATGCCTCATATGAGCCTCCATCCCAGACGAATGATTCAAAGCTGACGCTTCGGTACCACTTGGACACATCGTCAGCATTCACCACAAGAAATGAGTTTCAGAAAACTTAGTTGGTTTCAAAACATGAGAGTTTCCAATCATGTGCGTTTGCATCTCAGTGTGTCAGAAACTAAAGCCTAAAGCGTAGTTATTATCAGTTAAAGACTGTGTGGACAAAAGCGTATCAATTTGTCCACACAAGCTTTAACTGAAACTAAAGCCTGTGTGGACAAAAGTGATTGGACACTGTAAGTTAATAGAAACAAAAATGTTTTGTATTTATATTAGTAGCGGATAGGGTCTTCATGCGCAAAGATTAGAGCAGCCACCCGTCTAGGTAATCTGTCCACAAGCTCATGGAGTTCAGAGAGCGGGATGTTCCTCCATTTTGCCTTAAGTACATCGACAACCTGTGTTAACAAAGTAGTTTGTGTTGGTCTAGACCTCAACTGTCGTTCGAGTTCATCCCATAAATCTTAAATGGAATTGAGGTTCGGGCTCCGTGCAGGCCAGTCCATCTGCGAGACCTGATTTTTTTTTCATACCTCTCCATTGTAGCTCTGGAAGCATGACAACAACCACGGGACCCGCACCCTACCAGCTGAAACAGCACCATACCATAACTCCAGCGCTTCTGTGTTTCGCAGGGAAGCATGGAGTACACTACGGAAGCAGACGTTCTCCGGGTAAATGCTAAACCGAGACACGTCCGTCCGATCGGAATAATGTGAAAGGGATGCGTCGCTCCATAGCACTTGCCGTCATTGCTCCAATGTCCAATTTTTGTGCTGTTGACATCATCGTAGCAGCGTGACTTTATTGGTCTTTGTGATGAGAGGTTGACTGGCGGCTGTTCGGCTATGGTACCTGAATGCATGGGCCTCTCTGCAAACTGTCTTAAAAAAGAGCACAACATCTGTGCTCATCCAGAACTCACGTGCTATGGCGTGTATTGTTTGGGACCAGGCTTTCCGGATCTACCTCATCAGAAACCTTCGGTTCCTGGGTTGCACCTTCGTCGTTCTTCCTGGGCGAGGTGAAATCCTGCAATGTCGCGTTGTCTTCCACTATTTGAGACCTTTGTGACATCCCCAATGCTTCTTAGTGACCTTTGTGACATCACCAATGCTTCTTATGCTCATACCTCCAATTGAGCAGCCTATTATAACGCCCTTTACAGACTGGAAGATCTCTCTCCTGCTAGCCCCTTTATTAGCGACTAAACTGAGGGTGTTACCGTTTTAACACCTTACCGACCACATTTTTGCTGCAGGAACACACCATTGCGCCTGCGCGGGGGTGTCCAATCACTCTTACTCACATAGTGTACTTTTGCATACAGGACGCTGTAAAATACAACACCTCTTTAGGAACATCCAATAGCAATCACACTCCTGCCGCCCTCACTTACGTACACAACTACGACTTTGATATAGCTATATAAACATCTCACTGCAAAACAGTCTTTGAAAGAGGCATGACAGTGGATGCTAGGTGGGGAAGTGCAAGCATCTCAGAAATGGGAAATCTTCTCGGCTATGATAGAACAACGATATCGAGAGTGTACAGTGGTAGTACACAAGCAAAAATAATGTAAGCAGTTAGGGGTCTTACTATGGGTCGAAACGACTGGAAGATATTATCAGGCAACTGTGGGTGGGAGGATTGTACGAGGTAACAGGCGAGCTTCATTCCTCGGAATAACAGCGCAGTACACAGTGCTTTCGAGAGGAGAATTTCAGCATCCTTAACCTGCCGTATATTGGTACGAATGGAGTATAACAGCCAAAAGAAGACACCCTCTTCGTGTTCCCCACATCTCTGCTAAAAACCGAGAAATTCGTCTCCAGTTGCAAAAGGAGAACTAAAACTGGGGGACGAACTTCGTGTTATGGTCTTCAGGTTCGATGGACTTCGTTTTATGGTCTTCTGGTTCGATTAACTTCGTTTTATGTTAATTGACGCAAAAGGGCGGGCTGCAGTTTTGCGTCAACAGCATGAAGCGATGAATCTCAGGTGCCTAGCTTTAGTTTTACACGCTGGTGCATGCTTCCATGGTTGGTCAACAGCACACAGCGATGGATCTCAGCTGCTTAGCTTCAATTCTACACGCTGACGAATGCTGTATAATGGAATGAGTTCTGGTTTGTTTGGCTTCCTAAATACCTCTAGAACAGCAGTTAGATGCTACGATGCATCTTAAAATAACTGAGGATCAGGAACATCCGGATATGCTCCGTGGCTCGGATCGTCACACAGTAATTTCAGCAGCACAAGAGTGATTTGAAAGTTCTGAAATGACCTCCACATTCCGTGGATCTCAATCCAACTCAACACCTGTAAGATGAGTTTGAGAAAGCCATTTGTAACACAGAACCTCCTCCAGAGAGCATTCGAAAATTGACGAACGTCATCACTTACGCTTGGGTGTACCAAAACCGTCTAGATGGTTCAAGGCCATGACATTAGAGAGATAAGTTCCCTCTTTTAGTGACGTCACGCGGAAACCAAGGCTTCCGATGGTCTCCAACGTCGTCGTGTATAATATCAAACATGTGACCGACGTATCAGGTTGTGTAACATGACAGTAACGTCCCAAACGGAGGGCATTCTTCTTTCAAATGCCATGGCCTTGTACTTTCTGGATGGCCTTGGGTAAAGATACTTGTAGAACGATACCAGCACCTCGTTGAATCTACATCACATCGAATTGAGGACGGTTAGTAGGCGAAGGGCGGACAACCACGTTACGAGGTGTCTGTTCCTGATAATTTTTATGTATATGAATGCGGACACCGCTGCCCTCCTTACCGTTTTTTAACTTGAAATATCAATGATTTTATTATGAGCAGTTGGTAAGAAGCGACTTATTGTTACGTTTCCATTCTTTTTCTTTCTCTTCTTTCACATTTTTGTTGGGTGACAAATGATTGTCGTATACCAAAGAAGAGAAAGTTATTTTCTTATTTTCCGATATGTAGTAAATTCAAAATCTAAAACCACCCTGAGCAGTACAGATTATAAAACTTAGTGACTGTTGAATGATCTTTCAACGCGTCCTGATTCAACCGAAGTTTCATATACGAAAAGAAATGCATCCAATTTTTTCTCGCTGAACTTTTTCGGAGGAAGTCCTGCATTTCTCTCTTTCTCTCTCTCTGCAGTCCTGATGAGCTCCTTTCGTGCCTTCCTTACTGGTAGAATAGGGTTTATTTGATTTAGGATTTTTTTTAAATGACGTTTACGTTGAGGTTGCCATTACCGGGTGTTCCGCTTAGATGCATGAAAAAAGGAAGTAGCATATGTTCTGAACTTACCACAATTTATAAGTGACATGTATTGTTCCAGATACGCAAACTGAGAATTGTTACAGGTGTAATAAACCTCAACATGAGCGCCACTGGTGGCGTGGCAAACGTCCAACCGGTATTCTACCTCAGCCGACTTGTTGAGAAGTATTTGTGGTGTCACTTTGGTAATTCTATCACAAATTCTATCGCGCAAGTCTTACAATTTACGCACTGGTGTAGCGTACACCTGGTCCTTAAAAAACCCACACAGAAGAAAGTCGGGTGTTGTTAGGTCTGGAGATCTGGGGGGGGGGCTATGCAATGAACATAAAGTGGCCATCCATGAATGTGCGCACAACATTGGCACAGTGCGGGGTAGCCCAATCTTGTTGGAATTTTTTTCTTCATGCAGCTGAAGCACCACTTATTCCTGTAACATACCCAGGTATGTTAGTTCAGTTACCGTAGCCTCCGCAAAAATAAAGGGACCGATGATTTTGTCCTTCATGATCCCACACCAAACATTGCATTTTGAAGAATCCCTTTCGTGTTAATGAACAATGTGCAAATCTTCGGATCCCCAGGTGCGTTTGTTATGTCTGTTTACTTTTCCAGACAGGTGGAATGTTTACTCCTCGGAAAAGCATACCCAGTCTACGAATGTATCGTCGGCACCAATTGTGGCCACCATTGTCTCCGTAAAATTTTCTTATCAGTCCTGTCATGCGGCTTAACTTGTGGATGCAGTTGAACCTTGTACGCTTGTAAACGCAACTTTTTATGGAGTGCCCGACGCATTGTTGTTGGTGAGATGTCTAGCTGCACACCAACTGGTCTCTCGGGTGGATTTCCTCGCGCTTCTGTGAAATGACTTTTGAATCTGTTCAACGTTTACCTCAGACACCGTACGCTTAGCATGTTTGCCAGTCATCGGCTACAAATTTCCCGTTTCTCTGAGTTGTTTGTCCCGTTTTATAATGGGCACATAAGTCGGGACGTCTGCCGTCGCTCCAAGGTTGTACTGGCGGCGGAACGGACTTCAATTCCACAAGCGATAGTACACAAAGCTCCTTCCACTGTGGAATTCACATAGATTATGCGTATCCGCTGCACGCTCAAATTTGCCTTGTTCATAAATTTCACAGCTGCTCTTTACAATGGCGCACAGCTTCTACCATTGGAACTAGTACTTTGTAAGTTACGAACTTTTCATTTATTAGACGTCTAAGCGTAACTCCCGATATTATAACGGCATGAGAAGAACGACACGAAAGCTTTCCTTTCAACATACATCTTCTCTGATGAACTTAAAATAATTCCATTAACATGCAGTCTAGGCGTTTTAAAGCAAGGTAACTAGCCAGTTTCCATTCATGAAGAAATATTTACATTCATATTTTACTGCGCACTACATTCACGTGACCTATTACGTTATGCGTAGCGCTTTTGCGTCTTGACGCTCTCTGGTCTGTACTTGACTTTTTTTATATGCAAGAATTACGTTGCATTATGCGTGTCTTTTTTTCGATCGTGGGCTACTCCTTCAGTTTCTAAACCTTTACACTACACCGGATGCATATTAATTTCGAGGTCCATTATGATACAAAAAAGCTTCAATCCTAACGTAGGATTGATGCGGATGCCCTCTTGAGAACATTCAATGTTGCCGCAGTCGTAAGTGACTTCGCACTATACGTAATCCTTAGGTACTCAACAGGTATGTGATGATTTTGTACCGACTGGCCCTTGCGTTTCAGGTGATATTTCTGAACACCTGTCTGCTGTACTCCACATCTGCATCCTACCCTTTCTAGACCCGATCTTTTACGGGTGGCGGGGCTTTTTTCACTACGACATTCATTACATTGTTTAAAGGCATTTGTCCATCTAATACAAGTATACAGGCAAACCCTTCTATACAAACCAGTTCCTTGAGCCATATCCGAAATGATTCCGATTAGGTTTCCTGTAGTGGTTGGAGTCTTGGGACATTAAGGAGACCTGTTGCAAATAAAATGAAATATTGAAGTCAATAATTTGTTTGAAAGCACTCACATCATAAAAATATTCATTTAGACGTTCTGTAAGAAAAGCACCAAAGCACGAGAAAGAATCAATGTAAACTCTCTCTGAATAGGACAATCTCCACTCCATTCATCAGTGGAATCTGGAGAGTAGATTTCGAAGAAACGTTTTTTCTTGCTCCCGAATTTAAACTTCCTTTCGATCTTCTTTTTTTCTATGGCCTGTGTAACTAACAGCATTAATTAGAGGCACTCATACAAATATTCACCGACGAATAACGCGTTGACGAGCTTTTAAATAACCCTGTTGGTGTTAGTACAACCATGGAGTCATAGAGACCTGACGATTATTGAAAGCTTGCTTTCGAATTCCAGACGCCTGTAAATGATTATTACCCAGATAGGCGTGTTCCGCATATAAGCGTATTTGTGAATGCGTTACTTTGCTTTATTTTTGATGGACGTTTATATGGAAATTTCGGTAAACTAGAAAAAAAGCTTATATCGAAATTCCTTGAATCTAGTGTTCACTACATTAGACACTACTGTTTATCGTACGTTTGATTGTATCTGCTGTTTTCTCTTACATGTTAGCTGACTTCTCATAATTGTTTTGTTATAAGAGAGAATGACACCAAAATTTGAAATGTTGCCTCTGATATCCTTTACTAAAATCAAAACTGTTTTCTGTTCTTCGAATCTTGAAAACTTATTAGTTGAAGTTTAAGAGGAATGTTTCTCTTGATTGTCCATAATAATTCTTGCTCCAGAGGAAATGAACGAGCACTAACATCAGAACGAATAAGTATCACTGTGCTTTCATCTCCTCACCTTCTATTACTCGCAATATCTGAAACATTTTTTGTTTTTTTATGCTTAAGATCTTTCATTCGCGTAATTGCATTTCGCAAAGCAAGCACAAAATTTCTCTGGGTTAAAAATATTTCTGGAGCTCATTGTTTGAGCTCGGAGTGCGTGTCACAAATTTCTCAAAGAAACTGACGTGAAGAACAGATGCAAAATAAAGGCTCGCGAGATTAATGAGATCAAGTTTTCATGGCTATTAGTCTTACATCTTGCAGTGTCATCAGCATCCCCAAATATGCTGTTCGCCAATCCTCCGCTGGGTCAAAGTTGCTAAAGAGCGAATATATATCTCCTCTGACACCGCGGGGAAGATAAATGTCTCCGAATTCCTGCTTAAACAGAGTGAGCCAATTTATTTTCACTTATGCTTCAAGAGCAGCATCATAAATGGAACGACCATTCTTGTTTCACAATGTTACTCATAACTCGCATATTTTCCGACCGCGTTGGCTCGAAACTATTTCTCAGATGGCGCAAATGAGTACGCTGGGCTCGTGCCATGAAAAAGTTTAATTGGAGCTTTGTTCATTGAAAGGCGCTGCAGACCTAAAGTCATTGTCTATTATAATGGAATAGAGGAACCATTAAGACCAGCGCGGAGCAACGCTTTATCAAATTAAATAAGTCTGAAGTTACTATTTTGTACTGTGATAGATTTTTCGCCATGAACTGCGTGACGCAGCGGAAAGAATAGCTTAGTGAGTTTTGACGGCAATTTAAAACTCGACCAAAGTTCTGCCTCGCAAATAAAACAGAGACTAATGTTCTTGTCTCCCGACTGTGTTTGTGAGAAAACTACGTCAATTCACCATTAAACTGCTACATTTCAGGCTACAGTGGATTCTTGAAATGGACCACAAGATTTCCCCGCGCGTGAAGCGAAATATATGCATAAACACATAGCTCTAATTTATTCTTTCTTTTTGAGTTTCTGTGCTCTCGTGTAAATTTCGATTCCCTCATTAAATATTTTCCGACTTAATGCCACATGATTTCTCCTGACGAGATTTTCAATATTGACAGTTACAGTAGATCAAAGTGTAGCCAAAAAGGTAAATAAAGCGAGGTTCTATAAGAGATCCGATGCAAAAATAGAGCTATGTTTGGAAATTGAGAATGCTACTGTTAGAGACTGAAACCGGATGTTCTGAGAGATACGCTGTGAGAGGAATATGATATGTAATGTATTCATATAAGTAATGTAAATGTAATTGCTTTATGTGGATTGTATTTGATTTCGGCTAGAGATAATTGTCAAACGTACAGTATATTGCTGCTTAGTAGTAGTATGAAGGTTTTTACCTTGCCATTATATACGACGTATTGTGATAAAGAACACTTTACGTGCGAGGAGATACACCAAAAAGCCGAAACCTTAAGACCAGCGTATCTTTATCCAAATCGAAACATCTGTTGGTAAACCACAGAGGAGTAGAGACAGAGTTCCAACTTTCGTGTTTAAGACAGCGCCCCAATGGTCGGACATGAAACTACGATACAGTATGTCACGTGATACGGTACCAGTGGCTATATAAGAAGCCCCACGGATGGCCTAGTGGTCAACGTTTGTGACTGCAACGGAGGAACCTCAGACTCAATCCCGGGAAGGTACGAACGCTCGAACCGCTAAATGTCCGCCGTGCGTGGGATGGGCACGTTAAGCCGTCGAAATCTAGGTACTGGCCCACCGGTAATAAAGAAGGGCGTAATAAAGAAGGGCGTCTTCCTCCCCCTTTCTACTTTGCTTTTGTGTCACTTTCCTGTCTGACACTCCAGCCCAAATCTCCTAGCTTCCTGTTTCTAAGGGTTATTTAAGACCTGAGGTCAGACGCTCCCTTCCTAAAATCTTCTACATATGATCTGAGTTGTAAATTCTTGGAAAACAAAGGCGCGAGTTTACGGTTCGACGTTTTAGTTCCATGTCCGTCCAGTGGCGCGCTGTTCTAATGAGATCTTCGGAGCTAAATTGTTTCCATGAGTCTCTATGGAAGATCAACCTCTGAGTCTCCTGCTCTGTGAGGTAAACGACGGTGTGTGTGAAGCACTTGAAACGTTTTAAATAACACCTGATACTGAGCTCTGTTAATCAGTGTTATTCTTGTTCTTCAGATGAGAAATACAGCAAACGTAATCCAGAGTGAAAAAGGACAAATGCTAATAGTCAGACGATTGGTTCAGGGCATTTCCGAAACTGTAAAGCTTCTGCGTTCCTCACGATAAGCCGTGGTTAGTACCTTTAAAAAGTGCTGTCGTAGGAGGGAAGAACCACAAACTGCCAGTAAGGTGTTGCCGGTTCGTGGTTCTTCCTAGAGGAAACGAAAAAAACGGAACAAGAGGAAGGGGTAGAGAACTAGAGGCGAACGAAATCTACCCCGTATGACACGAGTCTACAGAAGACATGCTGTGACACAATTCGCTGGTAATTTGTATGTTAATGACTTGGGGCAATGAGTCACGTCACATAGCACATGTAACCCAGCTGAAAATGGGGCTCCGTAACCGCAGGCTGCTCCGAAAACGCCTACACTCGACACGTGAGCATCAAAACTGGACAATCAATGATTACGAGAAAATCGTCCGGTCTAATGAATCTCGTTTCCTGTTTCATCATGATGATGGCCGCGTAGGTGTGCCTCGTTTCCCTGGAAACGTGTTGGCACCGTGGGACGAAAAACAAGACTGTGGAGGAGGTGTAATACTTTGGAAAATGTTCTGCTGGGAAACTCAGGTTCCATTCATTCATGTGCAGGAAACCATGACGTCTACCACCTACTTAAACATCATTGCAGACCAGGTACATCCTTCGATGGCAACGTATTTCCCTCTAGCAGTGCTTTTTCAGAAAAATCATGCGCCATGCCACACTGCCCGGATTTTTCGAGTGTGGTTTGTGGAACATGTGGAATATTTCGAGGTATTTTCCAGACTTCCAAATTTCCCAGAAATCAATGCAACAGAGCATCTGTGGTTTGTTTTCCACAGCAAATCTGATCTGCTGCGGCTAAACCACGAAATATTTGGAAGTTAAAGGATCTGCGAGAAACGTGTTGGCACCAGATAACAGTAGCCACTTTTAGAATTCTTGTAGCGTCTATAGCTCACCGGGTAAAAGCGGTTTTAGCGGCATGTGGAGGACTAACATTATATTATGCAAGTGGCGGCCATATTGTTTTGGCTCTTCGGTGTATACTGTATAATAAAGTGGACATTGGATTCGCAAGTACTGTCTGATCACTTACCCTGGATGGTTTATTTGCAAGTGTCTAAACAGAGATTTATCCATGATTAATTATGGTCACAGCTACTGCGAACAAGCAACTTAACGAATTAATGTGGATTCAGCAAATTAAATTTAAAGCAAGAAGCATTTAAATTGAGGTAAACTGATATACACTATCTACCAACAAGTAATTGGACACCTGTGATAGCAAAGGAAAACGAAGTTTATTCACCTTCAATAGTTGGTGGAGCCTCCACGAGCGGCGATTACAGCTGCGACCCTCCGGGGCATACTCTCAACCAGGCGTCGTACGACGGCTAGCGATATTTTCTTCCACTCGGCTTGGAGACGACAGGTCAGTTCCTTCACTGATTTCAGACGGTGGGGGCACCCCTTAAGTAGACGCTCCAACTCGTCCCAGAGGTGCTCGATAAGGTTAAGGTCCGGGCTCTGCGCAGGTCAGTCCATACGATTAACCCCATTGTCACCATACTAAGCCATGGTGGACATCGCAACATGACAGGTGGCATTGTTATCCTGCAAGTAACATGGGTCCACCCCGTAAAACTGCCACAACGTAGGAAGCGCATGGTCATCCAAAAGGTGCAGTAAGGCTCGGCGTTGAGTCTACCAGGAATTGCGACCAAGGGTCCCGTGCCATACCAGGAGAAACACCCCCATAGCATAATTCCACCGCTGCCAAACTTCACAGCTGGCACAATACATTCCGGCAGGAGGCGTTCTCTAAGCAGACGCCAAACCCAGACCCCGCCATCCGAACGGTAGAGGGTGAACCTTGATTTGTCACTCCAAAGAGCCTTTTTCCACTTTTCAACGGTCCACTGTCGACGTTCTTTGCACCACGTTAGCCTAGCAGCGCTATTGGACTTGGTGATCAAAGGCTTGTGGGCGGCAGCACGTCCATGATAATCGAGCAGATGGGCTTCCTTACGGATGGTATTCATCGTCAAAACACTCCTGGATGCCTGTTGAAAATCCTCGCGGATGTGGCCCATCGATTTGGTGCGGTTCTTCCGAATTTCTCTGGCCAGCACCCGTCGGTCTCTAACTCCCAGTTTTGTGGGTCTGCCGGGTCGGAGCACATTCCGGCAGTCACCTCTCATCTTCCACTTGCCAATCATGTAGGTTACTATCGATTTTGGGTACTTCAACTAGCTGGATATGTGACGTATGGATCGGCCATTTCTGTGATACCCGACGATTACACCTTTCTTGAAATAAGAGAGCTCCGAACTGCGTGGCATCTCGCATGCTACTGGTTGCGTTGTTGTTTCCCACATGATATTTAACGGCGGCGGCCGTGACGTGTATCAGGACAGCAGATATCGTCGATTGCAGTGGTGCCCACTTACTTGTTGGTTGATAGTGCATTTCCACAACCTCTTTTAAAAGCACCCTTTAAGGATAACTGAATATATCATGAATGAAATGTTCGCCATGGGTGGTGGGGGGATATGTTCTAAGAGAATCAGACTGTGGAGCTATTTCTTTTTAAGCAAGGATCAAAATCTGCAATCCTCTGAACCAATCCCTCCGTTTAATGATATCCGGCTAATGTTACCAACCTTCCAATTACGACTAAGGTTTTTTGTCGGGTTTTTTTCACATGGGAATACGGTTAAAATAATTAACACAGCAATCAGACATAGTCGATTTGACTGTAATTACTGTTTCACACGTGAATTAAATCACATCAGAAAACTTGAAAATTTTGCCGCCGTGGAGCGGGAATCGAACCTACATCTCCCGATTTACGTTCGAGCGCGCTATCCGTTGCACCACTCACGAGTTTCAAGTTTTCTGATGTCTCAAGGTTTCCCACGAGTTTTCAAGTTTTCTGATGTGATTTTATTCACGTGTGAAACAGTAATTGCAGTCAGTTCGGCGATGTCCGATTGCTGTGTGTAATTACCATGACGCATTTACCACGTATTATAGGGAAACAAAAATAGTTCTTCAACTCTGAATACGGTTAAAATTTCGCTGCACAATAACTTTGTTAAATTTTCACTGCACTTTAACATGCTTCAAATTCCTCCACTTCCTGCTTTAATGCTTCATTACTGCTGTTACATTCCCAATATATATTTAATGCGTCACGTAGGCTCTCGGGATTCTTAATACGTTTGATGTTTTACCCCTGCTGTTGGTATTGTAAAATGTGCGATGTTTTATTTCCTCCCCTAGCAGAAATATTTAACTGTAACTATCGGCTTTTGAAATGTATTAACAGCTGAAATCTTAAAGTTTCTCCTGCGTGGTTTAAATTATGCTTAAGAGATTTCAACTGTCTGGTTTTTCTCACGCTTTTGAGGATTTGATATTCGCACCGCCTTTCCTCATGCATTTAAGAGTTTAGAATAAACTGATACCATTGGCTTTTATATTACGAACAGACACTAAAACGTCATGCTCTCTCTGTTGGATGCAGCGTCCGAAGTCTTCGCAGCTGGCTGTTTCGTATGGATTTAAGCGATATGCCACGATTTAGTGTGCTATCATGTTTTCAATGAGTTTTCATTCACATCCTTGGCTTGTTATGAGTTAGTTGCCTTTGTTCGTCTTCCTGTGGCCATGGACTCAAACAAGGAAGTTGTCGGTTTGGATACAATGGTTAAAGTATTGAAATGCACGAAAAAGAAAGTGTGAGTGTGAAGTATTTGGTACAGAAGCTAAGTGTCGGGATAACAGGACTTTACGACACTTCAAAGCGAAAAGACGAGATAACAGAGCAGTAGCGTAAAGGTAACAGCTCAACATAGACGTCGCTATCGAGCTTTGTAATGAACATCTTACTTATTGAGTTACATGAAATCCAAGAAAACAATAATAGCAGTGAAGGTGATGAAAACTGGCGCAGTGGTCTAAGCGATGGCGTATGACCATTCGTTCGATTTGGGTCAGGGTTCAAATCCTGGTGAGGCATGGATATTGTGTTTGTCTTACGGCGCTGGCTGTCTTCTTTCCCTGGAACCAGTGGCCCTAAGTTAGGGACGGGCGATTGCTTATAGCCTATTGAGTTGCTCACGGTGGTCGTTAAACTTTCAATAAAAAAAGGCAGGTGATAAAAGAGGATGCAAATATCGAAACCACATCTAGAATGAAAACATGTATCAAGCACTGTAAAATATTCAGAGTATTCAAGATCTTTAAGTTCTCATAGGTGACTGAATTATTTTAGTTAATGAGCACCACACGAGCCCTTACTGTGTATCATATTGTAAGTCTAACTAAACAGAAATCAATATTCGAATGAATACAAAAAAATATAGAAGTTTTATTTTTAATTGATTAGTATACGTACAAACAAGTACATTCTGTGAAGTAATCCCTGATTATGTAGAATCTGTTATTTGCATGAAAAAATGTAAATGTTTACATTTCGCTGGCTACCATGGATGCCCCTGTATAAAACGGAAACCTGCCTAAAGCATATCCAGTCCGTCTGACTCCGTCTTACACAGGCTTCATTCTAAATATATTTTCTTATTCGTTTAAGAATTAAGATGTTACTACTTTTTCTAGTTCTTGAATAAAGTTCACTACCATGTTAGCTTTCACAGTACGTTGAACCATTCACATCATTTCGACTTTTATGCTAAGTTTAAATTTTAATGAACTACATCGATTTTATCAGGCCTTTAAGCATTAGAGATGTTCTTCTCTACGGAGCATAGGTTTCATTACTGATTTTGTTTTTCTGATTATGTTCAAGCCTTCAGTATGTCCTTTAGCTTTCCTGACACATTGTAAACTTTATGACGACTAATACGGACTTTTATGATTTAACGCACAGAGGCAGAAAATTCGAAGTGCATCTGAGATTTTATCGCTGGCAGATCATTTGCTAATAACGCGTAGCTTCAACCCGTAATATTTCTCATACATTGTTTCTGAACTTCCTATGACCGAAGCTGAATGTGCTGAGAAGAATCATTGGCTGCGTTGCTTCTGCATTGCATTTATTTTTAAATTCCGGCGTGTAGCTCTGATGTTGAAAATGCAGTTACTTTGAAATCCTAAGAACGCATCGGAACTACAAATTCCATAAAATTGTATTCTATTCATGAGTAAACGTTAAACAGGAATACTCTATGAAAAGCACGGAGAACCTATTTTTAAGCTGTTCTGTTAAAGTTTGGCAAAATACAGCCAATTATAATTCGGGCTTTCCGTGAAAATATTTTTGCCAAACGAAATTTCGCAGGTGGTCGAAGGATTTACCATGTTACTTGCTAAACATTTGTACCGGCTGAGGTTGGACGTGAATTCCGGTAAGATATGGTTGGTGTGCTTTTCCTGTATCATCCCTACAGGCCTAGCAAAGAAGCATTGAACACTGGCGGTTATACACAGAGTGGCCACTTTATTATGACCACCCCCTCAGTACTTCGTTAGGCCACCTTTTGCCTTTAATACTGCGTCGATTCTTTGTGGCATGGACTATACGAGATGTTGATAGGTGGTTTGTGGAATCTCAGACCATGCTTGATGAATAGCACTTTCCAGGAGTGTGAGATTGCATGGTTGTGGATCCAGTTTTCTGATGGCTCGTTCAACTTCATCCCACAAATTCTCAATGGGATTGAGATCTGAAGATCGTGGGGGCCACTTAAGTAAAGTAAACTCATCGGCATGTTCCTGAAACCAATCCTGTACAATACGAGTACTATGGCAAGACGCATTATCTTGTTGAAAGTAGCCATCGCCATTGGGATAAACCATCCACATGACAGGATGCACTTGGTCCGCAACGATGTTTAGATATGATATGCCAGTCAGACGTTGATCAACACGAATTAAAATGCCCAAAACATGGCAGGACAACATTCCCCAAACTATAACGTTGCTTCCACCAGCTTGAAGGGTTGTAGCAATGCATTTGGGGTCTATGCTTTCGTGCTGTTTCCGCCAAATTCTCACTCGGCTATCGGCATGGTGCAACTGAAAATGTGATCCATCGGACCACTGAATTTGTTTCCAATTATCGACTGTCTAATCCTTGTTCTCCTGGGAAAACTGGAGAAGTTTTCTTTTGTTAACTGCAGGCAGCAAAGGGGCTCGGACAGGCCTTCGTCTGCCATATCCAATTCGATGCAGTGTACGGCGAACAGTGCGTGCAGAGATCATTTGAGGGGATCCTTGATTCAGATGGTCTGTAATTTGCTGTACTGTTGTCCTTCTGTTGTCTGTTACCAGTCTGGACACTCTCCGTTCCGCCCGAGGAGTCACTAGTCGACGACGACCTACACGCTGCACGTAGAGACCTAGATTTTTTGGCTGACAGTCCAGTCTTGAAACACTTTAACAACAGCTTCTCTGGAACATTTCACGAATACGGTGGTTTCGGTGATACTCGCTCCACGCTCAATGACTCCGAGCTCCTACAATCATCTCACGTTGAAAGTCCGTCAAATCGCATTTTTTACCCTTCTCGTCACCCAAAAATCACTTCTACTATGGTCGCAATCACTAAGCTCTCCCTTTTTATACTAGCCTCGCCCTCTGCCGGCAACAGCGTGCAGCCATAGATCATTTGCTTAAAACTGTCAGGTGGTCATAATAAAGTGACCACTCAGTGTATACTACAAGGTGTCGCAATAAAGTTCTGTGAATGCTGTCGTAACGCGTAAAAGGAAAGACTGTGAATACGGCTGTGAAAGGAAAGTCGATAACTTGCACAAGTCAAACATGGTCGAATATATCTGAAAACGTCACGGGGCGGGAAGAAAGAGTGTAGCACTCCGAGTGTGTCGCGGCAACTGATGCGTTGTTAGCGAACCAAATTGAAGCAAAGAACCAACATCAAATTAGAAAAATACGTATTAGAAACGCATACAATGCTGAAAGAAGTTTGCAGGGATAAAGCAATAGCCTTGAAGTATGTTTTCGATAGGTTCAAGCGTTTTCGCAAAGGTAGGGACTCGGTTGAAAACGCGACCCGAAGTGGAAAGCCGGCTACCTCCAAAAACCTGAAATCATTGAAAAGGTGCGTGAGCTCAAAGCGAATGATTGTTTACTAACTACTGAAATGATCAGTAAAGAACTATGTAAGTGTTAACCCTGAAACAGTCCGTTGGATTTTAAAAGAGGGTTTGATGAAGCGAAAGCTCTGTTTAAGATTTGTGCTACAGAAGTAACCACGGAGCAAGTACACCACGGATTCAAGGCCTACTGGGACTTTTTTTTAGAATATGTGATGGTGACCCCTCGTTTTTAGAATTTATTGTGGTAGGAGGTGAGACCTGACGACGCCGCCCCGGTGGCGCAGTGGTCTAAGGCGCTGGCCTCTGATCATTCTTCCATAAGGGGTCCGGGTTCGAATCACGGAGAGGCATGGATGTTGTGTTTGTCTTACGGCACTGGCTCTCTCCTTCCCTGGAACCAGTGACCCTAAATTAGGGACGGGCGACTGCTTATAGCCCGTTGAGTTGCGCACGGTGGTCGTTAAACCTCCAATCAAAAAAAAAATAAAAAAAAAAAAGAGACCTGACGACTCCAATACCATTCAGAGACGAAACGCCAAAGCATGGAATGGAGGATACCAATATCTCCAAAGCGGTTAAAATGTCTTCCCTAAAATACACTGACGGAAAAAAAATCCCAACACCAAGAAGGGGTTGTGTTAGATAAACGACAGTTGGTAGGCGGTGAGAGTACATCTATAAGATGACGTCTATGCAAATTTCGCGCTCAGCGCATACGTATGGGGCTAGTAGCTCCCCTCGGAACATGCAAAGAAGGTTTGCTGTAAATACGCGCTGTAACGTTCGTGAGCGTTAGTTATCGTTGAGATTCGACGTAGGGTGTTGATATTAGTCAAGAATGCCTTTAAGAAGACAAAGAAGCCATTATCAACAGCTCACAGAGTTTGAACGAGGTCGTGTTATAAGGCTACGAGAAGGTGGATTTTCGTTCCGCAATATTGCGGATCGACTTGGGAGGAATGTAGCCACTGTGCATGATTGTTGGCAGCGGTGGTCAAGGGAAGATACTGCCTCAAGAAGACCGGGTTCCTGCCGGCCACGTGGCACTACTGAGAGGGAAGATCGCCGTGTACGGCGTATGGCCGTGGCGCATGGTACAGCGTCTGCGGCAGCAATTCGAGCTGCAGTTGCCACCACAGTGACACAACGAACTGTTACAAATCGGTTACTTGAAGGACAGTTCCGAGCCAGACGCCCTGTAGCGTGCATTCCACTTACTCCAAACCACTTCCGTTTGCGACGTCAGTGGTGTCAAGCTGGAGCTCACTGGAGGACGGAGTGAAGATCTGTTGTGTTTTCTGATAAAAGCCGGTTCTGCCTGGGTGCCAGTGATGGCCGTGTGTTGGTTAGAAGGAGGCCAGGTGAGCGCCTGCAACCAATCTGTCTGCGGCCGAGACACACTGGACCTACACCTGGAGTTATGGTCTGGGGAGCAATTTCCTATGACAGCAGTAGCACTTTCGTGGTTATCCCACGCATCCTGACGGCACAGTTGTACGTCGGTCTGGTGATTCAACCTGTTGTGCTGCCATTCATGAACAGCATTCCAGGTGGTGTTTTCCAACAGGATAACGCTCGCCCGCATACCGCTGTTGTAACCCAACATGCTCTGCAGAGTGTCGACAAGTTGCCGTGGCCTGCTATATCACCAGATCTTTCACCAATCGAGCACGTATGGGACATCATTGGACGACAACTCCAGCGTCATCCCGAACCAGCATTAACCGTCCCTGTATTGACCGACCAAGTGCAACAGGCATGGAACTCCATCCCACAAACTGACGTCAGCACCTGTACGACACAATGCATGAACGTTTGCTTGCTTGCATTTAACATTCTGGCGGTTACACCGGTTATTAGTATACCAGCATTTCACATTTAAAATGGCTCTTCTCGCGTTTACATTAAGCTGTGATCGTGAAACCTTAATCGATTAAATATGTTACCTATACAAATGTATTGCCGCCATTTCATTCCTCTACAACTATTTTTTATTGGTGTTGGGATTTTTCCCGTCAGTGTACAAGAGTGAAGACCATGCTCATCGACGTTTTTGGCAAAAAAGGAATCGTCCACAGGAATCTGATCTAGGAGGAGAGACTGCAAATGCTAAATTCTATCTTAATGTTCTGATACGACTGTTGAAGCGGATTGGTCGATTACGGCCGAACTTTGCGCTGTGAACATGTTCTTTTCTGTTACATGACAATGTACAGTCCTACTCGGCACCGATAGTGAAGAAATTTCAAACTGAGCGAGCCTTTTCTGAGGTGAATCATTCGGTCTTGCATTGGCTGGCTACTTTTGGTTTCTCCGACTGAAATAAGCGTTGATAGGGAAGGGATTTGCTGACATTTCGACATTCATGCGAACGTAACTGTGCAGATGATTAAAAATGATAAATTTCCCCATAAATTCCAGGAGTTACAAGTACGATTTGAAAAGTGCATTGTATCCGGGGCGAATAGTTTTAAGGCTAGTAAAGCAAGTTTTTTAAGTATTACATGCTGTTCATTTTTACAGTGCATTCGCCGAACTATATTAACACATCATGTGTGTACGCGTACTTGAAAGTACTTGAAAATGTGCGTGTATATACTCAAACACATATAAGTGTATAGAAAGAAAGGAGGCGGTTCAGAAGAAACATCTCGATTTTACATGCTTTTTTAATAATAATAACAAATTTGCATGCGTTTATTATTTTTCCAGTTCAATAAAATTAACTGCGCACATTTTTTCTTCTGTGCACAGACTATTTCTGCTTTCAGTCTCTACATTTTAAACTAATTTTCTTTCATTGTTGATGGGAAAAGCATGGCATAAGCTCGTTGTTTTAAATAAAATATTGTTGTGGTACTTCTTCAGCTTTGGCTCCCAAAGATAATTCTTAAAAATTTCTACTACTTCTAGATGTTCAAGCTCGTTTATATTTTAGGCTTAAACGTGCTCCATTTTCTCCAGTAAATAGCGGTTATCCATAGACGCAGAAAACAATAAGATCTATAAAGTATGCAAATTACTTACCATGATAAAGTGAAAGCGCACAATGAGAATGAAATTGTTAACAGTAAATTGTGAATAATAGAGATTTGTTGTTTAAGAAGGAAGTATCAGATGCAAGTCTTAAGTTCCGTCTCAGATGTGGTAGAGTTTTCTTTGGGATATTACACGGCAGATGTGGTTGAATTGGAAATAACTTTTAAGATATGTGTATCTTGAGATATCAGCATCTTCTGAATGTCTTAGATGTCAAGAAGATTCTTTCCTGAAATGTTAAATTGTACGTCAGCAAAATCTTGGAGCTGTATTAGATTACAGAAGCTGTGAATGAAAAAGTATTTATATAGACTGGAATATACACTGAGAAGCGAAATTACTACGACAACCTGATTAGTAAGCTGTTGGGCCACATATTGACTTTAATACTGCTGCTTGAATTCTTATTGGTATGAACTCTATTAAACGTCGGTAAGTAGCTTGGGATATATTAGCCCAAATGCGATGAATTGCACCCTCCATCTCTTGAAGATTTAATCATCTAGTTGCCTGATGCCCCTTTCAACTTCGTTCCACGAGTGTTCCATGGGATTGAGATCTGGTGCTGGAGGAGACCGATGTAGCAGGGAAATGTCGTCGTGATGCTCTTTAACCCATTCGCCTACAATGTGAGTACTATGACATGAAGCATTGTCCTGCAAGAGTTACCCAGCTCCATTATGGTAAGCCATCAACATAATTGGGCGGACATGGTCGGTGACGATCTTAAATACCTTTTCGCAGTTAGAAGCTTCTCCACACGAATCAAAATGCCAAAACACTCCCACGAAAACATGCCCCAGACCATAACGTTGCCACCTCTAGCTTGAAGAACGGTGACGATGCAATATAGTTCCATGCTTCCGTGCTGCTGTCTCAATATCATCACCCTGCCATCTGCATGGTGTAGTTGAAAACGTGATTCGTCGGGCCACATTAACCTTTTCCATCCATTTAATGTCCAATTCTTGTGTTCCTGAGCAAACTGGAGGCGTTTCTTCTTGTTCTCTCTAGATAGCAATGCCTTACGGCCAGGCCGTCTGCATCTGTAGCCCATACGATGTAACATGCAGCTAACTGTACGTTGAGAGGCCATCGGACTTGGTTCATGTATCATATTATCTGTAAACTGACAAAGTGGTGCCCGTCTGTTGGACTGAACATGTCTACCTACTATCCGCTCAGTTGGACTGTCCAGTAGCCATTGCCGACCACACGCCTTGCGCTCAGACCCCCTATCCTTTTACTGGAGGTGCGCTGTGTGTGAATTTTAATAACTGCTGCCATCAAACTTTCACAACTGCAGCAGTTTTGCTAATTCTCGCACCAGTGCTTCAAGTACCCGCCATCATTCTACGTTCAAAGTCCGTCATATCGCGTCTTTTACCCATTATTTCTTGCGCAATGGACTTCATTAATATTCAGTGTTCCGTTTCTATAGCCGTTCAGACATACTGCGTCAGCAGCATTTACGAGATAGCTACTTTGCGTAAAATGGTCTGGGGGTCGTAATAATTTGGCCACACAGTGTATTCTTCTCGGAATCTTATTTATACACTGATGTGCAAATATTAAGGACGGAGAGGAGAAATTAGCATAACGGCGGAACGAGCAGGCAGAACGGACCAAAAGACTACTCAGAAGATAGACTAGCGTCCGGTACGGTAGGGCATGGGCATATATGCAGCATGGCGTGGAGGGTGGGGGGAAGGGTATGAAGCACACAGGTGGTGCACGCTCAGCAATTCGGTGAAAGCTATTGCACGGTATACATCGGTTTGAACGACGTCGAGTTGCTGCCACCGTGTGATATGGCCAACAAGCAATCTAATAGACGACGTCTGGAAGACTTTACCCGAGGTCGGGTCATTGGGAAGTTGGAGGAAGGTGGAAGTGTGACTAGTGTGGCCGAAAAGTTCGGGATCGCTCACAGCATCGTTTCGCGAGCTTGGAGAGCATTTCAAACGACAGGAACAGCTGTCTGAGAGTTTAGGAGTGGTCGTTCACCAGCAACCACGGCGGCGGACGACCGGTGTATTGTCCTACAAGCGAGAAGACACAGACGGCAGACAGCGAGAGAAATCGCAAGGCACATGCAACAGACAACTGGACGTCCGTTATCGCGTTTTACCGTAGCCAGGAGGCTGCACGAGTGTGGTCTATTTGCACGACGACCAGTACGGTGTGTGCCATTAACGCATGCTCATCGGAGACGGCGATTTCTGTGGTGCCAGGAACACAAGAACTGGACACATCAGCAATGGTGTCGAGTTATCTTTACGGATGAATGCCGATTTAGTCTGAAGAGTGATTCTGGACGTATACACATCTGGAGACAGCAGGGAACACGCAATTACACCTCCAACATCATTGAAACGGACCGGTTTGGAGGTGGCGGATTTCTCGTTTGGGGCGGTATCATGTTTGGTAGCCGTACTGACCTCCACATCTTCCAAGGAGGTTCAGTCACTGGTGTCCGCTATTGTACCGAGGTTCTCCTGCCTCACGTGCGTCTGTTTAGATGTGCTGTGGGTCCTGAGTTCCTCTTCATGGACAACAACGCTACACCGCATCGTACAATGGTTGTCGCAGAGCTGTTGGAGAGTGAAGATATTCAACGCTTGGATTGGCCCGCAAGATCCCCGGACCTAAATCCAATTGATCACGTGTGGGACCTTCTCGGGAGACGCTTGGCAGCACGTCACCAGCCGCCAGCAACGATTCTGAAGCTGCGATTGGCGCTACAAGAGGAATGGGCCCGCGATGCCTCGACAGCTCCTTGACAACCTCGTCCTCAGCATGGACAGACGTTGTAAATCCTGCAACGCAGTCAGGGGTGATGATATCCCCTACTAAAGACTGGATTTTTCTTGGCAGCCGCCTGTCACATGGACGTTTCTGTCTTCTGTCCAGTTGTGCTCGAAGCTACCTTTTCAATAAAGTGTCTTTGTATCCTTTGGATTCCTTGTTTTACGGTTTTGCTCACTTGTTACATATTCTCACATCTTGGGGATCTTATAGTATGATTTGAGTCGAAGTGGAGCACTTCTGTACGACGTTACATTCGAAAAACCGTCTCGTCCCTAATTTTTGCACGCCAGTGTAGTCGTGAAAGCTATTTCAGGTCCTCAAAAGGGTTCGTCTCTTATGCAGATGCTTTCGAGTTGAAAAATCCGTTTTGAAGAAGCACACTTTACATTTGAAAAGATGTCACTGACAGGTATGAAACATAAAAGTTCTGTTCCTAAAGGTAAATCGTAAAAACAAGAATAGATTAATAAATCATCGTTTTCTGTTAGTACGCCCTCCAATGCAAAGGGTGCTTGATGAGTTTCGTCCATTTCCAGCGTGTACAGTCGTACAGTGTTCGAATGGTCTAAGACAGAGGTGGGGAACCTTTTCATGTTGGAAGGCCGCATACAAGAAACTTCAATTAAATACACTTCGAAATGTACATTATTTTGTAAAAATCATACTATGCACTAACTAACTTCAAAGAAATGAAAAAAAAAAGGTTAATTCTAAAGTTAGCTAACCTTTTAATGACATTATTGCGACTGCTTTTTGTTGGAAAGCATTGGATTATTTTCGTTGCGACATGGACGTCCGCACTTTTAGCTGATCCTCTAGACGGGTATCCGTCATTTGTGATCTTAAGGTCGTCTTGATTTGGGTTAGGTAGGAGAATGTAGATTTACAGCAATAAGTGGTTGAAAAGCAAGAAAGCAGTTTTCGTGCATGTTGCCGAAGGAGTGGGTATTCTATTGCATTTTTCCTTATTTCAGCTAGAGCGTCAAATAAGGACTTTAAAACGTCATCTTCTGAGAGCTCAATCATTTCCATCTGTAGGATTTTAGGAGCCACTGAACGAAATCATGAGCGTAGCAGGTGTTAAAATAGCCGTTATCACTTACTGATGTTTTAATTGTGGCCATCAGCCAGGACGCATTATTTCGTTGAATCTTCTTTTACTCTTTGATATTTTATGTACGGTCATTTTAAGATAAAAAGTAAATATAATAAAAGACGAAAAAAAAAACCATGTTAATAAAAATAAAAGGATTTGTTCTGAAAATTTTGGATTCACTCAAAAGGCTGTAGGTTCCTCACCCCTAGTTTAGGGCGTGGCCTTCTCACTTCTCGTATACCTGGTTCTACGATATAATTCTAGAACACGACATGAATTTTGAATTTGTATTTCCTGCTTTGGTTCTTTCTCTCCCCTGGTGGTAGAAGTCCAAACTTATTGATGGATGACTCCTGACACCAGGGGCGCCTACTGCACTTGATTATTGGGGGGGGGGGGCAGGTGTGAAAAATCAGACATGTGAGGGCCACGTTTTCCCCATTGTCAGGAGGAAAATGAAAAAAAAGCTTAAAAGATAAACTACGATATTCGACGTATATTTTAAAACGCAATTGTAATTGCTCATCAGCAAATGAAGAAGGAAGTAAATATTCTTTTGCTGAATATTAATAGTTTTAAAAATAAAATTCAGCCCGTGATTTTAGGAAAATATCCAGAAAGATTTTATTTCGAAACGTTTGTAAAAAAATGAGAAATTTGCTGAGTAACTTAAACAAAAGACAGGAAGCGCCAAAAAATAAATAGAAAAAAAAAAAGGCGCTAGAGATTATACGTTTCTGTATTTATATATATATATTTTTTGATAATTGTTATAAACATTTATCACATATCACGAGAATATGTCAAACACAATACTGGGCTGGTAATTAAGTTTCGTATCAAATGAGCAATGATGAATAGGGAAAACGAAAGTTTTTACTTATTTTGTTACTTATTATTTTTCTAAAAATAAATCACTTTTGCCTCATAAAGTGGAGATTAGTTCATCTTATAAAGAATAATACATTTCTGTAAAGGAAAGAAATGCATTTTTGAAATTAGCACACCACCCCATAGCCTGGATAGGATGGGATTTTTTTTCTCTATGGAAATATTTCAACTCACGCATTTCGAATATGACATACATAAACAAAAACTTATTTAATTAAACAAGTCGAAAAATTTGAAATATTGGGTGGGCACTGCCGCCATAGTAAACTTATTGGAGGGGCAAGATTCACCTTGCCCCGCCATAGTCGGCGCCTATGCCTGACACCTTCGAAAACATACCCTTTTCCATAACCGTTTCTTTCTTCTGTCGGCACTTAGAAAAATGCATTAAACTTCCAGAAAAAATGCCTCTTAAATATTAACAGAAGATTAATTATGGTAATATTTCCCTGTTGCAACCTCAGTCACACAGAAAAAATCCCCAATGAATGGAAGCACATAAATCACAACTCACTGAGACGTAACGGACAAATACAAAGCGACGGTGTGTTAAGAGTAAAAACAATTGCGCTTCTAAAGATATATCGTCGGGAGACGAAATTTGTTTAGTAATGATTACATCTAAAAGTTGATATACAGAATAAAAATCACAAAACCATCTTACCTATTTAACTGCAGAACTTTGGTTGATTATGCGGGAAATCTTACGGATTAACAAGAAAGCAGTAGCTGCTGAAAAGTTTCGGTTTGCATACAGAATACGACACTTCGAAAATCCTTTTTCAGTGTGTCTTTATTAGATACAGTACATTGACATGAGCATTGCAGAAGATGCAAATAGAAAATGAATCTTTAAAGCACTGCTCGACATAGACAATGTCACACCATGAAGGATTACACAAATTAAAAAAAAAAACTTACAACACATGCAAACAAGTAGGTGGGAAAGAAATGATTCAATTTCTGAGAGATTACATGACTGCAATGAGCGAGGAGACAGTATAATGCGGCTTAAGCAAATAAGTCGTATGACCGCCATGCTAGGCTACTCATTCGGTACCACTGCGTGGCAGTCGTCCGCGGATGGTGTCCTGTGGAATCACGGGCCATGCGTTATTAACCTGAGTTCCCCATTTCTCGACATGCGAGGGGATAGTACAGAGGCGGGAAGTCGTCTGCCAATGACGTCCCACACGTTTCCTGTTGGGGAGAATTCCGGGAATCTCACTGGCCGTGGCAGCACCAGGACACCTTACAGGCACTGTCTACTGATGCTGGAAGTGTACGGACAAACATTATCTTCTTGGATTTGGGCACGATGGATTTACTACAACGAAAGGGGCTGCAGTACCTCATTTGCCTAATTTCGTGCAGTCATTGTATCTATTATCCATACGAGCAGTGAACGGCTGTTAAAAGTGACAGCGTTCGAAACTGAGGCACTGTTTGACGCTCAAGTATGGCAGCAGGATCAAACGGCCACCACGTCGTCTCCAGGCTCTCAACCGGCGATTGTCGATGCTAACACAGAAACGATATTCGTCGATGAATACGACAGGGTTCCAGTCGTCCTTCCGCGCATGTCTGACAGGGCACCACTGCTGTCTTTCCCTGTGAGAGTTAGTCGTCGCAATGGCTGGTAAGAAAGCAAACCTCTCTCTGCCAGTCTGCGATTCACAATCGTGTCGATACGGATATGTCCATAGCTGCATAGTCGAATGTCAAACGCTGTGGATCTCAGGGCTCCTATGGCTTACCGTCGAATGCGGAGATTGGGGCGTTCGGACGAAAGTCCACACGCACCAATCTCACTAGGCGATGAACGTTAGCATCCTGCGGCCATAACTGTCACACTCGGCCAACAGCACACACGCACCAATCTCACTAGGCGATGAACGTCATCATCCTGCGGCCATAACTGTCACACCAGGCCGACAGTTGCTGAATCCCGATGCGATGCTGGCACTAACCACCCGTGATGAAGAGTCTGGTATAGATGTCCGTGTGATGGAGGGAATTTCCAGTGACTTCGCCCAGATATTATCACTTCTCACACGTGCTTTCGCCACCGAGATCTTTCCTGTGCAGTGGTTCACACTCCTGGGTGAGATCTACAAAACTTAGGTGTACCGAGCCGTTTTGATCTTTTATCTACCTCCCCTATCACGTGTTTGATTGTTAACCACAATTATTTGCGTAATGCCACTGTATATGCATACCCACCGATTGGTGTGGCGCTCCCCCAGATAGATCCTAGGGTGGCATTTTCTTTGTCGAGCAGTGTATTTTTAATAGGTTTTCTCTATAGACGACAACGATGTACCTTCTGATGTTATATTTTCAATGTGGATACACTTTGGTCGGTTGTCTTTGACATAGCAAAAGCGAAATTTAGTGCGATATCTGTGCTATCAGAATATCACCAGAAATTACTTAATACACACGTGGCCACTGTTCACGATTCTTCCATGTAGAAGGATTGGAAATAGTGTACACATTTTCACAAAATACTGAGAAACTTCTGTACAAGAATTTCGAGATAATTTGTGCAAGGGAGATTTATATACGAGAGGTCACAAGCAGAAAGCTTGGTGTCACATTCTGGGAAAAGAAAATGGAATTATCAAAAGCACATTTAATTTACTTTTGCATTGAAATTGTCCGAAATGTTCTCGCCACTGAAAACTTTCGAAATAGAAATTGTTGGCAAATAATTATGAATATACAGTCGTCATCAAGAAATCAATCACGTATTTTCGTGTTATTAGGTGATGTAAAAGATGAGCAGAGACAGCTTTGGAGGTGAGAGCTGTAAAAGTGGAAAATTCAGAATTCCAGAAAATGGAAATAAGAAACGGTGTCTGACATCAGTTATTTATCAGATACTAAAGTTACGGAGTATACAGTGTTTGCCAAAATCCGAAGCGTATTTGGAAAGTGATGCCATTAGCGCGTTTTATCATTTTTGCCAGTTGCAGAGGAAAAATCTGGCCGATATAATGCATTTACCCTAATAAATCTTTTAACTCTCTTAAACCGAAATAGTAGGGCAATTTTGAAAGGATTTGGTCATGATATATAATAATTGCAAGCACGTATGCTGTCAGAGCTTGTGCATATTGTCGGCCGGAACACCAAGCACATGATAAAAAATATCGAGGAGTATTCTTCAAAGCTGTTTTTCCAAAGTGATGAAGAGAGTCGCATTGTAATAGCTTTGGCTTTGCTGATGTATTTATGCCGTTGTAAAATGGAATCCCAGTCATGGAAAAGTGGCCTAGGGCTTCCCAATTCGCCCACCCTCAGGAAGGAAACTTCTTCCAAGCAAAACTAATCCGTAAAAACATTTGTCATTCATTCACATTTCCAGAATTATTTTTTTTGTCTTTAACAAACTTCCGTTTTTTATTTCTAAAGTAACAAGAGTACAAAGAAACCCTTTTTTTTTCAGTTTCTTGAAATTCTTCAGTTTTTTGTACCAATAAATATTTTACTTTGAAGTATTTTACTTTTATATAAGTTCTTAGCACCACGAAATATTTTACTTCGTATTTTGTTTTTGTGATAAGTGGTTCTTGGATATGAAGTCCAGTGTCGTTCCCTGTCATTTAATTTTCTACAGCTAATTGTTTTGTCTTCAAACGTGCTTATCTTCCCGGTAGCCGAGTAGTGAGAAGCTCAGGTTTCTGATTGGTCGCCTGCACTGACCCTGGCCCTTCCCTGGAAGAAGTGGCTCTAAATTAGGGACGGGCGATTGCTTATAGCTCTTTGAGTTGCTCATTTTGGTCTTCAAAAAACGGTATAGAAAAGGAAAATATATTTACGTCAGATTGAATTTTAGTTTTGCGGAAATCGTTGATTACAAAACGCATCACTTAAACAAATTTTTTTGAAAATTATTTCTATATAATTTAACGAGAAAAAGTACCAATCAGAAAAACGTGCAAAAATAACGACCTAAATCTTAATGTTAAGGAAAACCTCGCCGCCCCGGTGGCGCAGTGGTCTAAGGCGCTGGCCTCTGATCATTCGTCCGTAAGGGGTCTGGGTTCGAATCCCGGTCAGGCATGGATGTTGTGTTTGTCTTACGGCACTGGCTCTCTCCCTTCCCTGGAACCAGTGACCCTAAATTAGGGACGGGCGACTGCTTATAGCCCATTGAGTTGCTCACGGTGGTCGTTAAACCTCCAATCAAAAAAAAAAAAAAAAAAAAAAAAAAAAGGAAAACCTCTGACGTCTATCTCTAATTTAGCTTTCATTTTTAGTTACTGTTTCCACGTAAATTTGAGTTCATTCTCTTTTAGCGTTTCTCAACCTTAACGTTATATTCATTGAGCTTATATTAGGTGGAGACACCACTGGCTCTGCCGCCATAGGTCACAGCTAATCTTTCGAGTGACGTCACATACAGGCAAAAGCAACTAAATTGTACATTTGGTAAAACAGTAAGATTGTATAATTGATAAAGATTATTAAATCCATCATTTTATTTGCCTATACGCCACAAAGCTTTTTGTTCCATTGCTTTCAGCAAAGCAACTTTTTGCCTGCGCAGTGCCTGGATATGACGTCACCTGCCGCACTCGCGGTGCCTTATGGTGGTTAGTGCTGCGTGGATACGAATGATGGCTCCACCTAATATAAACTCGATGGTTATGTCTTTTCTTTAGCGGAATGAGGTTGGCCACACTTTTTTGAGGTTAGAGAGCATGACGTATGCATGTGACTGATAAGAACTAGAAGATATATACTGTAATGCTGAAGCAGCAGCCAAAAAGGGTGGTGATTTGATGTTACAGTTGTGGAAGCTGTGTTACTCTGAAGTTGATGTGTTTTCTTGACGTCTGGGTGTTATATCTTTAGTGTTGGTGTTTTCATTAACCAAGTTTTCTGCTTATTAACTCACATTAATTGGATTATGTGAGTTGTAGTTTTGCATTAATGAAGTACCGAAGGAGTTTTGGCTGAATAAAGACCATCTGTAAGTAACTTTTTCTTAAAGTTTTCTTGAGTGACTCCTATTTCACTGTAAGTGAAATACGTAAAACGTACAAAGACTGTAATGCTCAGTAAGGGATATAAACACGTAATTTGTAAAA
Source organism: Macrothele yani (assembly GCA_039090855.1). Taxonomy (NCBI): domain Eukaryota; kingdom Metazoa; phylum Arthropoda; class Arachnida; order Araneae; family Macrothelidae; genus Macrothele; species Macrothele yani. The sequence goes on from CM077015.1 coordinate 65,465,001, forward strand.
ATAAATTCTGAAATTAATGTGCAACTTTCGGTCATTTCTTTCGTGAATTAACGAAGCATATTTCTGATACAGCCTTTTCCGTGAAATGACAGATATAAACCGGAATTTCACGGATTTTTTGTATCACGGGAAATTTCTGAATTTTCAGAAACCTTTCCGAAGTTTCTTTCTTATATTAACGGTAAATTACCATTTTAGAGATGTGTTAACGGAAAATTCTGAATTTTCAGAAACCTTTCCTCAATTCCTTTCGTATATTAACGGAAAAACTCTTTCCGTATCCGTATAGCGAGAAATTACCGGTGATAGGAGCGATTGGTGGGAATACTTGAGGTTTGATTAAACTTTTAAATTTCAATCTTCTGTCGAATTTTGAAGTTCAGTAGCGAGATCGGATATTGTGGATAGCATATTGCTGGAATTTGGTTTATTGTGGCCCAGGATATTTCTTCCCTTCTCCCCTATTTCGTCCACCACTTATTTATTATATGTTGTGTTACTGTAACCGGGTATTTAAATTATTGTACAAATTATTATACGATGTCTATGTATCAGTAAACCTTATTGCTTGCTGCTATGATTTAAGACCACTTAGTATATACTGGACGGGTGGGTCGGTGTGACCGTGAGTGAAGCGAGTAAATCCAATGTATTGTACTTAAATAAATGTATGCTCTTGAATCACTCGTTTCATTTCACACCCACAAAGATCTTGGCATGCGAAAGATGTATAGCACATTTATCTACAAAGAGTAACAGGGTACTCCCTTGATTATTATTATTTTTTTTTTTTGAGAACAGAAGCTACTTTGTTTGTTTTGAGAACGGCAGGGATTTGTTCAGTATGAAGTATAAGTTCATTTCTTATCGGCCGCACCGGTGGCGCCAGTAGTCTAAGCGATGGCTTCTGATAATTCGTCCGAAAGGGGTCCTGGTTCGAATCCCTGTGACGCATAGATGTTGTGTTTGTCTTACGGCACTGGCTCTCTCCCTTCCCTGGAACCAGTGACCCTGAATTAGGGACGGGCGATTGCTTATAGCCCATTGAGTTGCTCACGGTGGTCGTTAAACCTCCAATAAAAAAAATTATTATCGAATGAACTACTTAGATGTTAGTACAAAAGCCGTTCCATAAAACCTGAGAGCATTTTTTTTGAGGTAATTACAGTGCGAAGTGGAAAAATAACCACGCAGATGACTAACTGAATTAAGTAAGTTTCTATGGCAACAGTTATCAGCCGTGGCAGACGATTCTGGTTTTGATATTGCGCAGTTGTTTAACGTACGCTGCATTTCGCCATTCATTTATGGAGACGAGTGATTCAGAGTTAAGAAGCGAAATTCGTTGTGCGATAAGATTTTGCTATCGTTGGGGTAGAACGACTCCAGAAACAGTTGATTTAATGAAAAAAGCTTAGAAAGATAAATGATTTGGTTAGTCAACGATATTTAGATGGCACCATGATTTCAAAAAAGGTGTTTGTCGGCAGAACTCGCTCCTATGCCTGGTCGACCTGAAAGTGCTGTTACGGAGCGTATTGTTAACACTGTTTGGGCAATAATGCAAGAAGATCGACGAATGACCTGTGAAGACATAGCAAAAGACATATTTCAAAACCGTCGGCATTCCGCTTTCTATGCGAGAAATTACTGCTGCATTGTGTGTGTTCCGGATGGGTACCTCATCACCTGACGAGAGAATAATTGTTACCCACAGTTCTGGTGTGTCATGACGATGAGCGGAAACAAATGTTTGCAAAAGATCCAAACTTTCTAAAAACAGTAATAACTGCCGATGAAACATGGGTCCACTCTTTCGTCCCCCTCACGAAGCGTGTAACGAATGTCTAGAAATACACAGACTCGCCTAATCCGAAAAATGTCCGCAAACCCAAATCAGCTGGGAAGGTGATGATGATAGTTTTCTTTGATCATAAAGGTGTAGTCTACTGGCTAGCAGTTCCTCCACAACACACTGTCAATGCTGTGTATTACATTTCAGTTTTGAAGCGTGCGAGGACACATATCGATTAGGCGACCGGAACTGGTGGGCAAGTGGATCCTACACCATGATAACGCCCGCTCACGTGTGGTAGCTTCTGTTCAACCGTTTTTTTACGAAATGCAGTATTGAAATCATGCCACAGCCTGCCTACAGACCTGACCTGGCCCCATGAGATTTCTGGTTGTTTCAAACAGTGAAAGAGAAGTTCCGTGGCACAACATTCAACACAGATGCTGACGTTTTTCAAGCTGTATAGGGGTCGCTAAAGCAGCTTCCGCAAAACGCGTCGCCACATGCTTTGTTGTGGGAATAAAGTACGATGTGGTTTGCTCTACTTCGTATAAATGAAGCTCCGTGTATGTAGGTATAGCAACTCGTTTTTTCCCTTTTGTCAACTGGTACTCTCTGTCTAGGGATCGTGTTGTCGTTTTGAATGAGAATGTTATTAAATATACAGCGAGATGATAGCAGTTTATAAGGTATACGTACATAATAGCATGCTGCGCAGCCACTGAGCTGCAGAACAGCATGCATTTCTTTGGGGCATGGAACATACCAGATGCTTTGAGAGCCGTGAAAGAATGCCGTACCATGCGGAAATGACTAAACAGGTATAACGAAGTAAATTTCTCCGTCATTTTTGGTCTACGCCGGGATTCGAACCCGAGGCCGCTTATTCCGGAACAAGTCGCTCTACCAACTGAGCTACGCAGACGTTTATTCTGATTCCTATCTGCCTTTATGTCGTGTGCGTCCTGCTGGCAGGTACGTCACACAGGCTGCAAATTGGACGCATAACAAAACACCACATTCCACCTCATCCCAGAGATGCTCGATGGTATTTAAATCCAAGTATTATGCAGCCAGTGAAGAGAATAAATAACGATTCGCTGATGGTAGATGGCGTACGTGAAGGCACATTATCCTTCTGAACGTGTCCGTATTCTTAAACGTAAACCGTAGCCATGAAGGGATGAATTTGGTCGGAAACGATATTTAAGTACACCCCAGCGTTCAGATTCCTTTCGATGAGTATCGCAGTGCCTAATGCATGAAATGAAAACTTTCCCACCGCCAATACACCACCGTCAATGTCCTGTACTATCGACGCCTGACACAATGTCTTCATGATCCCATGTTGCTTTTGGAAAATTTGGATTCTGATGTTTGCATTATGCAGGCGCAACTTTGATTCATCAGTCCGGTGGACCTTTTTCCAGCCCTCAACGGTCGAGTGTCAATGTTTCCGCGCCCACTTCAGGCAGACGTTCTCGTTCTGCGGTGACAACATGGGTTGTTGTAGCCCATTAGCGATATACACTATATTGACAAAAGTCACCGGACACCTAGAAAGGAAACACAACATTGCATTTATTGATATACATTAGTACAGTGTCGGTCCACCTTCGGCCTTAATGCATGTACTGAACCTTCGAGACATGCTTTCGATAAGGTTTTGGAACACAGCGATATGTATGCGCTTCCATTCAGTACAAAAAGCTGCCACTAACTGTTGCTTAGTAATAGGCCTTGGTTCCAAACTTCTTATGCGGCATTCTAATTCATCCCGTAGGTGCTCTATGGGTTTAAGATCAGGGCTCTCTACTGGTCAGTCCACACACGATGGGGAATTGTCGTCAAACCACGTCGTAACAGTCCTTGCTTTATGGCTGGATGCATTATCCTATTGGTACCAACAAGACTCGGTTCAATAGTATTGCCACAGAGTTGGTAGGGCTTAATTTCTCCAGAATATCAAGGTAGACGTGCTGGTTAACAGGTTTGTTCACGATAACCAATGGGATGGGACCATACCACGAAAAACACCTCCACACATGTACACTGCCAGCTTCAAACTTGACCGTAGGAACGGTACATTGTGGTAAATAGAGTTCCCCAGGCTGCCGCCATACCCACACACGGCCATCAGACTAATCGATCGTGTATCTGGATTTATCAGTCCATAGGACCCGTTTCCATTGATCTACGGTCTACGATAAATATTATTTACACAATGCTAAACGACGAGTAGCATTCCGAGTGGAGATGAGAGGCTTATGAGCAGCCGCACGACCACGGCAACTCATGGAATTCAGTTCTTTGCGAATGGTGCGTGTACATGCCCAGGTTCCAGCATTTTTACTCACTTGTCCACTGAGGTCTTGTGCAGTTCTCCGTCGATTAGATGTAACGACTCTCCTGAGGCTTCGACGTCTTCTATCACTGATTTTCTTTGGTCTGTCGGTACGTTTCGCTGCTTCAGGCACGCCATGTGTCTTCCACTTATTCAGTACATCCAAAACAGTTGACTTGGGTATGTTTAAACGCCTCTCGGTTTCTCATATGGACAACCCACTAATATAACACCAAACAATATTTCCTTTTTCCAGGTCAGTTCTCACCCGCCGCGGCATTTTCACTGAACCTCACAGTGCGATACGATCGCGGTCAGATGCAGGCTTATTTTTATACCGTTTGCAGCAGTACCGCACATATTAATAATGCAGCGGATCCGTTCATTTGCTTTTGAAAGGGTGTCCGGTGACGTTTGTCAATATATTCTATTTCTATACGTGGTGCTTTTGGAGATTACTCTTGGCACACCAGTGTTGAATTCTGAAGGGATTCGAATGGTTATGTCTTGTCTTTTCTCTTGCATGATTCTCATTAGTTTCATTTGACCCCTCTGATGCGCCAGCTGCTTTTGTCCACAGAATCGCCGATTGCTGGAAGACTTTCTGCTACGTATAGTACCGCTTAAGGTAAACCATTTTAGAGTTGTGCTCGAAAATCCCAGAAAAACTGGTGTGTAGGAGCTGCTCGATCCAACACTCCTGGCGCTAACTGTCATGCCACGTTCATAGTAGCTGAGGTTGCTCGTTTGTCTAACTTCCGCTCCCAATCCCACGCTAACTGATACTTCAAGATCTAGCTGATCTTCATAATTTATACCGCACACTTCACTCATATTTCGTTTTACTCGTTGGAGTGAGCCGTTTATATGACCAGTGTAGATATTCCTGTTAAACTGGCAGCTCGGTCGTTGTCTGCGCAAGTCAAAAGCGAATTTTTGACTTAGAACTGCGCCAAAGCTAGGGAGAAACAAGTAATCCTTGTTGGTTGGGTATACGAGTCGAGAAATTCCAAAGGCAATTTTTGAAACACCGTCTTGACACGTTGCACCAAAGAGCCATTTCTAAAGCAAACGGTTCCACAGCTCTAACTAGAGCCTATGTACAAGAGAAATTGCAACCCAACTGGAATGACATTAAATTGATATCAGGCTTCAAAAACGAATGGACGTTACGATACGGCGAGACAATCGTGATCCAGAAATCAACGGATTCATGCTGCAATGAAGAGCAACAAGTCTTACTCCCAACACCTTGGAGACAACTCATTTATCTAGAGGGGCCAACCAACAATTTCCACAGAAATGGCAACAGCCACACAGGCTGAGAGACTAATCATGAACCAAAATGACACACCGAGTCACCCGTGTCTGTGGGAACTTTATCGAGAACGCCAGTTTACAAGCTGGACTTGCGGCAGCGTCGTACAGATCGGCTTCCGGAAACTTTTAACTATGTAAAGCGTGGTTTCTTTTTTTATTTTAGTATTTTATTAGTGTACACCTGAGGACGGGATCATATTGAGCATCTTGAAAGTGCTTGTATTTTTCAAATAAATGTGTTAACGTGTCAAGACGGTGTTGCAACAATTACCTTTGGGGGTTAGAACCACGTCTTTCCCAACGCTGGGTAAGGGGTAGCATTGGGAACACGTATGCAACGAAAAGATGTCACAATTTGAACGCTCATGTCTTCGAAACTAAAAATAATCGTAGAGTAACAAATAATACATCATTAGATAGTTTATAGCATTCCATTTATAACAAAATAAATTTCAAGCCTCCACCCCTTAACCCTTCGAATATTAAGCTAAATTTCGCGTGATTTTATTTCACAGCATGCCGTTTTAAGGTTCATAACTAGTGAATAGATAATGATAGCGATAACCTCAGCCCTGCAATTCGTAGCTGATGATCAGAAATAACGTACCTATGTGATAAACCGAAATAAAGTGGGTTTAAAATTTATTTATTTTTTAGTTAAAAAAAAAAAAATTGCTGACAAAAATTTATAAATGGCACAAAAATCCAGGGGAGATTACTATAAAAACCGACGAAAGTTGAAGAAAAGGTTAGAGTAGAACGAGAGTAATCCGAAAAGGCCCGCTAAGTCATCGAGCGAAAGGTGACGGAAATTTGGGGAGCATCGAAATTTCACGGGCCAGGATGCGTTTCACCCGAGTTCGACTCTGGAGCCAAACCCATCCCCTCCAACTGCATAGATTGGGGCTGAACAGCAAGAACTGATGGATATTGACGTCACCGATCCAAATTTTCACACTCAGCATGGAATACCAATGTACATTGGCAGTCTTCACAACTTCGCTGGATAATGAATGTATTACGTCTCAAACCTTTACACCGCCGATTCATTCTCAATCTAGACAAGAACAACAGCAACAACAAGAAAAGTGCGTTAGACTCGAGGCGTATCGCCAAATTTATAACAAACAGCTAAGGAGTATGAAAAATTGTTTCTGAAGAACGGTTTTTTCAGAAACAATTTTAGCAGTAACTACTGACAACAATGATACTACGCCTTCTACTTCTACTAACATTAATTTATAATCAGCATAAATTACTATGAACTGTATATACATAGTGTAAGTTGCTCTTAAGTAAATAAAGTAAAACATTTGTTTCGTTTTATTTTTGAAAAAAAGGGGGGCATAGTAGCAACTGTGTCGCAACCTACAATTTAGGGCTACATTAACTGTCCTTCGATGAGTGCTTTAAGGACGTAGAACTAGTGAGATAGTTCCATGAAATAGTGACAGTTGACGTAGCTCTACGTTGTACGTTGCGGCACAGGTGCTACTGTTCCACTTTGATTTTTTTTTTAACTTTCTTAGTTAAGAGAAGCATCTCGTTTCCTTTGTACCTCAGATACTACGCCAGCAAGCTAGAATAAATTAGGATTTTTTTTCAGATTGTTATTCAAAATCAGCAAAAATTTCAAATAGAAGAAGAAATGGAATCCTAAGCTTTTGAGTTTCCATATTCGAAATGTTTATTAGATTACTGAAGCCGTATAGAAATGTTTCAAACAGCGACGTGCCAAGCGGGGTTACAACGGGTGCGTAGCACCCGAGCGTCAGGTTCGGGGCCGGCAGGAAGCCTGAATCAAATTTTACGGTTGATAAATTGATATAAATGACGTGGGAGAATAAATCATAATGCTACATGCTACGTTTATGTTTTTAGTAAAAATAATTCATTCTATATTTCAGTGGAAAACGACTTAAAATCAATTATTGTTATGTTTAACAACGTATACCGCGTGAAAAAGAATAACAATGTTTTACCTAAAATTTTTAAAATCTTGAAGATTTCGGCATTGATGATACGCGTGGAAAATGGGGCCAGTATGAAGGAAAATTACAACGGACATTAGAAAACATAATTTTTCGACCTAAAACCCTTATGCATTTTATGTACTTTGAGCGGCTCATACTTTAACCATTTAAGCGGCCGATACTTCTGTACCAAATGGTGCCCGTAATTTTCTGCGCTCCCAAAACAGAAATGTTTGCTTAGAGGCCGGTTTTACTAAAGACACGGCAAAGGAATTCCTTCCCCCTCTCTTCTCAGCAGTAACTCCAAAGTACAAACATGGAACCCCGTAACAACTGTATTCTATTATACTACAATTCATTTACATAAAAATGAATAAAAATCGAAACATATTCTCATACAAGGGGCGGCAAATCAGGTCTTGCACCCGGGCGGCAAATGCATATGGCGCGCCCCTGGTTTCAAATAAGATTTTGAAGCTTAATGCCTGTTATGATTGTGTAAATTGTGTTTTCCTCCCTGAGCAGCAGATCGCTTTGCCAGACTGCTTCCTTTCTTCTTTTTTTGACAGGCGACCGTTTTTGCAGTAGCAGGTTTTAAAAGGATTTTGTTAGGAAGAACAGATTTTGCTGTGTGTGTGTGTGTGTGTGTGTGTGTGTACTCTTATTTACCACTGGATACACATAACTAAGTACTTGTGTCATGTTCTTAGCGTTGTTAATGGTGGTCCATCCAATTCATCCCTTGGCTCTCTATATAAAGTAAACTGGATAAATCGAGTGTTTCCATCTGTGTATTGTTCGACAAGTTCTAACTGACCTAGAGATCTGAAAATTGGTATGCTAATAGTTCTTAACGTCCGTATACCTGGAAAAGTCCAAAAAGAAACAAACAAACAAATGGCGGCTTTGGAATACATACTGACTGCTTGCATTTTTTCGCGAATTGTTCGATCACTTCTAAATGACCTAGAGATGAGAAAATTGATATGTTGATAGATCTTATGGTCCTAATACCTACAAACGTTCGAAAACAAAAGAAAAAAATCAAAAGAACGGCTTCGGAACATTGTTTACTTGAATTTTTCTACCACTTCTACACCTAAAAAAGTCTGAAAACTAAAATTTCAGAAAGGTGGCTTAGCTTTACTGTTCAAAATGTTGACAGGTTTAAAGATAATTTTGCCAGAAACGTTGAAATTCTGTAAACATTTTATGACATTTTGGTTTAAAAGTAAGGAGGCGCCAAAGCCTGCAACCGTTTTACGTCAAACCGTATGCATTGACGTCACGACCCTGTTCTAAATAATAAAGCAGTTACGGGTTTTTAATTACTTTTCTTTCCTTTAATTCATTTTCCCTTTCTTTAACTTTATGTTCAAAAAATGATTTTATAGATTCACCGTTCGGAGAACAGGCATGACTACTAGTGGATTCATAACATTATGAAGACACCCTTGTCCTTCAGCGTCGTTATTACACGCATCTGAGGTTTAGCAAGTCAATTACGCTGCCTGTTAAGGTTCCTTCAGAAGAATGTTACATAGCAGTTCATTGATAAATCGCTGTACCAATTTCGCAATCAAGCCTGTGTCCATACGGAGTCAAAGTATTTGGTGTATTTATCAATATCTCCACCTATTGTCCATAGTCCTAAAAGCATGCTTCGATTAATGATTCACCTGCTTAATATTTTGATAAGAGCACGAACATAATAATGTGGATATATTCTATGTCAGCTACATTTAGAATTTCTGAAGGAAATATTATTATGAAGAATATATTTTTTTGAGAGGGAAGGAGTTGAGAAGAATTTTCAGATCATTACTTCCCCTTTTTTATGGAACAATTCAGCATACGATGTATTGAAACACATTCTAAATACTGTATTTAAATTTCGCACGGCATGACTAGTCCTTTATGTAAAGAAATTAATTTATTTAGTGCATCTGGGCCTATATTGATATTTGTATCAGATAAAATGCATTTTACTTAAACTTGATTAATTTGAAGTAGGGCAAAAAATATATCCGAAATTAAAACATGTTTACTGATCTTTTTAATTTTATTTTTTGTTTGGCTTGTATTATAAATCACGAATAAATAAAATATCAATGCTGTCTGCCGTTTACCTGGTTGTTGTCATAATGTGTAAATCAGTGAATTTAATCGCATAACATTAAATTTGTTGAAATAGATTGTTCAACAGCTTCTTTTGCAAAAAATCATTTCAATAAATAACAAAATGCTTAATAAATTCTATTACTATCTAATAAATAATATGCTACTGGAAATCCTTATTTTCATCGTTCGGAACATCAGTACAGGGTTTGGTTATGCCATGAAAAAGGGAAAGATAAAATATTTGAAAAATAATTTTTTACACGAAAATCTTAATATGTACCATTTGGGTCGCCTCCACTCTGAAAAGCATAAAACAAAATGCATACATGGAAGTCATTCGGCTTGGAATTTATATGCGGAAGCCATTAACTTTAATCGTTGACGTTCTTTTTTACTTTGAGATTTCACAAAAACCAAGTTTCGTGTATCAAGTTCTCTTGAGATATCCTTCAACTTGGATTAACTTTTAGATTATGGTGGTGTATTTGTTTGTTTGGGGTTTAGCTACCACTGTGAGCTATAAACAGTCATCTGTCCCTAATTTTGGGTCACTGGTTCCAGGGAAAGGAGAAAGCCAATGCCGCAAGAAAAATACAGCATCTATGAATCATCGGGATTCGAACTTGGATCCATCTCGGGCGAACGATCCGAAGCCAGCTCTTAACCAGGCGGTGATGCATTTAAAGCTCCTTAATAGAAAATTGAAAGCAGCTCAAAATTGTTATGAGAATAATGCTTACATTCTACATTTTTTTTTTATAAATAATAGCCTATTTCAATCTTTTCCCTGCTGTAGAAATATACTCCTTGATTTTCCTTCTGATATATATATATATATAAATATAGGTCTACCGATACGGGCATTTTTCAGCTGTTCATATGAACATTGAAGCCTTTATTTAATGGCGTCTGCGAAAATTATGGCAGTGTTTTGGTATCTGTGATTAAACAGGCTCTGGTGATCCATTGGAGTAATAAACATGTTGTTTAGATAACATCGTGTACATCACTTGAGGCGCAATTTGTCACCTCGTAGTCCGTAAAAGACAACGGTATGCCAGTTTCCGAAATTACCTTGTGAATCATCTGTTTCAGCCGAATTCTGTGATTATTATCTTTCAAAGAAAGGAAATGGATTGCAAATTCCTGGAAAGTGATTCATGATACAAAATACTCTACGAAATAGTAGAACTGCCTCCTTTACTACCAAAAATAGTAACTTTCTAATAAACAATGCATTTATCCCAAATACACTTTCTCTCATTTAAAATAATCGCCTACAGCAATTGGTTCATTTTATCCGGTGTTTGTTTAAGAACTGGAAACATTCTACATGTCCATCTCGACTCAAGGTGCACTTGATTTTCAAGATGAAAGCATGACTCATTTTTAAGGAAAGGGCCTTCATCAGTGTATCTGGGATATCCCTTTTTATTTCAGGGTGATAGGTAAAACGCATATTTCTTTGCTTATAGGGACTGGTAAGATAAAGTGTTTTTCTCCTCGATGCTACTGAAAAAACATTTCAGCCATACATTTTTATGGTACGGATGCTTGAAAAAACGTAATACGAAACGTGTAATAAAAATATTTATCTAATACTTCTCAAAGCCACACCTCTTTCTCTTTTCTATTGTTCTTGAAGTATACCTACTTCTCTACAAATATTAATAAGTACTCGGTCAAAATTATATATTTATTTTTATATCAGAGTTATTGTCACTATTTAAAATAATACGAACACCTTACATGTTCACATGCACCTATGTTTCAGTCATTGTTCATGCTTGCTTGTTTATGTATTGAAGACCTCTGGATCAAGTGGCGTATGCTGCATATGAACGTCGTAACACACTCGGTTCGTACAAAGGTCGGCTGCGACCGTAGGGAGGCCAACACTAAATCAACTAAAAAAATCAAGCTAACTCCGTGTGGTGAATTATACGACATTTCTTTGTTCGGGTTTTAACAGCTTCTATGACAATTGAAGGTAACAAGAATTTCCTGATCTCTAATTAACAGCCACTGCTTCTAGTTAAGAACAAGTGCAGTGGTAGAGCCAGTGCTGAAATTCAGATGGTTCACACGGGAACGCGCAAACCGGTTGGTAAAAAATAAACTAACTCTGCCCTGGTTGTTCATGTTAACGATATTGAAGTACATAGTTGAAGTCTTGTCTTGGGCATGGGTCAGTTGCAATAACCCCAATCTCTGATCCTTATCTGATTGATCAGTTGCACTCAGAAAGGAAGCCAACAAAGAGCTAGACTACACTCCTCCAGCCCTTTGCTAACTAGAGGGGGATTGTGGAATACCAGGGGTGGAACAGGGAGCCTGCAACATAAGATGCTCTTTGCTGGACAACGCTCCACCGACTCACTGAAAAACAATGTAACATTGCATCATACCTAAAACAGAGATTATAGAGGTAACCTGGAGTTTATATACAGCAAAGTATATATATTTTACGAACATATCAAAGATAAATTAATGTATTATGCATATATACACTGAAGAGCAATTGAATTAGAGACAGCTGGCGTTATGCAAATGTGGCGCTGTGGGTGGCCCTGTAAACGGAAACGACATGACGTATGCAGCGATCCTACAATATAAGGAGTGATGCGACGGGAATCAGTAATAGTAGGACTCAGTATGAGTAAGACGAAGGATCTAAGCGCATTTGATCGTGGGCAAATTGTCGGGGCCCGACGAATGGGTCACTCCATCTCGGAGATCGTGCAGGCACTGGGAATTTCACGAGCCACTGTGTCACGGGTGCACCGTGAGTACATCGAATCCGGTAAAACCATCCCTGCAAGTGCCAACTGCCGTGGACAACAGCGTGTGTATGAGTGGGGGTCACCGTCGGCTTGCTCGCATTGTAACAGCGGATAGACAGGCCACAGTGCACGAAATCACTCGGCAATTTAACGCTGGTGCACAAAAACGTGTAAGCAGCCACACTATCCAGAACCATCTCCTCGCTATGGGTTACAGAAGCCATCGTCCCACGAGAGTACCGCTGCTGACTGCACATCCAAGGGTGCAAATATTAGCATGGGCGCGGGAACATCGCCACTGGAACCTAGACATGTGGGAAAATGTTGCCTGGACTGATGAGTTGAGATTCACGTTGGTACATGCGGATGGCAGGATACGAGTACGGCACAAACCACATGAAGCGATGGATCCTTCTTGTCAGCAAGGTACTCTTCAAGCTGGTGGTAGTGACATTCTCGTCTGGGGACTGTTTACGTGGACTGAAATGGCACCCCTGGTACGTGTGACATCGTCCCTCACAGGTCAACGTTGCCGAGATATCCTGGACGACCCTTTGCTCAAATTTGTGCGTCTTCAACATCCAACTGGGGACCTCATCCTGCAACAAGACAATGCAGCAGCCGAATTGTATCCGAATGGTTGGATGAACACTCCATCGACGTGACCTCGCTTCCTCAGCCAGCTAGGTCACCTGACCTCAATCCCATCGAGCACATCTGGGATGCCATCGAGAGAGATGTTCTAGGCTCTGACCGCTTTCCATCAAATCTTCGTGAACTGTGGGAGCTTGTTCAGGGGTCGTGGATGCGTGTGGCTTCCCTACGCTTCCGGTGTCTTGTCGAGTATATGCCGAGACGAATCGCCGCCGTCATCAGGGAGAAAGGTGGTGCTACACTTTACTGGACAGGTATCTCTAATTCAATTGCTCTTCAGTGTACATTATGTAGACAAAAGTATTCGGACACCACATATGCAAATAAGGGAGCGTTTACACACCTGTCAGACACCAATGCAAGCGACTATACCGCGAGCAGCTGGACTGAGGGATTATAAAAGGAACGTGGAGTTTGGATGTCTCCTTAGTAATCATTCAGCGCCTAGCATTGCCACTGTTTCTTCTTGTATTCTGAAAATCCATTGTCGTTAATGTTCTTATCGATGGAAAGCAGAAGGTGTAACTGCGGCGAGGCAGCGCTAAGGGATGTCACACAAACCTCATGATCGTGGTGAATGAACGTACTTGCGGAATATACAACAAACCTCTACCACACACTTGGCCGGCGCTACCCCACAAGCCACTGGAACAGCTACTTGAACCAGAACAGTCTGTCAGGAGCTGCATGCCCGCGTTTGATTCCCATGCTAGGTTAGCTACGCAAAAGCCTAACAACTATCCAGGCAATGGTAGACAACGACTGCAGTGGCGCCTTTATCGCCGTTCGAGGACAACATAATTGTGGAATAGGGTAGTCTGGAGTGACGAATCACGCTACTCACCCTTTCGTTTGGATGGCCGTATTTGGGTGTGTCGTTTGTTCAGGAAAGGCAGCCAGCCGGACTGCATTCTCCCTATACTCAAGTTTGGAAGAACATCTCAGTTGGTGTGGGTGCTGTTTCTGCTGGGAACGACTCGGTCCTTTGGTTGGGGTGCCCTCCAGCCTAACGGCTGCCAAGTACAAAGATATTCTAAAAACCACGGACTACCTACGTTGCGGTAGAATTTCAGTACATATTCCTGCATATTTCAGAAAGATCAAGAGCTTTTCGACATTGTAAGATCTGTCCATGTCTGGATTGAGCAGCGGAAAGTCCAAAGTCTCTATCTAAATCCAATAGAGCATCTTTGGGAAGAGCTAAAACGCCGAATCCGATCTCCACCGGTAATACCTTTCATTACGGCAACTCTGGCGAAAGCTTTGCAGGTGGAATGGAAATAAATTCCGGGATAGACCTACAGGCATTTTGTGGAAAGCATTCCTACAAGAGTCGCTGCATTTCTAACGCCCAAATGTGGGCCGAATATATTTTGTTCTGATTTCGGCAAATAAATGTTCTTGTTTCCATTCGATCTAGATGTCTGAATGCTTTTGTTTAGATAGTGCATCTTCGTATTCGAGCCATTTGTCTAATTATACGTCGTATATCTTCCTGCTGTGATAACAGTTCACCTAAAATCTAGATGAATAGCATATACTAGGCATCCGTCCTCAGTATGCAAGGTTTGAAAGGAAGATAAATGATTTTGCCTAAAATGTTGTTGCTTTGCCCAATTAAAACATTCAGATGAAAGGCGGATAAGCTGATTTATGAAACGAAGCAAACGCAAATACGGCTAACTATCTGAAAGAGCGGTCTGCATGGAAAATCTCAGCAGAATAAGTGACTGTTTCCCATATTGTGCCGAATATCTTTTCTCGGGAAAGAAATATTTCCCATCAAATAGTCAGTGTTGGGACACATTTTAAACATTCTTCGAAATCTCGTTAAATCAGTGCGAAATAAGTTTAGGTGGTTGAATCCTGTGTATCGCAACTCGAACAAATATTTTTGGTTTCAAAGACAACGCACGCGCTACTGATAATCAAAAACCTTTGGAATTCCCTTTACTCAATTCGATAGAGGTTCAAGCATAGTTAGTAATCAGTAGTCGAGAGCTTTGGGAGATACGGACACGCTAAAATATCGGAGTTCCATTCGGTTCTTCTTCTCATGCTTTGCTAAATCCAGTAACTTTATATTATGTGCATCTTTCCGATGATAACGTGATTCAGAATTGGAATAAAACAGCTTAATATGGTAGATCTAATCTGTTTATTCGAAATATCGTGAAAATGATGAAATGTGAATATACTCTTTTTATAATAGCATTAATACATTCTTAATCAGCGTTAATTACAGGCTTACAATATATGACGAAACAAGAAGTCTGCTAAAGTACGATATTGTACTTTGATTATCGATTTCTTTTCAGGGATAAGAAAACTTGTACATAATTAACGGCTCGAATTAAAATACCTTTGAATGATTCATGGACTATTTTAAGCATTTGAGACTGATTATAACCGCCTCTATAGGATCTCGTACCGTACTGAAAGTAGATAATAATAATTTCAGAATATTCACAAGATAACTGCTAATTGAATAACCGCGATTCAACAAGTCATTTTAAATTTCTAGTTTGCTCCTTTGTTATGTGCAATTACTATCGTTAAATTTTATGAGATTGCCTTAGGACTGGCGGGTGATTTCCAGTACCCGTTAAATGTAAAAGGGTTTATTGTCCTTTAGAATTTTTACTGAATGATAAACCTGTGTTTGTTCATTATTTAGATGCTTTCTTTTCCTTATGTTGAATACTAAGACATCCTTTACGCTGTAAGGTATTTTGCGCAACATGCAGATCTCGCTTTAACCAAGAGAAGAAAAAGCACCTTCCATATCTTTTATTCCTCGTTTGCGCCTTGTAACTCTCCATCATAAGCTTTCCACTTTACTCGAAGAATTAAGTGTCCGTCATCCTTTCTTTAAGGTGGGGCTTTTCTTTAAAGAATAGTAAACACAGTTCTGTTGATACCCTTTATATCTCGGCAAAATCGATAGGGAGACGCTCATTATAGCAACTCCACTTACGTTGTCAGGAAAGAAATTATTCTATAATTACTGAACTTTTATGGAGCACGTGTGTGAATGCCGTGCTTTTCATCCTATCGTTAACAAACGGTGCGTAGAAAAATGGTAAGATGTATTCTCTTACAGACATTAGGATAAATCCCTGTATTTCTCAGTCATTTGCGTGTTTTCCAAATGTACACTGATGACCAAATTAAAGTCGTTCAGTATCACCATCAACAGCCATTATTAATCCACTGCTGGATTAAGTTATCTTCAAGTCCTTTCTACAATCTTCTATATCTATCTCCTCCAAGTCACTCTTGTATGATTTCGAAATTCCTTCAACAGTGTCCCACGCGGTTTCCTTCTAGGTCTTTTCCTGTTCCTTGGCATTCAATCTAATATTTCGTTTCATTTGCCCAAAAAAAGGGAGTTCTTCTAGCAATATGTCCAGCCCATTCCTATTTGACGATCTTCATTTTAATCATTGTGTCATTAACTCTTGTCATTTTTAAAACCATGTATTCCTCTTCCTATCTTTCAAGATTATACAAAGCATCCATCTTTACATGTTTCTTAGAGTCTTTGGTAGCTTTTTAACAGCTTATTTTAGCTAAGGTCCATGTCTTTGATACATAAGTGAGAACTGGAAAACTGCATTGATTAAAAAACTTTTGTGAAAACCCAAATTTGTCTGTGGCAGAACTCCAACCTATATTCTTCTGCTACGGAGTTGAATACTTTCCCAATTAAGCTATACCGACAAGTACTTGTCACTGTTACTTGCCATCTTGATACAGTATATCCCCCTTAAGAAAGGCGGGGGCGCAAAATCGCGTCCGCAGCAAACCATATTTGAATGAACTCTCTATACAAGGAGGAATTTTCACTAATTCCAGGCGATGTGTGGAAAAAGTATCAGGCATTTTTTTTAGAAGCGAAGCAAATATGGAATTCTCATCAATTCCAGACGATGTGTGGAAGGAGCAGCAAACATTTTACGAAGAACCGAACAGCCAGGATTTTCATTTTACGTTCGCGCACCAATACAGTTTAAAAACCATTTGCCAGTGGTGGGTATGGAAGCAGTATGCTTTCCCAATTAAGCTATACAGACGGAGCTGGTCAGTGCTGCTTGCCATCTTGACATGTGCATCATCACTGTAGTACGTCCTACTTTTCTTTTGAGACAATGGTAGATTGCTGTTGAAAATTGTACTTTTCTCCCAAAAACTCTGGAACCAAGTTTCATTTCATCTTCTATGATGCCCTATCTTAATTTCTGTTGTCCAAGGTATAAATAAACGGATCGGTTACTTCTAGATTTTCTCCAACGCCGTCCAAATCCTCCTTTTTTATAAAAGCGTTGTACATACGTAAATTTAGTTTTCTGTAAGTTAATTTTTAAATTCACTTCTTTGCTCTTGTCAGCAAGTTCCTGGATCATACACTGTAAATTGGAGGGGGTACTGCAACGCAACAATGAAAATGTCAGCAAAACGTAGGTGGGTTAAATAATCTCCATTGATCGTTATCGCTTTGTCTTCCCAGTTCGATGATTGAAACGCATTCTGCAATATGAAATTGCAGAGTTTCGGAGATGTGGTGTCAGTTATTTTCACTCTCCTTCCAATATGTTAAAGTAAAGCGTCCACGAACAGCCGCCCCTCTAAGCTGGCCTTTTCATAGAGATATATATGCAGTCCACAGTCACTACTTTAAGTGTATACTTCATTTTTTTTTTTTTTTTTTTTTTTTTGCGTGTAAGATGCGACCAACCGTGGTCCAAAATCTAAGAATTGTATCGGTAATGTGCACATTTTGTGTTGGGTTCCTTTACTAATGAAATTTCTTTGTAAATAAAGCTTTAAATCACGAGATCTTTGTCCAGGGTAGGACATAACAACCTAAAAAATTCAAGCTAGACACATGTGAAAAAACTGGCGTATCAAATTCTTCACGTTGTAAGAGAAATAAAGAAAATTATTATAAGAGAAGCTGAATGATTTTGAATCTTCTTAGGCGTTTTCTACTTGCGGTAAATGTTTGACGATACGGAAAGGCCTTATATGTCTAGGAATTTGATCATACCTAATTAAAAGTCATTATTTATAGAGACAGAGAGGAACTAAAGCAGAAGATCTCACAAATTACTCATATTCCATAAGGAATTCGAAGATGACCCCGTGGAACGAGAGGAAAATGTAATCACTGTGAGATCACATGACTGCTTCCGCATTCCATTTGGTATTTACTTACTGAGACTAAATGATACCTACAGTGCCGCCCCGGTGGCGCAGTGGTCTAAGGCGTTGGCCTCTGATCATTCGTCCGTAAGGGGTCCGGGTTCGAATCCCGGTCAGGCATGGATGTTGTGTTTGTCTTACGGCACTGGCTCTCTCCCTTCCCTGGAACCAGTGACCCTAAATTAGGGACGGGCGACTGCTTATAGCCCATTTGAGTTGCTCACGGTGGTCGTTAAACCTCCACTCAAAAAAAAAAAAAAAAAAAAAAAAAGATACCTACAGCTCTACTTCTGGGAAAAATCTTTTTCAGCAAACCGAAGTAATAAATCAATTTACTATTACTCTCCGAGTGAAATTTACATTGGTCTAAGCTTTGTCGTTAAAGAAACAAACGTTTATTCAAACTATAGAGGGTTGTGACGAAAATGAACTCTTCTCTAACGAAATATTGTAACTAGGTAAAACTGCGTTCTGGTATGTTCCAAATATCGAGTTCTGATCTAAGTTTTGTTCAATATATATATATATATATATATATATATATATATATATATATATATACAGTGCGTCAAAGAATTTTTAAGACTGGGTCTGTAAAATGAAATAGAAACAAGAAATTATAATTTGTTTTGGTTTGTTATTCAAAATAAGTCCCTCCGGCTTCAATACATTTGTTACAGCGATTTAATATAATGATTCGAATGACTGTTCCAGTTCACTTTGCGGAATTGCCTCCAAAGCACGCGTCGAAGCTGTTTGTATGGTCAAAATATCATTAAAAAACACCCTTTTAAAGTCATTTTAAGTTTTGGGAACAAAGAAAAGTCGCAGGGTGCTAAATCAGGCGAAAACGGTGGATGATTCAACACACAGACGTTATTTTTCACCAAAACTCTACGAACAAGAAGTGAGGTGTGCCTGGGTGCATTATTGTGCAACAAACACCAACTGTTTTCATCTTGATATTCTGGACTAATGTGACGAATTCTGCCCATCAAACGCCTCAAAACATTTAAATAAAACTCACCAGTAATTGTTTGTTCCCCTTGGAACAAATTCTTAGTGCAAAATACCCTTACTATCGAAGAATGTAATGAGCATTGTTTTGATTTTCGATAGAACTTTTCTTGTTTTTTTTTTTTTTTTTTGGGCTTGTGGTGAGTTTTTTGACTTCCATTCCGCACTTTGTCGCTTTGTTTTAGGATCATATTGAAAACACCATGTTTCATCACCAGTAACAATCGATTTTAAGAAGTTTGTATCATTTTCAGCGGCTGAAATGATGTCTCTGCAATGTGCACTTCTCTTTGATTTTTGTTCATTGGTTAACGTGTGTGGAACAAATTTAGCACAGACTTTTGTTTTGCCCAAATCTTCATGCAGGATGGTTTGAATCGTTTCTTTGTTAATGTTTAAAGACTCTTCCGTCATTCTTAGTGACGCACATCGATTGTTTGACACGAAATCACACACTTTTTCAGTAATTTCAGGTGTCCCAGATGAACTTGGTCTTCCGATATGCTTATCATCTTCTAGCGTCTCTCTTCCGCCCAAAAAACGTTTGTGCCATAGGAAAATATTTGATCTACTTAAACAAAACTCACCGTAAACTTGTTCTATCATTTGGTACGTTTCCGAGGCACTTTTACCAAATTTTGCGTTAAATTTAATAACAGCCCTTTGTTCCATCTTAATAATTCAACATGAAAAAAATTTTACTTTTCTAATGAACGCCCGTTTCGTTTGAGTTACTTTTACAACTGCGCAGTACTTTTGGCAGAAAGCAAGCAAATGGTCACGGTTTATAACGCAATCGCGATTACACTGGTGGCGCCACCGTAGGCTGAAATCTAGCGCCAGTCTTCAAAAATTATTTGACGCACTGTGTATATATATATATAGTACAAAGAAAAGAAGGGTGAAATACTGTAGTTAAGATACTTCCTGTTTCGTTTAATGTGTCCCAAACTGTTGTAGTTAATACGTAATTTCTCTGATGTAGTCTTTTGTAATATGTTATGTAGCCCACGAGATCGTTTGCGTGCTTTGAATGCACGTACTGTTTCAAAACAACGTCAGCGGGAAAGAGAGAGCTGAGCGAAACGGACGAATCAGACGAACTAGTTAGTTATGTTTACGTTTTTTAGTTGGGCTTACAAGCCATTTTTGTTAGTTATAGTGTTGCGTTTGAACAGATTTACCATTAAATGTTTGTGCCTTAAAATAAGTGTATTTAGTGTTTATTCATATGGAATAGAAGTTTAAGGTCACAACACAAACTTTAAAGTATATATATAATATAAAATCAAATGCCCGTCAACTATTTTAGACTATATTTTCTTCTCTGCAGTTTCTTGGGGTTAAATTCGCGTTAATCGGGCAAATTGCGAAACATTCTATGAGAACAGGTTGTGTTAGATGATTTATAGGTCTAAACGTTTTTCGCTGGGAAGTGTTTGTCCGCTGAAACTTCACCTTAGAACGCACAACTGCACTGAGTCAGTTCATTAAAACTACAAGTACGGAAGCCGCGGTATCCAGTGGTCGTAAGCATTTTGCAATGAGTAAGTCAAATATTGACATTCGTGCAAACATGTGCGAATAGGGAAAAGTAGGATTAAAGCTACTAAAGTTGCCCGAGAAACACTCACGTTGAAAGGTTACGCAACATTCTTCGATTAGGATGCAAAAGCTTAATTCAAGAAGTTCAGAGGAGGTAGCATGAGCCTTGAAAATAAAAGGCCATAGCGGCGTCCACTGATTACAGTGTAATTTGTGAGTCATTGTGAGTTATTTATAAACATTTTTTGTGTCTTTCGTGTGCTCGTATGCTGGCAATATAATTATTTCCGAATTTGGCTGCGATCATGTACGGTTTTTCTTATACAGTGTGACGTGCCTGCCTAGCAGGACGCACACGACATAAAGACAGATAGCAGTCAGAACAAACGTCCGCGTAGCTCAATTGGTAGAGTGACTTATTCCGGAATGAGGGGATCCGGGTTCGAATCCCGGCGTGGACAAAAATGACGGAGAAATTTACTTCGTTATAATGGCGCCCGAACTTTCCGGGATGACCCGGCCGTTCAAAATCTCGCAATGGTGAGATGTTCTGTCCACGCCGCGAGATAGGAAAAATCAGAAAATCCCTTCTCCAGCGCTTCGAAAAATATATGTGTGTGTGACGTTGCATTCCACACACTAGATTAACTGGGAGTTCTCAAGTGCACGTTCTACAGTGGGTGGCTGCCTGCAACGATTCATAGTCACGGCTGACCCGTGGGCCATGCCCCCGGCCCTCTTTGGGGGGGGAAAGATGTGACGTGCCTGCCCAGCAGGACGCACACGACATAAAGACAGATAGCAGTCAGAACGATATCAGTGTATATATATGCCTATGAAGTATTGGTAGAGTAACTTATTCCGGAATGAGGGGACCCGGGTTCGAACCCCGGCGTGGACAAAAATGACGGAGAAATTTACTTCGTTATAACAGGTAAAAACGTAGTCGGTCCTTAGATGTTGGACACCAGTGTAAATGTACACCGAATAATTACTGAATTACCAACACCTACCTAATACTTCATAGGCCCGCATTTCGCTCTCAGTACCGCAGCTATATGACGTGGCATCTATCCAATAAGTTGCCGGATGCAGTTGAGAGGTATGGCCAACCAAGCTGTGTGTAATGCGGCCTTCAATTCAGGTGTTTAGTTGGTTAGTATATCAATACGCCTGATATACCGTTCCATAGTGTCCCACAAGTCCCATATGGGATTGGTATCAGGGGAGTTCCGAGGCCAATCGATATGCTGGAAGCCTGAACTGTGCAGTTCAAAACATTCCTGCACAAGATTGGGCTTGCGGTTCGGCTCATTGTCATCGTGGAAGATACCGTCGCCTTCGAAAAACGTGCAACATTTCTGGGCGTACAGATTCAAGAAGCAAATCACGATAGTGGCCATCAAGCATATGTTGTTACACATGAAACAGGGGTCCAATCTCCTGCAATGTAAAAATACCATACAACCGCCTCCGCCAGCTTGCACTGTGGAGGCCATGCAGGGTAGATAGAGTGCCTCATGTTGTTTCGGCCAAATACGTAAAAGAACATCCCCGAAGTGGAGTAATAAACGTGACTCGTCAGACCAGCTCATTTGTTTCCAGTCATCCCACGTTTAACTTACATGATCTTTGCACCAGGCAAGACTTTTGCACCAATGAACCGTTATTAGAAGATGTCGTCAAGGTCGTCTGCTGCTAGGGCCCATAGTGAGAATGTGCGACTCATGGTCATGACAGATACTTTTTCGGGTTGACCTCTCTTGTATTGGGCAGTCAAGTGTTGAACAGTGCTGCGTCTTTTGAACTTTACGAGTCGCTGGACTTGGCGTTCACCTCTCACATCAACTTCTCGCTGTCCTGGGTGATTTTGCCTCTGGGACTTTTTTTGCCCATTTTCACGCCAGTCCTGATACACTTTTTTTTTTTTTTTTTTTTTTTTTTTTTTTGATTGGAGGTTTAACGACCACCGTGAGCAACTCAATGGGCTATAAGCAGTCGCCCGTCCCTAATTTAGGGTCACTGGTTCCAGGGAAGGGAGAGAGCCAGTGCCGTAAGACAAACACAACATCCATGCCTGACCATGATTCGAACCCGGACCCCTTTCGGACGAATGATCAGAGGCTATCGCCTTAGACCACTGCGCCACCGGGGCGGCCCTGATACACTTTAACTACGGTGGCTCACGAACAACCCCGCAGTTCAACCGTTTAGGAAATCGAGGCATCCGCTCTTCGAGCTCCCAGAATCTGTCCTTTTTCCAAGTCCATAAATCCTTCCGTTTACCCATCACGCTTCGAATTTACTGCCTACAGCTCTACTCACACCTTATGTATGTACACTATATTGGCAAAAGTCACCGGACACCCCTTCAAAAGCAAATGAACGGATCCTCTGCGTTGTTAAAATGCGCGGCACAGCTGCAAACGGTATAAAAACAAGCCTGCAGCTGACGGCGATCATATCGCACTGTGCGGTTTAGTGAAAATGTCGCGGTGGCAGAGAACTGACTTTGACAAAAGGAAAGATTGTAGGGTGTTGTATTATAAACATACCAAAGTGAAACAGCTTTGAATGTACTGAATACGTGGAAGACACATGGCCGCCTGAATGAGCAAAACGTACCGGCAGACCAAAGAAAATCAGTGATAGGGGACGTCGAAGCCTCAGGAGAGTCGTTACAGCTAATCGACGGAGTATTGCCCAAGACCTCAGTGTACAGGTGAGTAAAAATGCTGGAACCTCGGTATGTACACGTGCCATAATGCTGGAACGTCGGTATGTACACAAACCATAATGCTGGAACCTCGGTACGTGCACATGCCATAATGCTGGAACCTCGGTATGTACACATACCATAATGCTGTACACGTTCACAGATAACTTCATTCCATGGGATACCGTGGTCGTGCGGCTGCTCAATAAGCATTTAATCTCCACTCGGAATGCTACTCGTCGTTTAGTATGGTGTAAATAACATTTATTGTAGACCGTAAATCAATATAAAGGGGTCCCATGAACTGATGAATCCAGATATACGATCAGCCTGATGGCCGCGTGTGGGTATGGCGGCAGCCGGGGGAACGCTATTTACCGCAGTGTACTGTTCCTACAGTAAAGTTTGGAGCTGGCAGTGTACTCGTGTGGGGTTGTTTTTCGTGGTATGATCCAGGCCCATTGGGTATCGTGGACAAACCTGTAAACCAGCACGGCTACCTCGATATTTTGGACAGTTATGCCGTTACCAAACTCTGTGGCAATACTATGGAACCGAGCCTTGTTGGTACCAGCAGGATAATGCATCGAGACATAAAGCAAGGACTGTTACGGCGTGGTTTGACAATTATTTCGCATCGTGTGTAGACTGGCCAGCTTAGAGCATTGATCTTAATTCCATAGAGCACCTATGGAATGAAGGAGAGCACCGCGTAAGACGTTTGGAACCAAGGCCTACTACTAAGCAACAGTTAGCGACAACATTATGTAGTGAATGGAAGCGCATACCTATCGCTGTGTTTCGAACATTTGTCGAAAGCATGTCTATAAGGGTCAGTGCATGCATGAAGGCTAAAGGTGGTTTCAAAATATCTTTATTCAAGGTAGCAATCAGGAGACGAACTAATAAGGACGTCTTAATATAAATAAAATACGATCAAAGATCGTTAAACCACTAAAATCTATATACAAATATACAGCATAGTACACAAGTCGAAAAATGGAGCAAACACGCAGCTCGTGATCAATGATATAAGCGACAAGCATGTCTGGGTATCTCCAAACACAACAGAACCAAATTAGGAAGGATTTTAAAAAAAACTGATTGCTCATAAGTGCATTGCTGTGCGATTATCAAACTTGTTCAAGAAAATATTGAGAGCTTCATGAGACAACATTTTCTCTTGCAAAAAACTACAATGAGACAGTAAGTTTTAACACATTATAGTTACAAGAATGTACAGTACAAAGCAATTGACAAACTGATCATAAGACAAATCAATGGAATGATGAATATCAGGAGAAGAACAAACTTGTACTTCCTGATGTAATACAATATGTTACCTGTTTGTCAATATTCAAAAACAATGTACAAATATACAGCACAGTGTAAACATGTTAGGAATCAAAATAGGACCATATGCAGAAATGTAACACTATTCTGTTGACCAGATAGAAAATATAAGTAGAATAAGAAAACACACGATGAATAAAGCTTTAACGTATTCTCACTATCTATATTTAGTAATAGGAGAATGATAGTACAAAGCATCACCTTACACAAACGAACAAAATTGGTAAAATATTTTTCAAAATATATTACGCATAAGTACAACACCGTGCAATTGACTTTATTCAAGGTAGAAATACTCTTACTCTATTTATTTTATGTGCAAAAATAAATAGAGTAAGAATCATGAGTCATCATGTTTCTTGAAAGAAGGTACAATATGTCAGTGAGTTTTAACACATCATATTTACAAGGATGTACAGTGCTATGCAATTAAAAACTTATAATCAGACAAATCAATGGAATGTTGAATAACAGGATATAACTAAACTTGGACATCCTGATGCAAATAAGATGGATTACTTGTTCCGCAATATTTTTAAAACTATGTACAATTATACAGCACAGTGCAAACATGTTCGGAAAACAAAACATAACAAAATTACAAAAAGCAACACTATGCAATTAATGAAGTAGAGACACGATATCAGGTAAATAAGCAAACTCTTGATGAATATAGTTTGAACATTTTTACAATTGAAACACTAACAACATTAATCACTACTAGGAGACTAACGACACTTAGCGTCTCCAAACAAAAGGTGCAAAACGATGGTTACAAATGACAGAAACAATTTATATATTTATACAACACTATGCTAATGACTAACTGCAATTATTTATAATCAAAATGTAACCGAAAGACGAACTAAACTTGAACGTTAATTTAAGGAAAAGTACAAGATGAGTGTCACGAAAAAACAATTTACTGTTTAAACTCGTATAGCCCTTTATAAAAAAAAAACAGTACGGTAAATTTCCACGCTGAGCAAGGATCTTATAAACAGATTGTCGATATAACATGTGCATTTCTGCTTCAAAAAGATCAAATATCAAATCTGCCGACCGTCAGGTACAATGCCGCTGGCGAGCTGGTAAGCCACGGGGCAGCCGGTGACCAAGTGGCAAGGAACTGGCTCTCCCGACGCTGCGTAACTGCAACAGAATACTCTAGCCGAAGTCGAGATGTCAGGCGGTCGCGGAGGTGGCATAACAATGCCGTAGAAGCTTTATGCACAGTCAGAGGAGTAATCAAATCTCTGCAGAGTTAATGAAACACGTAGATTACATGCTTTCACTAAAATAAAAATATAGGCACAGTCTGATGGAAGCTTGACTGGGGGAGAGTTCTGTAGCAGAAGAGTCCGATATGCATCAAATGTAAGATCTGCTGTAATGAAACATTGGGCGATGGTAAATGCCAAATTCAGCAATGGGACTAATATATCACAGTGTTGATAGACATGGGAGACATCAGCCTCCTGAGCACAGAAAGGGCAAAGAGGGGAATCGAGAAGAGACATTCGGAAAAGAACGGAGGTAACAGGAAGGCAGCGCTGGAGGAAAAGCTAAGGGGTATTAATTTCTAGAGGAGCAGAAAGAGGAGACAGGGCGGCGGACCACACCGTAGCAGTGGCAGCGGGGGGAACATCAGGAATGGAGAGAAGAGGAGAAGAATGGAACATAGAGAGGAAACGATAAAGAGCTGATACCAAGAGAGAGGAAATGGGACGAACTGAGCCAGAAGCAAGCAAGAAAAGTGGAAACGGGAGAGAAGCAGAATGAACAAAGGAAAGACCTGAGTGGGAAGCAAGATGAGGAAAATTGAGAAATTACAGATGAAAGAATAGAGTCGTAGATGTCACGAGAGGAGGATGAGATGAGAAGAGAGGAAAGGAGGCTGGCGAAGGGTCGCCAGGAAAGGTCAGGGTTAGTGAGACCTTTAACTTTTACTACAAATGCTCAGAGCCAGGAAGGATAGGCCAAGTTCGAAAGATGAGAGGGATGTAGAATCGAAGAATAAAAGAGGGGTTCAGCGAGGAGCTCAGTTGTGGAATCAGGTGGGGAACGAGAGAGAGAGGGAGGGAAAGAAGGAAAGTTAGAGCTTCACGGTAAACAGGGGGAAGTCGAATGACGGTGAGGGGTCAGTGGTCCATGAGTATTAAGGAAAGAAAGGAAAAGCTAGGGTTGCTCAGGGAGACGATGACGTCCCTAGCTGAAGCGGCATCGAGTACTGGCGACGTTAAGAGACGGAGAAAAGTAGCAATTCTGACGACCTTGTAGTACTCCTGTGTATCAATGAGTCCACCGTGATCCGGAGGGAGGCAAAGCTTTGTGGCACTGAATCAGTTGGGGCCGGTCCATATCAGAGAAGTAAGACATCGGGTAATTTCATGAAGGCGGAGTTGTAGAGACTTGACACCAAGCCAGGAGTGTGTGCACAAGAAAATTAAGTAAGTTCGAGAGAGGCGAGTTCTCTGGAAGAATGATGAGCAGAGATGGGCTCTCCTCCAGGAGGCAGTTGACCTGAGCAACCGTGGGTGGATAGTATTCCACGTGTAGAGTGGGGCAGCTTGCAAGGAACCAAGATGAACTCCAAAAACGCGCTGTGAGATGGACGACCAGCTTGTTCCCCAAGGGGTGTCTACACGATGTGCCCATGAGCCGCGCCATAAACCAGTGCTTTTAGATGAGTTGAGCGCTGCACCGGAGCATGAGGCATAAGCTGCGAATAGACTTTGGAGACAAGGAAACTGTGAGTTATGACGGATGCAGATGGTGACATCACCTGCGTATGCGACAGAGTTAGTGGCTTGATGTCTTGTGCAGGCAGAGAGTGGTGGCAGAAATGCTTTAAAGGATTGGTGTACAGAGCGGAGGAATGGTTCAATTGCGATTGCAAAGAGTTGTCCGGAAGTGGGCAACCCTGTCGCACTCCCCGGCTGAAGGTAATAGGCGCTGTGAGAAAGGTGGACAGCTTGACTTGGAGAGCAGCGTCTTGATAGAGTGAGCAAAGAAGAGAGACAAAGGGAGGAGGAAACATGAAGTGAATGAGTATAGCCGATAGATAGGAATGTGAGATATTATCAAAAGCGGATTGTTGGTCAAGAGAGAGATGGGCGAGAGGTTTGGATCGAAATCGGGCAAGATGGATTAGATCGTTAAGTAGATGGATATTATTAGAAACAGAACGGCCGGGAACTGTATAAGTTTGATTGGGGAGAGAATGTGAGTGAGAATGGGGTTAAGGCGTTGGGAAAGAAGTTTAGTATGAAGTTCATAATCTAGATTTAAGAGGGAGATAGGGCGCCAATTCCCCAGGTCAAGGAGATCACCTTTCTTAGGGAATAGGACAACATATGCTACTATGAATCGCCTTGGTAGAGGGGAGTGATTGAAAGCAGCAGAAAGTGCAGAAAAGAGAAACGGTAGAGGGAGAGGTAGGAAGGTTTTATAGAAGAGGAAAGTGAGGCCGTCCGGACCCGATGCGGCACTAGAGTTCAAAGAAGAAAACGTTGAGAAGATAGTTCAGAGAACGTGGGAGGAAGGAGGAGGGAAGAGACAAGATGGGGAGGAACTTGTGGTAGGTTAGAAAGAAGTGATGCCAAAGCTGAAGAGGATGGCCGAGGAGGTTCACAGAACTTCTCTGTATAGTACTTTCGGACTTGGGAACATGAAGTGAGGGGATCATCAGACACCTCTCCAGATGGGAGGCGAAGGTGCCGAAGTAAATTCGATGCTGCGCGTGTTTTTTCCATGGATGTAAGTAACTCGTAATTGTATGCGTCTGACGATAGATGTTGTGGCCGGAGACGTCGTAGAGCTTGTTAAGCCAGAGGAAGGAAGATTGATCGCAGTCTTCTTGATAATGGCAGAAGAGAGGATCACTTTGGCTTAGGATGGAGAGCATGGAACGGACATGGTTGAGACGCATGTTCTGAAGCATTTTTGCTTTAAAAGAAAGTTTGCGAACGTGAAGAACAAGTTGCTGTTTAATCTCTAACTAAAACGTTAGACCACAAGGAGCTGATTGAAGTTGAGGTCGCTTGTCCTCAAGGAAAGAGCGTACTGAAGTACAGAAGTCTGGATCTGTAAGAAGAGTGTCGTCAAGAGTCCATGGACGAATTGTACGGCGTTGTGCTGGAACAACTTGAACAACGAGAACGATGGCGCAATGGTCAGAAGAAGCTGTAGGAGTGATACTAGATTCTGTCACTGTTGTAAGAAGAGTAGATGAGGCGTAGTATCTGTCAAGATGAGCTGTGTACGTATTTTGATTGTGTTGCGAGCGCCAAGTTTGTACAGTCGATGAAGGATGGAAGTGACGGTGAACATCAATGAATGAGTCGTCGTAGACCACTGACTGAAGAAGATTCACCAAGTTAACACGGCGTTCTCTGGTGGAAGGAGATCGGTCCAGGGTAGGATTCAGAGTTCAATTGATATTCTCTCCAATTAAAACATGATCAATCGGGAGAATGCGAGACAAGGCACGACGAAGGAGAGTAAAAAGTATTGTCAAGTAGGTTGAAGAGCTTGGGATATAAATATTAAAGATATGATAACATGTGAAAGCTATGGTGAAAGATGCACACTGTAATAGATTTCTACATAAGTTTCGAACAGAAAAAGAAGTGATAATGGAGTTGAAAGTATGGCGGATACCTATAGCTAGACCACTATGGGGTGATAGTTGGTAGGCATGGTGAAATGTGTAGTTCCACTGGCGCCAACGTGAGAATATCGTAGTGGATTGGCAATTTGTCACTTGTAGTAAGGGAAGATCAGCTCCTAGCGGAGTGAAGTCTTCATGTACCAAGGCGTTAGAAAATGGGGATATAAATCCCCTGAAATTAAGTGATACAATCTTGAAGACTTTTTTCCATTAAGGCTTGCTGAAGAACCTTGACAACAGGAGGAAATGATTTGAGTCGATTGCAATAGGTTTTAGCCCCCGGATGTTCCTTGCGAAGATGGGAGAGGCATTGATTAAGGACTTAGATCTGATCAAGCACTAGATGGAGAAACGATGCGTACTTTGAGAGTAAAGCATGCGTTGTGGAGTAGTCGGTATTATGTGACAGGTATTGATGTAAATCTTCATGTGAAATCAGCCCAGTAGGAACCGAGCCATCCTTAAAGTATTCGACAAGATCCTCAAATTTGAGAGGAGGCGCTTCGTCGGCCTGGCCAAAAGAGGTAGCAACCTTCGATGGTGAATTCTTACGAGAGGCACCACCAGTAAGGGGAGAGGTACGGAGTGATGCGGCAGTCTGCTTCTTCGGTGGGCGTCTTCGAGAGGATCCACGACGTTTCAGCGAAGGCTCAGTCGAGCTCTCATCAACCCGAGATTCGTGGCCAGAAAATCCGTCATCAGCAGATTTAGAAGTATCGATGATAAGGGCAGTGGAGAAACCCCCTGAAGGGGATTCCGCTACAGAATGACGACGCATGGGAAGCGAATAGTTAATCGAGGGAAATCCAGTGGCTGGTCGAAGGAAGGAGCGTCCGTAGACACGCGTTGACCAACTCCTGCAGTCGACTTTTGTGAAAGTTTCGATTCTGAAGCTTTTTGTGCAGTGGAAGAGGATGTTGCTCGGCTCAGAAGAGGGCCAGAAGTTGTAAAATAATTATTAGGGGCCTGTGATGCTAGATGTGGGCAATGCACACGTAGATGATTCTCTCCGTGGCAAAAAGTACAGTGGAGGGAGGTAGTCACTTCAATTCTCCTACGTTGCTGTCCACAACGAACGTTGAGCGCCTTTGGGCAGGCGAGCAAGTGTTCATCAGATGGAAAGATCACTCTTGCACTTCGAGGAAATCCTCCTATGGATTTATCGTCTGGATCTCGCGGCGCAGCTGAAAGAATAGTAACGGGCCCAACAACTCGGCCGAACTTACTGAGTACAGTGCAAAGCGCAACGTCTGATACCTCAGGTGGGACCGGATGAAATGTAACTGGATGGGATGCTGAGAGACAGGTTGTGGGTAGAAGGTGGACGTCTTTGAGGGACAAACCTTCTGTCAAGACAAGATCCGCATGCTCTTTAAGAGCATAGTACACTAACACAGTTCGAGGTTTTCGAGCCATGTGAGTAATACTGGCTCCAGCTGGAAGTATCTGCTTGAGAGCCATACTATATTCTTTCAACTTTGTGTCTGGGAACGCATCAAAACACGCTCCGAAGTCCATTGTAGAATAGAATTGTTTTTCCCGCTGGGGAATCTTCGGGAATATCTATGGTGACAGTAGTGCCATCAACACTGACGTACGAGTCTGGTAGGACTTCTGCAGCAAACTTGGAAGGAGCTTTTGTTCCAGTAAGAGCGGCAGAGTATGCCCTAGGAGCAGGACACAAGCGTGAGGGCTGGGACGCAACGCGGCTGTCTGCAACCGGCTGTTTGAACTGAGCTGAAGTAGAGGGTATATTAGCAGCGCTGTCAGACACATCCATGTCTTCACTTAAAGCAACAGAAAGTTGCGCTGAACTGACGCCACTGTTCGAAGCAAGGCAAGAAGCTTGAGCTGTAGTATAGGAGTCACTTTCTACTTCTAGTGGTTGGGTGACGTCACCTTCAAGCATTGGAGGAGATTGGTCTCGTATCGAGGAGGAGGAGGAGGATAAGGCGGCAGGAAATGCCTCGCTCAAATGGACGTGGATATCGCTCTTATCAGCAGCAGCCGCCATTGTTAATGGCGAGGGCTACCTGAGAAATCGACCAGCTCGGTCGACAATTCAAATGATGATAACAGAAAAAATAAGCTACTCACCAACTTGGGAGATGTATCACAACAAAGCACAAACCTTCAGCGTGAAGGAACACAAAAGGAAAATGACGAACCACTCGATAAAAGACACCAAATAGGCACAAAACACGGAGCTCAGAAAAGCGTGACTTAGGCCAAAGGTGGACCGACACCGTACTAATGTATGTCAATAAATGCTATGTTGTGTTTCTCTTCTAGGTGTTTGGTGACTTTTGACAATATACTGTATATACAGTATATACTGAACTACAATTAACAAGAAAATATACCATAGAAGATCACGTGGCACATTGGAGACAGGTATATGAAATGCGAGAGTATGCGGGAGTGACATGCAGGAGACTGGCGAATGATAAATTGTTGTGGAAGAAACTTGGGGAGACCTTCATCTATCAGTGGATTGCTAATGGTTGACGATGATTATATATATTTATATAGTCATCCGTTGACCTTATCTGGGCCATCTAACGATCATAGCTTTTGAAAACGAAGCCTACATCCCAATTTTGGCCGTACTGAATAAATGGGCCGCCCCGGTGGCGCAGTGGTCTAAGCGATGGCCTCTGATCATTCGTCCGAACGGGGTCTGGGTTCGAATCCCGGTGAGGCATGGATGTTGTGTTTGTCTTACGGCACTGGCTCTCTCCCTTCCCTGGAACCAGTGACCCTAAATTAGGGACGGGCGACTGCTTATAGCCCGTTGAGTTGCTCACGGTGGTCGTTAAACCTCCAATAAAAAAAACAAAAAACTGAATAAATGGAGAGCATCAGGAAACACACAGTCTGAGCTCCAACCTTTTTCAGATACAGAACCCCCATGTAAACACAAGGCTTCGGAACTGTGGACTGTACGCTCTTAAACTCTCCGCCAATTCCCAACAACATGATGTCACGATCATGTCGATTGGGCTTTAGAACAGGTCCCGAGATGTCTTGTTTACCAGTGGGTCGTGTTTCTCTCTCGAATTGGGCAGTAGATACGTGAAGCTTCTCATGACATCATCGAACCTAGTGCCTTTGGTGTAGGTAGTGTGATTGTGTGAACTGCTTTTTAATTGAGTGTTCCTGCCGACTTCTATGTTTATTTTCTAAATATCCAGTGGGTACCTTGAGGAACAGGTGAGATTTTCGATTCCTATATTAGATCGTATGCCAGTGAAGCTGTCATACATTTCATTCTAATCGATTTTAACGTATTGTATGTAACAGCAGATCTTACGTCGTCGACGCTTATCTGGGAAAACAAAGTATATGAGGAATGGAGTGTCTTGCACTTTCTTTAGATCTCAATTACTTTGAACATCTCTAGGATGTCTCACCGTACTTTTCGAAATCTTCAACTGGCTCACATTTGGCAGGGACAATATTGCTTGCTCATTCTGTTCGTAATCTTATGGGAGGAATGACTTCGGTGCCAAGCCTCCATTGTTTCCATAGGGAATTGTATTTCTTCTTGACCATACGTGTTATGTGGCAAACACTCGCCCTGTTTTCGGCTAATATATCAGACGCGTGTGTTCGGTGGTTCATATGTGTCTACTGGGTACACGCGTAAGGCATTAACTCCATGCATTGTTGTACTAGAAAGTTTAGCACTAAATAGTTGCAGGCCGCCCCGGTATCGCAGTGGTCTAAGGCGCTGGCCTCTGATCATTCGTCCGTAAGGGGTCCGGGTTCGAATCCCGGTCAGGCATGGATGTTGTGTTTGTCTTACGGCACTGGATCTCTCCCTTCCCTGGAACCAGTGACCCTAAATTAGGGACGGGCGACTGCTTATAGCCCATTGAGTTGCTCACGGTGGTCGTTAAACCTCCAATCAAAAAAAAAAAAAAAAAAAAAAAAAAAATAGTTGCAGGAAACAGACGACATAGGATTCTGTAAATAAATTTCACAAGCACATGTGGAGCTATATGGGTGAGAATTATTCAAGCTGGCGTTTCCTAAAGTGGTTTTCTTATCAAGAATGTGAGTTAGATGACGAATGTGAAAAATCTGCAGATGTGTCAACCAGCCGTTTGAACTTAATGGCTGAGGGTTCATGGTGCCATTTTTCCAATGTTTAACACCTAAATAATCCGAAAAGATTTCTCAGTTGTCAAAATCAATTTTTGCGAAAAACAGGAAAACCAGGGATTCTTCACAAGATAATTGTGCATTTAGGATTTTTACTTAAGAGTATTCTTGTAGTGTGATAAAAAAACGCGATGTCAATGTTTTTGCACTTGCCTTCGGTTTGCTCATAGTGCTATTTTACAATGGACCGACTTAATGCTTCAGAAATTATAGTATGCAAATACATTATACAGGGTGTTTCAAAACTACTGAAACAAACTTTAAAGAGTGATAGAACACATCGAAACAAGCACTCTTCGTCAAAGAATGCATGATCGCAAGTTACGCGGTTAGGCGCTGGAGAGGTGCTTTCCGTAGCCCCACACACTCCGTCTTTCGCAACGCAAAGACAGGAATGGAACAACACAGCTTTATTGCAGAAAAAAAAAAAAAAACATGAGATCACAAAAGTACATCAAGTTTGCAAACATTAATAAGTAAATACTAAAATTAATTACAATTACAAAAGCTGCTCAAAAGGGCGACCGCCACTCCTGATGCCCACTTCGCATCGTCGACGTAAAGATGCCCGTATGTTGTTGAAAATACCAGGCATTTTCCGAACAGCTGCAGCAGCGACTAGTTCCTCATTAGAATCAGTGGGACTGTCGTGCGTTACTGACTTAAGATCTCCCCATAAAAAGAAATCCAGAGGTGACAGATCTGGTGATCGTGGGGCCCAAGCTTTGGGTCCACCTCAGCCAATCCATTGGCCTGGGAATGTGGCGTTTAAGTAATCACGCACCTCAGTGCTGAAATGAGCTGGCGCTCCGTCATGCTGGAGCCACATGTTACGGTGGGCGGCTGCTGGTACATGGTGGATCAATTCAGGCAAGACTTGTTGAAGGAAAATAAGGTACGTCCTCCCATCCAGACGTTCCGGTAAAAGATATGGGCTAATCCAATAGTGAAAGACAGCGTGTGTGAGGAAACGGAAAGCTCCCTCCAGCGCCTAACCACGTAACTTGCGACCATGCATTCTTTGACGAAAAGTGCTTGTTTCGGTGTGTTCTATAATTCCTTAAAGTTTGTTCCATTAGTTTTAAAACACCCTGTATAAAATAATATAATACATGAAGATGACATTTTCACTTACGAATATACATTTGATAAAGGAGCACGTACAGGAAATAGGAGCAAATGAAGTTTCTAAATTATTGCACTTAAAAATAAACAAGGAGTATCAGAGAAACACAATACACACACAGCGCTTGCGCAAAACATCGCAGTAGGAGGAACCACCCAAAGCGGGTGAACATAAGCGAGTGTCTTTTCGTACCAGGTGTTTTTCCACGAACTGATCACGTGACACTCTGTTAACTGTTAACGGAGTTAACGCAGAGCAGAAGAAATAACAAACAACTGCGCGCATGGAAACCATGTCTGCGACTGCTGTGAGACGCATTTATGACTTATTTTACCAACACAGAGGAGAATACATTTATATAATTAGAAAATTGTTGAGCGGAAAATGTCGGGGTAAAATCAAACAAAATTGATTGAAAGCCTCGCTGTAAAAGTTAAATCAGTTATTTATTAAGCATTATGATTTCTGATACTCATGTAAAGCTTAAGACCGCGGAAGCTGAAAGACTTTGCTCACAGCCACAACATTTCTTCAGTAATTTTTCCATAAAAATTTGGGTGCATGTATTTCACTGGAAAATACGGACAATTCGGCTAATTGAGGCAAAATCGAGAAATAGGTTTTGAGAATCGGTTGCCCAAGAACTCTACCGTATTTTTCAGCTTTATACGCGATAAAAATTGCCGTGTTTTTCCTTTAATGACGCAGAATTCTCATTTGTTGTGCGAAGGTATTTACATTTTTATAATTATATGACTTTTCACCTAATGAAAATGCAGGCGGTTTCAATTGTAAAAGAAACATGAAGGCAAGAAAAATTATATTGCATATTTCATCTGGTTAAAGAAATGCAACCTTCTCAGATACTGAATTATTTTTAAGATCCGCCGTCTCATCTTACCAGAAATATTTATAAGAAACTCGCTGATTAATGAGGAAGGTAAAAGTTTTTCGGCAAAAATTAATTCTGCGCTGCAATCAATGTTTCACATTAATTCGAATAGCAGACGTGAAGCAAGGAATAAAAGTGGCTTGTAGCCCGAAACCAATACGATTCATTTTTGTCTCAGCCGTGCTTAAATGTTGAGTTGCGCAAGTTAATCTGCCAAAGAAATTTAAAACGAGATGTTGTTTTACTTTACCCTAAGAAAAAAATAAGGAAAAAAACACAACTTAATTATGAATTCATTTAAACTTCCGGAAATTTTCTTTGAAAAAGAGAAACTGTAACTCATTACGAATTGAATAATTGTTGTAATTATCAACTATGATGGGAGACATTCCGTGATATGTACATAATACAATTAAGATGTCTAATGACGTAGAGAACATTAGGCTGTTAATATTTTCAACTCCTAGATAGAAACCCTTTAGCGATATTCATGCCGAAGACATTTTGAAATACTTTCTGCTCTCAGATTATACTCACTTATATCATTCGATACGGCATGAGAATATCTATCATACCATGAAATATCTTAGTTATGTTTTGTAAAATGGTGACCGGTTGACAGATAATTGCAAGGCGAAACAGGATAGACTGACTAATTATACAAGTGATACAGAGTGTGATTGCCAGGATTCTTAGTAAGGCAGGGGTGTTTTCCAACTAAATTTTTTTAATCTTATTTTTTTTTTAATTTTAACGATTTCGTTATAAGCTAAATACAGATAAATACCTCATCCCTACGCAGCAAACAAAGCAGAAATTAAATTTCTGTCATATACCTGTACTCCTCCCAGGACCTTAACCCTAAATATCTTCATTCTGTCCCCATCGCTACTAAGAAACCAGATCTTAATTGGAAATACCTAGGAAAAATAGATTTCCTTTCATTTAAAAGCAAAAAACAAGTGTTTTTGACCTTATAAGCATGGGATTCTTTTTCCTGAGAGCCACGTAAATGTAATTTTCCTTTATGATCGCAGGTATTCTGAAGAAAGAATTCTCTCTGATGAAGGGTACACAGAATGTGCGTATGTTTTAAGTTATTCTTGCAAGCAGTTTAGTAAAAACAGAAAAAAGGAGGTTAGATAAGATTGCAAGTAGATAAGATTTAATTATCGATAAGATTCCATTATAAGATAAAAAAATATTTAGGTAGATAAGATTTCATTATCGATAAGATTTCATTATCGATAAGATTTCATTATGATATTAGGTAAGATTTAGGTATAATAGATAAGGTTTCATTACCGAGGAATGCACAGGGCGTGATTTCTAACTGAAGTTATTATATTTTAACGCAAAAGCTCGTAATTTATACATTATAATATTTTTGTATGGATAATGTGGAATGTAACTTTTGGTTTTATTATCGTATTCTGTTTTTGAGCCGAATCTTCTCTTCGTTCTTTTATTCCTTATTCTGTTTACCGTAGTACCAGGTCGAGAAATATATCCGTTTTTCCTCATGTATTTTTCGGGTTATTGAGCATTTGTATAGTTCGGCTTCATACGTGCAGTAAAAATCCCGTGCAAAGCGTAACAATTCGCGAAAGGCAGCTAATCTCCTTTTTTCTGTTTTACTGTATCACATGAAAAAGGAGGTACATTTAATTTTTCTTCAGAAATCTGCTTTCTTTTTTCAATATCGTTAGCCTCTGGGGAATAATAGATAACCGATCTCTGATACGCGTGTCTCTTAGAATCACTTGAGGTATATTCTTTTAATGACACCCGACCGTGATATCATCTAATGGCACATTAATAATAACTACACTGATGCAAAGCCAGCTGCATATTTTCGTGAAGCGTGCGCGTTTGTATTGCAGACATAAACAAATATCCGATCCGCTCACGGTGAGTGTCCACAAATTTTCTTGTATGATACACTATGTAAATTCAATTGATTTCGCTTCAGCATAAATGCTCACGATTTGCGTCGAAATTCCGATGTGGTATTTCAGGTAACGATAGCCAGCTTTCAAAGGTTCACCAGAAGAAAAATGTTGAAAAATTCATTAACGATTTCAATGAGGTAATTTAATAATTTTAAATTTCTAATCTTCTTGATCAATTCAAAAGATTATTTCGGCCCCTAGTGGGAAAAGACAGTGCTTCAAAAATCATTAGTATATTGATAATATTGGACGGGGTTAGAATGAGACAGTTTTAGAATATTTTTTTCACTCCGACTTGTGAAAGTTAAATCGTCGAAAAAGGTCAAAATGTATGTCATCTAACAGGAAAAACTGACATCAAAAACAGAATTTCCTAAATCGGACATTTATAATCGCAGATGTATTTCCAAATGCTCACATAACGCAACAGCGAAATCGCACATCTCATAATATAATATATGTGTTGTACACTGAAACTCACTTTATTACGCAGACCGCATGCATCAGCAAACCTTCCCTATCCCGTGATAATAATGCAGCCAGCCGAAACCCGATGCGGGATATAAATTAGAAATGTAAGTACCTGCCATCATGGGCTCCCGCAAGGAGGGTCAAGTGACCCCCGGGAAATTGGTATTCCCCAAATAAGAAAAAGGCAGAAGAGAATGTGTTATCTAATGTACCATCAAATACGGCGGGAAAATACTATCATCCATCAATTTACAATCCGTACTTGAATTCCTTGATAACTTCTCTGGAAAGTAGATTCTCAAAAGAGAAGAAACCTCCATTTTTGCTTTTTAATTTACTTCCCAATAGATAAAATTTTTTGTGAGCGAAACTTAATTTGCCGACCAAATCCATTTCAGCCACGATGCAGAATAAGGGTCGTAATATCACTTTTGGAAGAAGAAATCGGTAGCGGAAACAGAAAATACATTTCTTTCAGAAAGTATGCAGAAAGCGGAGAAATTTACCTGAC
The DNA here is from genome assembly GCA_039090855.1 of Macrothele yani. NCBI lineage: Eukaryota > Metazoa > Arthropoda > Arachnida > Araneae > Macrothelidae > Macrothele > Macrothele yani. The sequence goes on from CM077015.1 coordinate 65,503,618, forward strand.
AGTTTGAGGGGTACTATAAATCGCAGCCACACACTCCCCGCAATAACATGCGTCATTGAAAGATATTTCAGTACTCAGCTCTTGGGTGAGATCAACTGTAACGGAGGAGATAATAGCTGGTCTGTGCATACGAAACTAGGTGTATGGAAATGCCAATTTTGTAAGAAAGGTTGTCGACCGATTCGGGCAAAGTAATAGAAGACTGCAATTTGTGTTTTCTTCTGACACAATCATAATCCAGCTAAATTATCCTAAGTTGTTCTTTTCTAGCTAAATAGGTTTCACAAAATTCATTCAATCACATTTTTACTTAAATTGTCATTAAATAGTCTACAACATATTTTTCTTCTTTGTTTAAAAAAAATACATGTATTTCCTTTGCGCAGAGAAACTGAGACAGTATTTGTCGTTTTTATTGAATGACTTAGAGATCGTGTGCTGAAACTTTGCTTTAACTGATCCAGGAAAACCTTCTGCTGGCGCCCATGCCTTCCATACCCGCGACTTTGATGATAAGAAAACACGGCGACTTCAGAGAGTTCAAATGTGGACAAATTCATTGCGAGGAAGATAAGGTGCTCCAATTCTTGACTGCAGGACGTCTGGGATTTCTGCGCGAGGCTGTCGCACACTTCTTTCACTTCTGCGTCTGAACCGGTAAGCCCGGAAAATACCGAAGCAAGCGTGGCCTTAAATAGGTCATTAAGATGGTTCCACCTAAAATCTCTGCCGTATGTTTCCAATGGTAAAATTTATTTACATATTTTCTTCGCAATTAATGTATTCCTAAGGATGAAAATTTGCAAAAACTAACTGTAAGTTATAGCATGGGATATTTAATACTTGCTAAAACATAACCATAATTAAGCAATCCGACATTTGTTTGTCTACTGACGTCATCAATGTGCAGGTCGCGCCATCTATTAACGATGTGCAAATTTTTATACTTCAGGATACATTAATTGCGAAGAAAATATGCAAAGAAGTTTTACCATTGGAAACATAAGGCAGAGATTTTAGCTGGAACCATCTTAATATCCGAGGTGAGAGTCGTATCTTCCTTATTGTACGACGAAAGGGAAGGCCAAAGTGGAGATGGTAACGTCGGTATGCCACCACGGTGGCGCAGTGGTCTAAGAGCTGGATGCAGACCATTCGTCCGAGATTGGTCCGGGTTCGGATCTCGACCAGGCATGTGTTTGTGTTACGGCATTAGCTCTCTCTTTTCCCTGGTACCAGTGTTCCTAAGTTAGGGACGGGCTCGTGCTTATAACATATCAAGTTGCTCAAGGTAGTCGTTAAACCTACAAACAAAAAACAATAACGTCGGAATTCCACGACGGGGCAACTACGAATGTTTCTACAAAGACCGTTTGACGAACATTAGCAAGATTGGGCTATGGAGCACCAGGCAATGAGGCAGAAGGAGGTGAAGTTACATAGTCAATGTGACAGTGGAAGACTGGAAACTAGCTTCTTGGACGACGCGCGGTTCAAACTACACTGGGAGAAAAAATTCTGAAATCAAACAGCTTTTTTCGGTTATTCCTTTCGTGAGTTAATGAAGCATATTCCTTATTCAGCCTCTTCTATGAAAAGCCGAAAAATTCTGAATTGCTCGGATTTTTCATACGTTAATTGACAGAAACACTTTTCTGTAAATAACGGAAAACTGCCGTTTTAAGTGTTGTTAACGGGAAATTCTGAATTTTCAGAAAGTTTTCCACAATTCCTATCTTATATTGACGGTAAATTACCGTTTTCAATATGTGTTAATGGCAAATTCCGAATTTTCAGAAACCTTTGCACAATTCATTTCCTATATATTAACGGATAACTCATTTTTCCATATCCATATGACGAAAAATTTTCGGAAATAGGAGAGATTCACGGGAATACTTCGGAGTTTGATTAACTGTTAGATTTCAGTAGTCTGTCGAAGTATTTGATTTAGAAGTTCTCTAGCGAGATCGAATGTTGTGGATAGTATATCGCATGAATTTTGTTCACTGTGGCACAGGATGTTTCTTCTCATCTTCCCCATTTTGTGCACCAGCTATTATGTATTGTATTAAGAAACTGGGTGCTGAATTTATTGTGTAAGAAACTGGGTTCTTAGTTTATTGTACAGGTGAGTATACAATGCATATGTATCAGTCTGTGTAGCTCCCCAGCAAAACCACAAGTGCTGGAAAACTGCTGGCCACCAGTTGGAAGTGATGGGTCACTGCTGGCTGAAATCTGCCGCTCACGTCCCGGTAGTGGTCCATTGGTGGCAGCGCTATCAGTTGGCGAGACATTGATGGCCCTGCAGCATCGTCGTGAGTTGTGGGCCTCGAAGCAAGTGCCACTAGTGGCCCGCTGCAGGCAACCAATGCGACCCCAACAGCAGCTGGAAACAACGGGACTGCGCATGCGCAGAAGCAACACTTGCTGTGTCTCTCATGGTACCAGTTAGTTGAAGAAGACGCTGTCGCCATCGTGTTATTTTAGTGGATGTTAAGAAAAAAAAATCCATATGTAGAGAGGCGAATTGATTTCCTAATGAAATGTTACGTCGACGAAGATATCAGATTAAGCCGTGAAATACTAGATTACAGATATGAAAATCCATTCCCATGAATAACAATTCATGGAATGGAGTGGATGAATAACAAGAAAAAATCTGAAACCGCTTGAAACAAATGTCCTGGAAAACCATTAAAACAACGTTTGTTGGAAAAAAAAAGAATTATACGCGTACAAAATTTATTAATTATTTGAAAAGAAAAAAAAACAACACTGTGTGGTGTACTCATCCATGTGTTGAATACACAAGACTGGGAAGAATTCGTTTCTAAAAATAACGAGAAGTAAAATAAAATATCTTTCCTCTATAAAACAAATGTAGCTTTGGACAACGGAAAGGAAAGACACAACGTTCAAAATGTAACAGAATGTGACATAAATCCAGGTAAATATATATTTATTCAACAATCTCTTTTCAAGACGCCAAAAACAGTACAAAGCTTTGGAAAGCGACTCTAAGTATGTACGCTCCTTGAAAATGAGTGAAGTTCCTTAAAGGTAAAAAAAAACTATCGTTACGTTGAAAAAATTAATTTATATATAGTAATATATAAATTATATGAAACTGACTTTTATGAAAAATACCTCGCAATATTGTAAATTGAAAGAGGGAAACATTCGATTACCCATTCCGCACGAAACAGACAGCTTTAAACAGACGCTCGAGCACGGCAAATTAGTCCGGTCGGTAGAGAGCTCAGCTACCACGCCAACGGCCCTGGTTCAGATGCAAGCGGGCGTCTTTACGGTTTGTTGAGAAAATTTCCCAGCGCAGTGCGTTAATTCACAAGTTTCGTAAGGGTAGGGAAAAAAATTGTAGCTTTGGGGAACTGCGTTTGTCCTTCATTTTTTTTTATTATGGCTACTACTGGGAAATTGGCGGAAAAGATTCGGCAAGCCACCAGTTACGTCACTTGGTTGCCGGCTGCCACTACCGGCACACTAGCGGACCACATTAGGCTAGCCATCATTTCTGGCACGTGCTTGCAGGGCCACTGAAGGGCCACTTGTGGCAGCTACTGCCTGTGATGGACCATTGATGGCCCTGTTGTGGCATATGAGAACTGATGGGGTGCCAACAGTTGGCCAGATGTTGGCCTGAACTGCTGGCCCTTCTGTTGGCCGCCCGGACATTTTATTGACGGTTCGCCAGCGGCAACATACTGCTGGGCCAGCAAGACTGTTTTTGCTGGGCCGTAAGACAAAAGCTATATATCTATCAACAGTAAATTTTATATTTATAAGTTTGGTGAAATAATATTGCAAAACAGTACATTGCACTTTCTTTTTAAGATAGCTGAAAGTTATCTTAAAAAGAAAGTGCAATGTACTGTTCATAATGAAAAAAATACGTAATTTGTAATAAGACCTCTTACTGAAAAAAATGAAGCTATTATAAACGTATTCGAAAAAATAATAAGCTCTGGTAGGAAACAAGTTAGTAAAATCTTGCAATGCATTGATTACGATACGCTTTCCAAATACCTGAAATCATTACTTAAGTTATGAGGATAATGGCTGTGGAATAAAACTCGCTCATGTGTCCTGATCTTTAACCTCGTTTCAATGATTCAACAGAATTGGTTCAGTATACCTCTAGAACAACATACTAAAGTTTTGTCGCAATAGAAGTATTTTTGGTCAAGTTATGAGGATAATGGCTGTGGAATAAATCGCGCTCCTATGCCCTGACATTTGACTCCATTTCGATAATATTCAACAGAACCAGTTCAGTATACCTCCGGAACAACATGATAAAGCTTTGTCGCAATCGAAGCATTTTTACGTAAGTTATGACGCATAAGGACGATGGAATGGATTCCGCTGCTATGTCCTGACCGTTGACCCCATTTCGCCCATTTTCAAAAGGGTTCGTCCCCAGATTGTCCTCTGCCACATACTAAACTTTCATAGAAATCGAACCATTTTTTACGCGAGCTATCGTGCGGACAGTCAGACATACAGACGGACAAAGCTGGGGCGTATACGCTTCTTCAACCTAAGGCTGGAAAGCGTTAATAAAATGACTAAATCACTGGAATTAACGAAAAAAAAAATCTACTTCGCCCAATTAGTTTCACCTTGAAAGTGAGTCCGATTCCTCTGACATTCTGGCTCAGTGGTTAAGACGGGCGATTTCAACCCAAAAGACCTGGGCTCGATCTCCACCACCGGCGCATAATGATTCTCCTGGCTAAGGGTTGAAACATTTAGCGTCTTGGATTTTGCGAAATTTCTGTCTAAAGATGGAAAAATTTTAAATGGCTTTTTCTGGAATAAACGGAGTTACCGACAACGAAAATCTTTGAAAATACGGAAGATAAAAATAAACAACAACATAAAAACCGGGCACTTTTGAAAACGGAAATTCCGTTAAGAGACGGGTACTTTCTGGCAGCTTTGCTGCACGTTATTTTCATAATTCGCACCACTTATTTTTTACAGTATATTAATGAAAATTTACAGTTTACAGAGGAGTTTATGGAAAATTCTGAATTTTCAGAAACCTTTCGGAAAATTCCCGAAGACAGGAGCGGTGCGAAGATGCTTGAGGTTTGACTAATAAATTTTGATCGTATGTCGGAGGACCTGATTTTGAAATTTTGTAGCGAAATTGGACATTTTGGAAAGCATATCTCATGATATTTAGGTTATTGTGGCAACGGATATTCAATCCTCCTCACAGCTGGTGCACCAGCTATTGTATACTGTGAATGATCGTATTTTGTCAATTTATCAGTCTGTAGATCCCCCTTAACATGCGACGTACAAGTGAGGAGACTCAAGAGTCAAAACGACAAGTTGTAGCGAAAAGCTAGGCTGGCATTATTCAGTGAGGGGAACATCTTGTTCCGCAGTAAAAAAAAAAAGGGGGATCCGAAGCCACCACCGACAGAAAAGCGTTTTTCTTCACAAACACAAAAACGATTATAGCTGTCAAAAGTAAATTTCATATTTGAGAATATTGTGAAAGAATACTATGAAGCAGCACTGTCATATTTTGTTCAACATAACTAAAATACATTGTCAGTTTAAAAAAACTAGATTTCCTGTAGATAACTCTGAATGAGATAAGACCCCCATAAAACCAAAGTCCTAACTCTGAATCGTCTTTGGCGCTATACGAAATTAATTTTAAATATTTTGCTTTTGTGGGTACTAACAGAGCCACAAATATGATTCGATGGAGGTGCAATAAATCGAGCGAGAAACATTTCTCCATCGCGCATTTTAAGCTATCTTTAGATCTACCTTAAACGGGATCAGGTGGTAAGTGTTTTTTTACGCTAATAGGTAGCGCGCTTTGCAATGGTACAAGCCATTCCGAACGCGATAGTCACTAGGAGAAAAAGGAACGATTCTTTAACTTCGTATGTCAGAAGAAAGGGAATGAAAAAGTCCAAATCGAAGTTTTTTGAATTTCTTCATAAAAACGGGGGAAAAAAACTCGAAACTGACTTTTGTGATGAAAAACGGAATTGATGACAGCTGATGATTTACCAGAATACTGAAATTTCCGTAAGCAGATCTTCAAAAAGAAATTTCGTTTATAGTCGTAGATCTACCAGCATTTTCCTGCACTCTATTTTCATGAGTTTTCCGTGAATTCGCACCACTTTTTGTTTACCGCGTACTACACGCAGGTGGAAGGGTGAATGTATGGCCTACACCTCACGAGGCCATGGAACCGAATGATGAAGTCAGAGAGTTTTAAGCTTGTGTTGGCGGTGACATGTTCTAGGGAGTATTTATCTGAGTAACGTACTATGTGTCTACATACCGTCAGTAAACAAGGCTCTGTTGATGTACTTGACGACTACCATTTTCCACAGAAGAATGCCTTCCTTTGGCAAGACAAAGCTTCGTCTCACTGCTCCCGTTTCACAAGATACTAGCTGGATGAGGATTCAAGTGAGTTCGCAAACCTCGAATGGCTGTCTCACTTTCCTGATGTGAACCCAATTGGGAATTTTCGGGACCAAGTAGAAGGTTGTATTTGAACTTGAAATACACCACCGGCAAATCTCGGCACTTATGTATACCTTTTCTGAAGTCTTGGTCCGCTATACCAGTCTAATGTTTCCAACACCCGGCATACCCCATGACGCAATGTCTTGGGCGATATTGTGAGGACAAAAGATAGGTTCACACCTTATTAGAAGGGGTGTATAAGATTTTATCTTTTCAGTGTGCTAATCAAAGCCGAAGCTAGTCCACATTCGAAGAAATTTTCCAACCCGGCAAGTAGAAACGGAGATGACACCAAATTACGCGTCTAAAGGTGGCGGAAAAGCTTTACTTAAAAGAATACATAAAATACCTTACGCTGAAAAGCGATACTTTTTTTGACGAAAAAGTTTTAATCATTGAATTTGGAACAAGCAGGGATGTACACAGATGAACCATTACATTATGACCACCTACCTAATAAGCTGTAAGACCCCCTTTAGCTCACAAAACAGCGGCTACTCGGCGAGGCATAGATTCGATGAGGTGGCAATAGATATCCTGGGGTATTTGGTACCATAATGTCAACAGCAGGCCCTCCAGTTCCCACGCATTTCTCGGTGGTGGTGATTTAGCGTGAAATCGCGTTTCCGAGTCGAACCACAAATGTTCGATTGGGTTCATGTCAGGTGAATTTGGAGGCCAGGGCATTAACAGAAAGTCACCAGCATGTTCCTGTAACCACTCCTTGACGATTCTTGCAGTGTGGTATAGCGTATTTTCTTGCTGGTAATGTCCATCACCAGCAGGGAACACAGTTGCCATGAATGGGTGAACTTGGTCCGTAACGATATTCAGATACTTGACAGCTGTCACGAATTGTGTTATTGGTACAATGGGCCCTAAAGTGTCGCAATAAAACATCGCCCATAGCATAAAACCGCCGCCGCCGGCATGTTTCCGCTCAACAGTGCATCCAGGTGCCATAGCCTGCGTTGGTAATCGGCGTATCCGCGCTCGGCCTTCTTCGTGATGCACCAATAATCCTGATTCGTTAGATCAAGCCACTTTCTTCTAATCATCCACGGTCCAATCTCGATGATCTTGGACCCATTTCATGCGCTGTTGGCGATGACGTGCAGTGAGCATGGGGACACGGCTGGGTCTTCGGCTACGCAGGCCCATACGCAGAAAGCTGCGTAAACTGAGTGCTGTGACACATTTCCCTGATCAGCACTGTTGTAGCTGCGGGTGATTTGTCGCACTGTGGCCCTGCGGTCGCTGTGAACATTGCGCGACAGTCTCCGCTTCCCTCTGGCATCAATGAGCTGCGGACGCACGTGACTGGACGACGATTCGACGTTTGGCCATCTGTGCGCTACTTTTGATACGTTCTCACAACAGTGGCACGTGAACAAGCCGCGCTGTTCCGAGATCGTAGTTCCGAAGCACCGTGCCATCACAATTTGACCTCTATCAAACTCCGATAAATCTGCAGTTATTCCGATTCTGACTCCGCACACTCTACTAACCGTAAACGGCTCCTCGAGTTGTATATACACTGCCGTGTGAACTTCACCTGCGCCACGGTTCGGTCTCCAGGCGCGCTCCTTTCTCTTGGCTGGGGTGATCATAATGTAATGGCTCATTAGTGTATAGTACCCAATGTATATGCACATTTAAATGAACGCATATACATTTACGCCATCTATTGATACAACTGTGCATCGTGCAAGACAAAATAATGCATAGAAAGATTTGCGCAAGACTCACAATCCAAAACAAAACAAAAATTTAACTAGAGAATCCTAAGTGCATAAATGCACCTAGTGAATAATACGTGACTCAAGAAAATGGATCTGTAACTATTATTTAAAATAACAGTATTTGGCTACTGTAAATAGTAGTTATAGATTAAAAAAAATTGTTTTGTCAATACATTAGAAGTGTGGATATTGCTTAAAACGCAAAATTAGTCTTACTCCACCTAGCGGGAATACTGAGCTTGAGAGAAACTGAAAAGTGCGAGAATCCTCAAATCTATGCTTAGCACTACTTGATTTGGAAAATAAATTTCATATTATTCGAGGTAAAGTGTCGAAAGAAGAACAATCAGTCGCATAGCCTAACTGAACATTTTTTTAAAAGATGTGTTAAAATGCACGTCAGATACTCGATTTCTAAAAGGTGAAGCACAATGTTATGTGCGAAGTGAAGATCAAAGTATTAAGCGTCTGGCCAAAGAAGAACAAATAAAAAACAGGAATGAACATGAAAGAATATTTCAGCAAAATTTGATTTAAATGTTCCGTTAAATCACAGGCTTGTTATCACCTTAGTCAATAAATCTGAGATCAATAGCAAAGGTAACCACAAAAGTATTTGGCGTTTTTCGAGGCAGCAAAAGATACACCTTGTAATGATTGGTTTTGCTGAGAGATGACGTTTCGCACGCCGTATAGTGTCAGATGAAACCCCAGCATGCCTTGTGCACATGAATCAGATGCTTAAGCAGTTTTGTAGGGGAAAGACGTGTGATTACAATGGCGGTATTAGTGGAGATTATTCGTGGGTGTTTGATATACGAATTTAAACTCGGTTCGTCTGCTGCAGAAACTTATCCAAAAATTATTTCTTGTCATACTGACACAACACTGCAAAACAAACTGAAATACGTTGCTGTTTTTCCGCTGCAGACAATGCTTAGCATTTGCTTATCATTCGGGGCAGATGTTGTGAAGGGAACGCACAACTCGGAATCGGTTTCGAAAGCTCAGAGACGGAGATTAATTAATCCCTTCAAGAAAACTCTCGGAGTGGCGGTCCTGTCAGCCTTGACACAGAAGCCCTGAAAGTTGCTATTGAGCAGAATAGTAGCCAAACATGACGAGAACTAGTCCAATCATTTAATGTTAGTGATGAAATCGTCCGAAGATATCTGCATGCAATAGGTAAAGCATACAAATTATTTAAATGGATATACCACCAATTGTCTGCAGCGAAAAAACAGCAATGTGTCTCAGTTTGTCTTGCAGTGCTGTCTCAGAATGACAGGAAATCATTTTTGGATAAGTACTCACATGCGATCAGAAGTGGGTACAGTACTGCACCACAAAACGTTCCAGACATTGGTTGTCCACCAGTGACTCAATTCCTCACACATCGAAGCCAGCACTGCATCCTCGTAAAGTTATGCTGTGTTTATGGTGGACAGCACGTGGTGCTATTCATTACCGTGATAACTCTTGCAAAGGGACCAAACAATCACCGCTGCAGTGAACTGTGAACAACTGAAACGTGTGATGAGGATCTAAAAAGGAAGAAAGCAGTACTGATCAACAGAAAGGGATTTCTGCTCCTTCAAGATAACGTTCATTCCCACTCAATTCATTGATCAGAAACACTATCAAAGAACTTGGGTGGGAGTATTTATGTAATACAGCTTATTCACCAGATATCTTTTCTTCAGACAGTCACTTCTTTGTTTCACTCGAAAATCATTTGAGTGGACACAATGAGTTGCACATTGCCCTTCAAAACTTTTTCTCTTCCCATGAACCGGCAGTTTATTGCAGGGGTATATACAGTTATTAACACGTTGGCAAAACGTTGTTGATGCCCATGGTAATTAGTTTGATGAATAAACTTCTTTTCTACTACGTATGTGCTATACTTTGTCTCGGGCTCCGAATACAGCAAATACTTTTGCAGTTATCTGACATTTGTCTAAGTTCATTAAAAGTTTGTTACATGAAACTGCTGAAGGAGGAGCGAAGAACAGCCGGTTGGTGCAGTGGTGTAAGTGCTGGCTTCTGACCATTCTTACGAGATGGGTCACGGTTCGCATCCCGGTAACGCATGGATGTTTGTCTTACGGCATTAGCTCTCTCTCTCCCTAAAACCAGTGACCCTAAATAAGGGACGGGCGATTGCTTATTGCCCATCGAGTTGATCACGGTGGCCGTTAAGCCCACAAAAAAAAAAAAAAAAAAAAAAAAAAAAAAAGCAACGAGACGGATGTTTGGCTAAAAATGATATATCCTATATTGAAAAATACCCTGTAAGTCATTATTACTATACCAAAAAATGAAGGAATCAAAAGTAAAAGAAGAAAGAATGAAAAAGCCGCGAGACTACGATGAACAGTTTTGATGCTGCTGAAATATGGAGAGAAATGGTACGTCGCTTGATAACAAGGTTCATCAAAAGTATTCCGAGCAGTGAAATAAATTCGAAAGAAATGAAACTTTTGTACTTTACATTAATATCTAAAAATGAAGGACACAAAATAAGTTTAAATTACAGAGCCAATTGCGTAGGAAATCCCCATAAGAAACATTTTAATAAAATTAAAAAAAATATGCTAGAAATGCTCAGATGGAAGGAAAATGCTTATCGACAGCATACTGTATTTGCGATCAGATATATCCTGTAGCACTGCAGTGTCAACCTGCGGGAAAAGAAACCGGGGTGATTATCAATAACGTCCTAAATGCCGTAGGTGTTAGGAAAGTAAAGCTATCATTTCTGCAATTATCAGTATCTATTATTTATGTAAAATACATATATAATAGATACTGTGTTTGTTTTAAGTTCCTCAAAGAAATGTACTCCAATGGGGCAGAATGTCTTCTGCTGTTTGTCTAAAACTTTCCCTGTAGGACATATTGATATTTTTTTCAAATAATGCAAATCCATTGATTACACAGGCCTGCGATGGAGAAGTTGTCTGAGAAGTAATAACTGATTCTTATATATATTTTGGTGCTCAGTTCAGAAAAATAGTAAAAATATTCCATCACCCACCAATTTTACTCAATTTCTAATTTTATCGTTTTTATTAGTAGTGTTTGGATTAAAATTAAGCGTATTGGTATTTATTTTCATTCTCCATTATTTACATTTAATTTGTTGTATAAGTGTTTTATGGAAGTGCATTTTTTATGGTAAATAAAGAAATTTTCACGAAACTTCTCATTCTTAAGATAGGAGAGGGAGGGAAGAATGCAGATAAAAAAGCAGGTGGCTACTTTGAATCTGATTCGCCGATATAATGGATGACTCATTTCCTGTTGTCACAGCCACTTACATTTTCTTGTGTGATTCTTTAGTTGAACTTTAGCCGTTGACTACTGAGGTTATCATATTTCTAAAACGTGGCATATTTTCTAAGTTTGCGTGAAGATTTAATTTAATGTGTTTGCGGTTCTTTTACAGTTTTTACGAAGTGTAGTGTAATAGTGTGGATGTCATTTGTTAAAATTGGTTTTACTGTGTTTTAAGTGGTGTTTGTAAAGGCTTCAAGAGGTTGCAAAAATTCACCTAACATTTTTTGTACATATGCGGGGAGTTAGTGGTAAAAAAACAACGAAGAAACATTGCAGATTTCGTGATAAAAGTGTACTATGCGCATTTTGGGATGAAACTTGGTGACCAAGATAAGCCATGGGCGCCGCATATAGTATGTTCCATTTGTGTAGAATAACTTAGAAGTGGTCGCAGGGAGAAGACAAATCTTTCCGTTTAGGAATTCCCGTGGTATGGTGGGAACCCCACAACCATGCCGATGTCTCTTACTTCTGTTCTTTGAATGTTAGAGGTTTTAATGGAAAAATAAAAAATATATTTCATATCCTAATTTACCATCTGCAATAAGCACAGTGGAACATGGTCCTAAAATACCCTAGCCAACACCCCCACAAATTTTAGAGGAACCACTCAGCAGCAGCGATTCAAACGAAGAAGTTGAAGATTTCAGTGATGGCGGATACAAAGATAGTGGCGCACCTGAACTGTTTTCACAGACCGATTTAAACGACTTGGTCAGAGATTTGGGTCTACCTAAGGAATCTGCAGACCTTCTGGACTCGAGACTAAAAGAAAAGAGTTGTTAGCCCCTGGTACTTCTTTCTCATGCTTTAGATGTAGAGAAAGATATTTTCTTTCTTACTTTTCAGAGGAAGGTGATTTAGTTTACTGTAACGATATTCCCGGACTGATAAGCAAATTTACGTAAAATATTGAGTCATCAATTGGAGGTTGTTTATTGATTCCTCAAAAGGAAGCCCTAAAGTTGTGTTTCTCCATAATTACAATAAGTATGCTTCAGTACTAGTAGCACATTCTGTGCATTCGAAAGAACGATACGAAACTTCAGTCTTCATTGTCAGCAAACTTAAGTACAATGATTATGGATGGACAGTTTGCGGTGATCTTAAAGTCATATATATGATTTTGGGACAACAAAGAGGATGCACCAAATACCCGTGCTTTCTGTGCGAGTGGAACAGCCGAGATCGAGAGCAACACTGGATCAAGAAGGAATAGCCAAAAAAAGGCACATTAGAACCTGGAAGTAAAAATGTGTTACACGAAGCTTTGGTTGCTCGGGAAAAATATTTTTACCCCCGCTTCTCATAAAGCTGCGATTGATGAAGCAATTTGTCAAAGCTTTGTCGAAAGAAGGAGATTGCTTTAAATACATCTGTGCAAAATTTCCGGGATTATCTACAGCAAAATTAAAAGAAGGTATTTCCATCGGTCCGGACATCAGGAAGCTTATGAAGGATAAACTATTTGAAGAAAAATGGAAACTGTTGAGAAAGAAGCGTGGAAAGCTTTCAAAGAGTTGGTGACCAAACCTTTTTGGAAATCACAAGGACCCAAACTATTAAATGATTGTGGAAGACATACCACAGGAATTCAAATATTTGGGAGTTCCATGAGCTTTAAAAGTGCACTTTCTCAACTCTCGTTTAGACTACTTTCCTGAGAATCTGGGAGCTGTCAACGAAGAGCAAAGAGAGCGATTCCACCAAGACATCAAGGAGATGGAAAGAAGGTATCAGGGCAGGTGGAATGTAAAAAAGATGGCGACCTGTTGCTGGATGTTGCCAGATACGACCCGGGAAAAGAATTTCACAGAAAAAGTTCAAAAAGAAGCTTTGAAGGAAAACGAAAAAGACATAACAAGAAAATATAAAGTACATACTAAAGATTAATCTTTAATCAATTAAATTATTTTTTTCCAATCCTTTTATTCTAAACATGTTTATAGAACATTTGAAATACTGTTAATTTACTTAATATTGCGTTTTATAGCTATTTTTTTGTAATATTGAGATACATTTTGTGAAAAATCCTTACGTAATAAAGAAAAATGGAAGTGATATTTGAAATCAGCGGACAAAAATAAATCAAAAACAGTTAATAGTTCCCAGACAACTTTTCATGATTCGAATTTTTCAGGCCTGTGATCCATCCAGAAAAGGTTTTATTTACATAATCTACCGTTTGTTGATGTCCAAGAAATTATTACTGAAGACTGGGAAGGTGCGAACTATCTTTATTTCGGAAACTGTTGGAGAAATATCGACCGTTTCATTTAACTGTTAATGGTAATAAATCATCAGTCGTAAGCGCAGATCAAAATGCTGAGATCGAACGAATAACTTCAAATTAAAACCTAGTTTACATACTTTGGTTGTCGGCTGTACAAATGCGTGGCCCATAGGGTGAAGTAACAGGAAGAAAGGTCACGAAAGGAAGGAAAGTCATTAGAATGTTGAAACCTGTGCTTTAGAGTTTAAATATACGTCAAGCAAAAAGAATAAAAAGCATATTTCGGAAACTGTTGCTCTGAGATAATGCTATGTGAAGCAGCAACGTGGTCAATAAAGAAGCGCCAACAAAACAAATTACTTTTTATAGTGATACCTTTTGGCGAACGCTCGGGCAAGAAAACCAAAGTTAGAAAAAGAAAAAAATGAAGACGTCAGCGCTTTAATGGCAGTCGATAAAATTTTAATTGAAATTATCGATAAGAAATGACTGGTATCGTATGAGCGTGCTAAATGTATAGATAACGGAAGATTGTGTAAAGTGATCGAACATTAAGTTTCTGATTGGAGAAAAAAAAAAGACAAAGCAGTTTCTGAAGGGGAAATTCTGAAGAACAGGAATTGTTATTTGGGAACGTATACAGAGACAGACAATTTCCTCAATTTGTAGTTATTTTGATGTTGCACACAACTGTTTACTGTGGATAACTCTGAATGAGATAAGACCCCCATAAAACCAAAGTCCTAACCCTTAATCGTCTTTGGCGCTATACGAAATTAATTTTAAATATTTTGCTTTTGTGGGTACTAACAGAGTCCTAAATATGATTCGATGGAGGTGCAATAACATTTTCGAGAATTTTACTGATTTTTGTACTAGAGAGATATTTGCACAAGCGTTAACAAAAAAATTAAAAACATAAAGCTCATTAAAACAAATATCGCTTACTTTGAAACCCCCATATCGTAATGATTGGTAATTAGTCAAACTAAGATGTAACTGAGTTTAAGTATTGTGAAATTCTTTATTATGTGTTCGTTGGCTAAGCAGAACCTAAAGAAGAATGCTCTATGACGTTGTAATTGTACCATGTCATCTGATTTTCATGAACATTGCCCACTGAGTTTGGAGGAATATACAAATGATTACATTTTCGGATAAATCCGGCTACGGAACGACAACATTTGGCAATTCACTCTGTAAACTAAACTGGGGGTTCCCCAAATTTGCGGCCAATAGAGCTCTTATCCATCGATGCCTGAAGAAACAGAATTACATGAGGAATGCCAAGCCGGTAAGTCATCCATGTCTCTAGCTTATAAAATTGCAGACAATAGATCAGGATTCCATGACGTCCGATGGTCGAATCAGCTAAGGAGAACAAATCGGTAGCAATCATAGTATCGTCTTTATTTACTGGCAAGAGTTATTGCGATAAGCCACACACACTCATCAAAAGGAACCTGTTTTGTTGTATACACGAGGACTAATTGCTCTTGAGGGACGTCCAACGAACCAATAGTGACGCTAAACACTGTCAACCAACAGGTTTCACCAACCACACACCTCCTCTTAACACTTCCCGTTCTCGAGGACTAACAGCAGTAGGGTATCGAGCTCATTGTCTCCTAGCTACCAAAAAGCATAGTTAAAAGTGCAAACAGTGGTGTCGAACACAAACGGGTCGGGTGACGAAATGCCGTCTATTCGTTTTCGTCGAATCCCGATTCTTACTCGTAACCGCGTCTCTCTGTTCACATGTGTGTAAACATAGATCGCCGGTCTATCAATAACCTAATGTAGGCAACTACACCACACTCCACAAATTCCTACCGGGGGCTCTGGGTTGCGGTTATTTTTGGTTGCCGGTTTTCTCTGGTGTCTTATGGCCGATCTTCCACTGCCATCGAAGGCCCCTGATGTCTCGCCTATTGAACATTTTAGAGCTTTCGTGCGGTTTGACATGCAGATTCACTATCAAACTTTGCAGTCTGACGCACTTCCTGAGGGAGCAGCTAACATAGTATAGTATAGTTATGGTGTTCCGTGGTTCAGAACGATACTCGATGCCAATGCGTCGTCATGTCGTAACTTGTAGCTGAGTATGTATTCTATATTATAAAGGATTTATCTTGTACATACCATCAACATGCATTCCGTCTATTTGAGAAATAAATTTATGACTTACTTTGCTACCATGAACGTGCGTTGTTCATCTATCAACCCGTTCTGTACGCAATTTTCTTGACTTTTAGCACTTTTCCTGAGCGATACAATTTCAGTTCCATAAACTGCACTTGACCATTTCATTGAATCACCGAAAGTGGCTCAATTAATTTTAACAGAAAATTCGTGCGACTATTCAAGTTTAAGGAAAGTTAATTCATTGAAATATTTAATGATTTATGACGATTTTCCAATACTAAACCAGAAGTCAGAAGGCCGAGGGCAATTTTTCCTTGCAAAATTTGAGCACAGTAGGAACTTCAGGTAATAGATCCTCTAAAAGCCGATATTTCTGATAACTAAAACCTAAAGTATTTTCCGTTAATTAAATATTTCGCAGTTATCAGAGTTTACTGAGAGGCTACAAAAAGGTTTTCATGCTTAAGGCACGCGGAGTAATATCACAAAATGCAAGAAGGAAAGGAAAGGATTCTTCACAATATGTACACTTTCGTAATCCTACACCAATATTCATAGAAAATCTTCAGTACGTTTGTTTCGAGATCTTCAACTGACATCATTTAAATGTCATAACACTGAAAATTTGGAAGTGAAATTTCAAGAACATGGGGCATGTAAAAGCTAATTTTTAATCATTAGTTTCAAATTGGAGAACAGGAATGATGTAATTGGACAGGGTAAAAGAAAGACAGTTTGATTCCTGCTTAAATTAGTGAAACAAGTTCATTTATATATATGGAAAACAAAGCATTTAATTTAGAGTGTTAAAATATGTGTATGAGCAGTTTGTTTCCTTTCATGAATTGCTCAAAACGAACTATACTATCAGCTATCATACATAAGTGGGAAACAAATTTCCCTGAAGAAGTAATTCTTCACAAATACATAGCAGTCAATGCAAATGTAATTGTTGGCACAAATGTACCATATTTGTATTGTTTCCATGTAACCACCCCTTCAGAAAGCTTAAATTTCATTGCCTTGGAGCGGGAATCAAATCAGCAACTCTCGATTTCCGGTCGAGCATGCTATCCGTTACACCACCCAGGACAACGCAGTTCCAAACAAAAACTCACTTTTCAAGTTTTCTGAAGGAGTGGTTACATAGAAACAGTGAAAATATGGTATATTTGTGCGAACAATTACATTTGTATTGCCTTCCACGTATTTGTGAAGAATTCTTTCTTCTGAGAAATCCATTTCCCACTCATGTATGATATTCTCTGAAGCAGTGGAACTTGTGACCTACATCCAACCCCGGATGTGAGAAAAAGTCATGGTGACGCTACGAGGAAGCACAGAATAGCTTCGACTAACGCAAATCTGAGCTGTTCTCAGATTTCTAAGCTACATCTGCTTAGCTTGAGTTGCTTGGAACTTCCTTTTCATGGGTGGTGTAACGGATAGCATGATTGACCGGAAATAGGGAGGTGAGGGTTCGATTCCCGTTCCAGGGTAATGAAATGTTCAAGTTTTCTGAAAGAGTGGCTACATGGAAGCAGTGAAAATGCAGTAACATTTGTGCCAACAATTACATGACCTATGCTGGTGTAAAATTCAAAATGCCTGATTAAAAGGAATGGACACTGTGAGGTCCTTATTATAAAATCATGATTTTTTTTTTTTTGCAAATTTCACATTGTGAAGGATTTAAGCTAACGGCGACGGTCTGAGGACTGCTCGTCCAACGCTACCCGTCAGCCGGGGTCATGTGAGCTTCCACAAAGAAGAGAACCCGGATTGGGGTGCACAAGGCAGCTGGGACAGAAGATAGCGAAGGAAGGGTTGATAGCGCATGACTGTACTAGCTACCGATATTTCTACGTGTAAGGAAAGCTTAATGTAAAACTGTGGATATTGTAATAACGAAATTAAAATCGTTGTTGTCATAAAATTTGATATGCTATAGGAGAGATGTTCATCAACGCTCAACCGCCTAACTTGGTTCATAGTAATTACACAAATAAAACAGTAGTTAAAACCCAGCAGAAAGGACCTACGGTGACCTAAGCTTTATAGGTCCACTACAGATACGTCTGCAACCAAAATTTTAAATTTATGGGAAGACAATATTTAGTATGCTTCTACACAAATTGTTCAAATATTGATCTGAATAAACGAATGGTATCATGAGGACACATTTCAAAATATATCAAATTGATGTTACGCTATGAAGCTTCTTGACAGAATGTGATATTACAACAAAGCCTTCTTGAACACGTTTTGCGATTATAAAGCAATGTATAAATATGAATTACATTTAGGGCATTAAATTCGGTTTTTTGTTTAGAGCTATTGTGTCAGTTATATCAACCACACATATCCTACACTCATACGTACACATTCATTAGCCATACGCAACACCAACTCATATAACAACTTTTTCTTTTATTGTATCGTAAAAAAACGCATTTCGCCTTAACTGGTCAAGTGAAACGAATTTCTCTTTCATGTAGAAATGTTTGACTTGAACTATCGTCAAAAGATATTAGTTGCTGTCTAAAATCAGCATTTAGCTGATGGCATCAGTTGAAGTAAAGAACAAGAATAACATGGCTTAGAAAACAACCAGCCGTTTAGCACTTAATCGCGATCTATGTCACGTGATGCTAGGGCCTTAACTACTTGATTAGTGGTCAGTGGACAGGTGAGTTAACTACTTAATTAGTGGTCAGTGGACACCTGAGTGAAAATACTGGAACCTCGGTATGTACACGTACCATTCGCAGAGAACTTCATTCCGTGGGTTACCGTGGTCATGCGGCTGCTCATAAGCCTTTCATCTTTACTCGGAATGCTACTCGTTGTTTAGCATGGTGTAAAGAATATTTATCGATACCGTCGATCAATGGAAACGGGTCCTATAGACTTACGAATCCAGATACACGATCCATTAGTCTGATGGCCGTGTATGGGTATGGTGGCAGCCGGGAGAACGCTATTTACCACAGTGTGCTGTTCCTACGGTCAAGTTTGGAGCTGGCAGTGTACTCGTGTGTGGGTGTTTTTCGTGGTATAGTCCCGGCCAATTGGTTATCGTGGACAAACGTGTTAACCAGCACGTCTGCCTCGATATTCTGGACAATTATGCCCTGCCAACTCTGTGGCAATACTATGGAGCCAAGCTTTGTTGGTACCAGCATGATGATGCACCGAGCCATAAAGCAAGGTTTCAAAATCGCTTTATTCTAATTTATCATAAGAAAACATAAGAGGGAGACGTACAGTATTGGGCATCTCACTGGGAAATAATACAAAACTGTTAAAAACATGATGGTATATACACTGCAATGACAATGGGGATGAATAACAAAATGCTGCAAGCAAAGCTTATTGAATAAAAAAATTGCAGAAGTGACAAAGAGAAACACATCGTGTCACATGACATTGGCTGGGCATGATTTACAGGATAACACAGGCGAAACAATAGTACACAATTAGAAAAAGAACAGCACAAACACCGCCGTGAAGGTAAAACATTACAAACATGAGATAAAAACACAGCGTGCACAATTGTGCAAGTTATTTAACGAGGGCACCAAAGCAACATAATACAGGCGGGGTGAAAGTAAGTAATGTACACGAGTAAGCATGAAAATACACTGAGATGGCATTAGCATTCACAATTCAACGGTAGTGTGGATTGCACGAGTCGTAGAGTGGAGGAGGGCCACCAGGGTGCCACGGAACTCAGCAAAGGAGGTGTAGAATGTCCTAGGGTTCTGATAGGTGTAGCAGTCCAGAATCAATCGCAAACCATGGAGCGGCCGGCGCCCAGGTAGCATAGAAGGTGGCTTCTCGACGACTGGAAGAAGCCGACTGGTACTCCAGGCGGAGTCGAGAAAGCAATCGATCTTGAAAATGGCACAAAAGTGCTGCGCTGGCCTGGTGTAAAGAGACCGGCGAGGAAATGCTGCGGAGTTGTTGAAGGTATACGTAAATAACGTGTTTAACCAGCACGAAAAAATAGGCACATACTGAAGGAAGAGTTGTAGGTGGATGAGCCCGCAGAAGAAGATGTCTGTAGGCAGTGAACGGAAGATCTTGAGAACAAGAGCGACTGGCAATCCGGAAAGCCTGGTGGAGGAGAGGCATCAGGATGGGACAGTAAAGGTAGACGTGAGAAACGTCTGCCTCCTGTGCGCAGAAGGAGCAGAGAGGGGAGGAGAGAAGAGACATGCGAAAGAGAAAATACGGAACAGGGAGGCGATTATGCAAAAAGAGCCAGTGGGTATTAATTTCAAGAGGGGCAGATAAGGGTGAGCGGGCAGCGGCCCAGACCAGAGGAAGAGAAGCAGGGGGAACCTCCAGAATAGAAAGCGGTGAAGGGGTGGCAAGGTGCACTAGAAAACGATAAAGAGATTTAGAGGAGAGAGAGGAGAGAGGAAGAACCGAGTTTGTGAGTCGGAGGAAAAACGGCAGCGGAAGAGGGGCAGAAAAGACAGAGACGAGACCGGTGGGGGAGACAAGATCAGGGAAAAGCGAAAGAAGTGCAGTTAGCAGAGAGTCATAGACCAAATGGGCGGATGGGGACGAGAGAATAGCAGGGGGGAGGCCAGAGAGAGGGCGCCAGGATAGATCCGAGTTAGTGAGGTCTTGTACAGTTACTACACCTGCTCGGAGCCAAGAGGGGAATGAAAAACAGGGGAGATGGGGGGATGAACAAGGGAGTTGAAGAAGAGGGGTTCAGAAAGAAGCTCTAGAGTTGAAGAGGGAGGGGAGCGAATGAGGGGGAGAGAGCGAAGGTGAGTGAGGGCTTCAGAATATGCAGGTGGGAGTTTGGAGGGGGGAAAGGACAGCAATCCATGAGAACTAAAGAAAGAAAAGAAAAATGTGGGTTACGCAAGGAGGCAAGAACGTCACGTACCTGAACTGCGGAAGCCACTGGAGCCGTGAAAAGGTGAATGAAGTTGATCACTCGGCTTGCTTTGTAGCACAGCGGGACATCAGGTAGGCCAGCACCACCATAGGAGGGAGGAGCACAGAGCTTGTGGACGTTAATCCACTGATGACCCGCCCACATTACTCGAGTAAGGCAGCGTGTAACCTCCTGGAGACAGAAAAGCGGGGTCGTAGATGCAATCCAAGAATGCTTGCAGATGGACAGAAGGTATGTCCTGGTGAGATTTGCACGCTGGTAGTAGGACGTACAGAACTGCGCACGACACCAGAATGCAGCTGTGCGGAGGAGGCGAGGATGGAGTTCCGAGCGAGTTGCACTGGATGTAGCTTGTGGTGCGCCTAAGTGCACACCCAGGAAGCGTTGGGTAGTGGATGACCATGTGGCCCCCCATGGAGCATCCAAGCGATTGGACCACGACCCGCACCACAATCCAGTGCTCTTAGAAGTATTCAGTTCAGCTGCAGAACATGAAGCATATGCGGAGAACAAACGACGAAGCAGTTGGAACTGTGAGTCGCTACGAATGCAGACGGTGATGTCATCTGCATAAGCAGAGTAAATGACTGAGTGATGCCGTGAGCTGGCAACTGGTGGTGGAAGTTGTGCTAGAAGAGATGTTTGCAGAGAGCGTAGAAAAGGCTCGACGGCAATCGCAAACAGTTGACCAGAAAGCGGGCAGCCCTGACGAACTCCCCGCTTGAAGGGAACATGTGCTGTGAGAAAAGATGCCGTCTTGACATGGAAAACGGCGTCCCGGTAGAGGGAGAGAAGAACGGAGACAAATTGTGGAGGAAAGCCAAAGTGTAGCAGGGTTTGTGTTAAATAGGCGTGTGAGATATTATCGAAAGCGGAACGGAGGTCTAAGGAAAGGAGAGCAAGAGGTTCAGAATGAGTCTTGGCAAGATGAATGAGATCGCGAAGAAGTTGAACATTGGAGGAAAGAGAACGTCCAGGAACAGTATAGGTTTGAGAGTCAGCAAGGATGTGAGGGAGGATAGAGTTTAGTCGACGGGAAAGAAGCTTAGTATAGAGTTTATAATCTTGATTGAGAAGAGAAATGGGGCGCCAATTTCCCAAGTCAAGAGGGTCACCCTTCTTGGGAAATAGGACCACATGTGCGTCCGTGAAACTCCTCGGGAGGGGGGAGCAGTTAAATGCAGCAGAAAAAGCGGAGAGGAGAAAAGGCAACAAAAGAGGCAAGAACGCACGGTAAAAAGGAAAAGAGAGGCCGTCCGGACCCGGAGCGGCATGGGGGTTAAGGGAAGAGAAGGTGTCTGACACCTCCGTGGATGTGGGTGCAAGAGACAGGGTGTGAGCAAGATGAGACGGAACTTGTGGTAGGTTATTGAGAAGATGGGGGAGAGCAGAGGGAGAAGGGGGAAGAGTTTCACTGAACTTGGTGGTATAGAACTGACGAACGTGAGAGCAAATCGCTGCCGAATCGGATGTGATTTCGCCAGAGGGGAGGCGAAGATGACGAAGCGAGGTAGAAGACTTACGTGCAGATTCCATTGATGTTAGAAAATCATAGGTGCATTCCTCCGGATTGAGATGTTTAATGCGCAGACGTAAAAGTGCTTGCTGCGCAAGAGGTTTCAGCAAAGCCTGGAGCTCCGCCTGATATGCTGGAAAAAGCGGATCTGATAACCCAATCAGTGTGAGCATCTGCCTGGCGTGATCGAGGCGCATCTGACTAGAAGTCTTCATGGTGAAGGAAAGTTGCTTGATATGTAAGAGGAGCTGATGCTTGACACGAAGCCAATACGTCAAGGTACAGGGTGCGGAATGCAACCCTGCGCGACGAGCAGCGAGAAAAGAACGGACAGAGGCACAAAATTCAGGATCAGTGAGGAGATTGGAGTCAAATGTCCACGGACGAACAGTCCGAGTTAGTGACGCCGCAACAAACACTGTGAGGGTGACCGTGCAGTGGTCTGAGGAAGCAGTAGGTTGATGTTGCAACTCGGTAATAGACGCAAGAAGCGGTGTGGAAACGTAAACCCGATCCAAGCGTGCAGTTGATGGAAACTGACTCCCAGACGAGCGCCACGTGTGTGAGGTCTCTTGTGGATGAAGGCGCCTATAAGCATCGGTGAAGGAGAAATCAGCAACAAGGTCATGGAGTAGTGCGACGAGATCCGTCCGACGCTCTCGTGACGAAGGAGAGCGATCCAGAGCCGGGTCAAGGGTGCAATTGAAGTCTCCACCCAAGAGCACACGATCCGAAGGTGAGACTTTCGAGAGAGCTTTACGGAGTTTGGTGAACAAGATGGATAAATGAATAGAGGTGCATGGAATATACACATTAAAGATGTGAAATCGAGCTCCGCCAACTGTGAAGGAGACTTGCTGGAGTAAATCTCGGCATAAGTTCTGCACTGAGAGTGCAGTGAGGGTGGATCGGAAATGTTGATGTATTCCGATAGCAAGTCCACCATGAGATGAGTAGCGGAAAGCATGATGGAACACATAATCACTAGCACGCCAGCGAGTAAACAGAGTGGAGGAATGGCAGTTTGTTTCTTGTAGTAGTAACAGATCGGCCCCGAGGGGCGAGAGGTCTTCCATAACAAGAGCATTCGCTAGGGGGCTAGCGAACCCTCTGCAATTAAGGGTCGTGACCTTGAATGGACTGGTCAGTCGTTGGTTGGAGGAGTCGCGGAGCAACTTTCAGGAGTTGTTGTAATCGGTTTACGCAGCCAAGGGTCCATGAGTGGTGCATGGGGTCATGAACAAACCCACGAAGGTACTTAGCAATGCATCCGGCTTGCAGGAGCAGCGCGGGAAGAATGTCTTCGCGCTCTCGGATGTAGTCATACGTCGACTCCAGGTTCGTGGTGTGGGTGCAAAACTGATAGTAATCTCCAAGATTGAGAGGTTCTGAAGGAGCACCACATTTGGAGAGAACACTTGAAAAGACCTCAAACGAAGGTGGAGACCCATCATCATCAGTGTCCCTTTCAATTTCTGTTGGCGCAGGAGAGGGAGAGATATCTCCTGAAGATTTGGTAGTACGGAACGGTTGCCCATCCGCAGAGGAAGATTTCTTCTTCTTCCTCTTACGTCGGGTACCTGTACGAGTGCCAGAAATTCGTTTTCCAGGGAGCGACGATGCTCGGGAAGCTGACGCAGAGTCAGAGGAGTTATCGGCACCGCCGTCACACTCGGAGACACCAACAGTGAAGACTGGTGGGAAACCAGCGGCGAAGTCTCCCGATGTTGCCACGGGATGAGGAGTAATAGGTGAGGTGAGCACTGGAAATTGAAGGTGGGAGGTGAGATCAGCATCAAAAGACGCTCGTGGACGAGAGGCTGTAGATATACTTTTTGTGTAACTCGGCCCTGGGGCAGTTGGCACATTTGAAGACGGTGCAGGTCGAGAGCGAGATGTAGCAGGATGCTGCTTAGAGGCGGTAGGCACTGTAGAAGCCGTGGGAGCTGGATACTGGTTGTTGGGGCATCGAGCACGCTGATGCCCACGTTCTTTGCAGTTAGCACAGTGTTCTGATGTTAGCATGTCAATTCTGTAGGAGAGCTGCCCACATCGGACGTTTAGAATCCGTGGGAACTTACGGAGATGCTCCTCTGATGGAAAGATGAGTCGAACACTCCGGCGAAAACTACGAACATTCTTATTTGCAGGATCCTTGGGCGCAGCTGAATGTGTGATAACAGGACCAACAATCTTACCACACTTACTAAGTGCAGTACATATCATCGCATCCGAGATTTCGGGGGGCACCGGATGCAAGGAGACCTGAACAGGGCGCCTGGAAATCGGTTCAGCTTCCAGGTGGTGGTCTCCCAGGTCAAGACCAAAGTTTAGAAGCGTGTCTGCATGCTCTTTGGATGTGAAATAAACAATCACCGTCCGCGGCCGGCGGGTGAGGTGAGTAATGGCTCCGGCTGGAAGAAAAGCAAGGAGCGTATCACAATAGACTTTCAGCGGTGTATTCGGAAGAGCATCTAGGCACACTCCCAACTCGCGGGTGGAGTGAAGTTCCTGCGCAGCGGGTGAGAAGTGCGGAACGTCCAATTGAAGTGAGTCACCATGTATCTGGACATGGGCATCTGCAAGGGGAAGGCGAGTCGATTGCGTCGGTTGGGACGCACCTGAGGTAACGCTAGAATAAGAGCGGGAAGGCAATCCTCCATTGGAAGGCAGAGGTGCAGCGCTGGATGAAGGAGCTGACACAACGCTGGGCAAGGCTACCGAGGGCAGAGAAGCAACGCCCTCAGAGATATCCATTACGTCATCGGTAGCATTAGGAACGAACGTCATAGCCTCACCACCAGGAGGGGTGGTGGAGTCAGAGAGTTGAAGCGTAGAAGAAGAAGAAGAGCAATAGGCATCAGGAGGAGGACGATATTCCCTATCATCAAGGACGGACGCTGATTGGTTTGCTCCGTCAGAGATAAGGATCGACGTAGTAGGAGAAGCTGTGACGAGAGCGGGAATTCTGCTCTTATCAGCAGTCGCCATCGCCGATGGCGAGGCCTAACTTAGTAAAAACGACCAACTGGTCGAGAAAATAAAGTGCTGATAGCTAATTGAAAATAGTACTCACCGACTCGGGAGATGTCTTAAATGAAAGATACAACCTTCGTCTTGAAGGCACGCACAAAAGTTAAACGACAGAGCACACAAAACACACTCAGTAGACGGCGAAACACGGAGCTCAAAACAGACACGACTTACGTCCCATAAAGCAAGGACTGTTACGGCGTGGTTTGACGATAATTCCGTATTTTGGGTGCACTGGCCAACACAGAGCCCTAATCTTAATCCCATAGAGCACCAATGGGATGAATTAGAGCGCCGCATAACAAGTTTCGAACCAAGGCCTACTACTAAGCAACAGTTAGTATTATGTACTGAATGAAAGCGCATACCTATAGCTGTGTTCCAAAACCTTGTCCAAAGCATGTCTCGAAAGGTCAGTGCATGCATTAAGGCCAATGGTGGATCGACACCGTACTAATGTATGTCAATAAATACTATGTTGTGTTTCTCTTCTAGGTGTTTGGTGACATTTGTTGATATAGTTTATGCCTTCGTCCCTGCAGGTGTATATATACGTACATATGCACTTACAGGGACGAAATGCGCTTGTGGAACCAGTGGTTATAAGTTAAGGATGGGCGGGAATGCTTATAGTCCATCGAATTTTTCACTGTGTTCGTTAAGCCCCCCCCCCTCGAAAAAAACAGCAACAAAGAAGCAGACAACAAGTGTGCGTAACAGTTTGACAACTTAGCTCATTGGATAAACATGGGCGTTGTTTCTTGCCGAATATTTTACTTTAAATTTGACTTTTATTTCTGTGAGCCCACAATACAGTTTAATTCAAAATGATTGCCCCGATTACAAATGACAATAACGTGTTTATGAAGACAAATAGACAGCTGATATCTCTACACAAGAAAGAACGAAGTTTAGAATTTTATTGGAACCTACTACTGTGTTGCTACGGTGACGTAGGAAAGTGTTGCTGTGTTACTATGGTGCCGACCCGTTTGGACTGGTCGTTGTAGACCAGGGCTGGTTGTAGACAGGACGACAGGGTTTTCTGCGAGTGCCCTTCTCCCAGGTATCCGGACCTTACTCTTTGTGAGTTCTTTTTTGTGAGGGTATGTCAAAGACCATTTGTATCTGACACCTTTGCCGAGGACACTGCAAGAACTAAAGATGCGCTTTCAGCTCGCACTGTCATCAGTGACTACGGACATGCTTCATTATACATGGCGTGAAATGGATTACCGTTTAGATGCTGTCCGTGTGACCCATGAGAGTCATATACAACATTTGTAAGGCATGGAAACAAAATTCTAAACTTCTTTATTTATTGTGCAACAATGTGATCTATGTATATACGTTCATAAACCAGGTATTGTCATTTGTAATCGGGGCAGTCATTTTGAATTATCCTGTATGAGTGATCACAGCATTGCGTCGAGGTACACTTTGCTCAAAAATGTTTTTCTCATACATAACTGATTAAATCTAAACATAGAAAACGAACATTAATTGTTCATAAGCACCGTTCATTGTGAAATAACGTTGCATCTTCGACACTTTTATTTCTTAGTTTTAAAACAGCTAACGATGAGACGTTACGTACGCTTTCGGAAATTATTTTGCCAAAGTTTGGTACCTCTTAAAATTTTTATGAATCCAAGAATATGTACGGGAGTGCATTTTAGAGCGAGTGTTCACTCGAGTTTTAAAATTTGCTTTCCTGAAATTTTTAAATTGGGAAAAATCTTCTTTTTTTTTTTTTTTTTACTTTAAATGCTTTTTAATGTTCTCCGTGGGTGTGAAAACCTCGAAGTCTCCTATTCTTAATGTTTTTGAACGGCATGTTCTAGGGAAGGAAGAAAAACACTACGTTTAGGCCGAAAAAAAAACAATTATGTCTTACTCAGGAGCCGAACTGATTACTAGAAATCTCAACTGTCACAAGCGTGTGCAATACATCCCTCGACAATCCACTGGACGACACTAGGTCCAATATCTGAAAAAGACTAAGAAAAATAGCTGCACAATATTCACGGTTTTCAAATGTGACGACAGACTGTTGCCATATTACACTTTCTGGAAACATTTCATGAATAACTGAGGCTTTCTTTGGGAATCCTTAAATTCGAATTCAGCCTGAAACTGACTGAAGAGAATATTGCTTAGGGCAATAGATTGTGTGTCAGAGAAAATTCAGTCTGAAATTATTCAGATATTGTTTTTGAAAACGTTACATTTCAAAGAAGAAGATAAAATTTTTAGTAAATTTTTCTGTGACCGTAAGGTTAGGAAGAAAGCTTTCGATGATTCATATACATTGTTAGATATGCTTTCGGTCGACCAACAGCAGTTATTCGCCAGTAACAGCAAATTTGAAATTCTGATGTTTCACTTGTGTCTCGGATCGAAAGAAATCTTTCTTTCCTTAGAAAACTATGTAATCTATGAGGAATCATATGACGATGGAAGAAGGCGACAATGTGAAGGAAAAGAGGATAAACGAATATCCCACCAAAAGAACAAACTTGAAAGAGGAGATTGAAAGTTACCATGGGAGCGTTGTCGGCTGACTAAAAAGCCTAGTTCTGTGGAAAGCATTTACTGTGTTGAAAAATATCTGAGGAATAAAAAGGAAGGATATACATTTTCAGTTCCCTGACAGCAGCTTGCATTTAACGTTCTTCTTTTTACGAAAACGGCGCTCGTGTCTTACTCGTGATATATCACGCGAGTTTCCAATACAATTATGTTCTCATATTCTTATCGCATTACGACGCTAAAATCAGTTTTGCCGGAATGATTAATTTATATGCTTCTGGATACGTGTTTCACTGTGAACGTTCTCAACTACTTCGCAGTGTGTGTGCGGTATAAAATCTCATATCTCGGTATAAAAGTTAAGTTTCTATTTCTGTCCACACAAGTTTGAACGATTGTCTGTAAGGATCGAAGAGACGTTGAGATCTGCATGGAGTCGAACGTAATAATTATTTTCAAATTAGCTACGGATTTTCCCGCTATCTTTTCTTATTCATCGTACTTCTAGTAACAAGCACAAGCCTCCATCCAAGAGGCCAAGCTTTCAGAACCGTGAGGTCCTGGAAAAACTCTTGAATTTGCCCCGTGCCCGAGCAACGAAAGCAGAGTTGCTTCTGCATTCGATACTCGAGCGCTGAACAAATTCAGTATGACGCTAGGTGTGCTCCCTCTGGATTCCGTGGCCTTGAATTTCAGATGAATGATCCCTTGTGATCTTATAAGCTCACGGAGTAATTAGTAAAACCCTAAAGAATACTGATAATATACTACTAATAATAAATCAATGGATCTCGCCCTTTGGATTTAACTGCTATAGTGCGTCGCATAAATATAGAGACAAAACAAATTCTTGAATAAAAAAGAAACAACAACGAACTGAAATGTACACCTCATATTTATAGCAAAAAATAGCATAGGACACGCAGCTGCACAATAGTTTGACGGAAACATAACAATTTCAAAGCCAAGTACAAAAGAAAAAACAGAAATACCCTGTCTCAAAAATATAAAGACTTACTAGTTATGAGCACCTCCGGTACGAATAGTGGAGCCGTTGTTCCGAATAACACTGAAAATGCAATTGGGCATGTTGTCCACCAAGTGATGTAAGTGTTCTGGACGGAGCGCGTACCAGCTTCGTTCAATCTGCTCTTTCAATGCCACCACACCTGAGAACTGCCGTCCATTCGCATACACGTCACGAGCTAGGATACCCCAGAGGTTATCGATAGGGTTCAGATCTGGACTGAGTGCTTGCCAATCCATTATGGTCACATGATGAGTGTTAAACCAGCTTTTCGTTTATACAGACCGATGGATAGCGGCATTGTCTTGCTGGAACAGATAATCAACACCCGCTAGAATTTCGGCAAATGGTGGAAGGTGGCTGTTGAGTATGTCCTGATACGTTTCTGATTTTTGCCTGCCTTGCCGAAAAGCGATATGCGTTGTGCCATTGAACGCAAAAAGCTCCCCAGACCATCACAGATCCCCCTCGTTTCTGTCTGCTGAAGAAAGTGCGTGGCTTGCGTCGTAAATCATGCCAATAGCAGTTCCAACCATCAGAGCCGTCCAGGTTGAACTTTTTCTCATTAGAGAAAATAGTTGTGATCCACTCGTCCGTCCAATGCATGTGGCTGCTTGCCCATAACAATCTAGCTTCTTTGTGGCGCCGCGTGAGGTGTGGCAGGCGGCGCATTTTACGGAGCATTATGTTGCGACTTTCCTTTATTCGTCGATGAACTGTGTCCTCTGAGACGGTGACACCAACAGTCCGAGAAACTTCACGTAGTGATAACCTTTGGGATGACTCTAAACGCATGATGACACGATCATCTCGTTTGCTTGTTATTCGAGGCCTTCCAGGCCGTTTTCCGAAGTTAACGCTCCGCGTTTGGAATAAGTCTTATAAATGACTGCCCTACTCCTCCCCATGGTTTTACAAATTTTCGCTACAGGCAATCCATTTGCTCTCAGTCTCCAAATCTTCTGCACCTCCTCACCAGAAAGCGTACAACATGCTAATTTGTACATCTCATTTGCATGTGTCTACTTTACATAGTTGTCTTTATATTTATGAGACACCTAAGATTACACTATTTCACTTTGTGGTGGTCTTTTCACACAATCAGGTCATCTTGACGGATCGAAACGTTTGTTGTAGAGTTATGTCTAATTAGGTACCACTTCAGCTTCTTAACTATATTCGTATTGCGTTCATGGCGCAGAGTCGACTGTCTCTATATTTATGCGAAGCACCTTATAATTAATATATAGCCAGTGCCGTTAATGCCCAGCTGATGGAGACGTCTCAGTAGCTGAGCCCATCTTACGGATTTATGATGTCAGAAGCTAACAGTTAAACACACATAGCGCTGTGGATTGTTGGCCACTGTGGTGTAAGTCTAACGCGCTCGGCTAGATATCGAGATATCTGGGATCCTATTCCCCAGCAGTGGCCAAATAACAATTCTTCGGTTGCTGTGTGTTGGGAAAATGTGGAAAGAACGATGTCTTTGTTTATTCACTGGCGCCACGTATTTGAAGTATTTTTACTAATATGCTACTGTTTGTAAAAATTGCAGCACCAAAAAAGGTTCGTGCTATTCAGATGAAATGTATATCACAAAATCCTCATTTTAGAGAAGATAACTGATTACATTTGTAGAACTATAAAATATTTTGTTCGCTTCAAAACTCAGTATCGTGTGAAGCCACCTCGAGCAAACAATAACAGTGTCTACACGGTATGGCATTGAATGGAAAAGGCTTTTGATATCGTCCTGGGGAGTAGCCTAGCTGGCTGGTACTATACGAGAACAGAATTCATTTGTGGTGACTGGCGGAGGCGCTTGAGGATCAGTCTTGTTCGATCAGGGACATATCCAGCGAAGGTGAAAGCCAGGGAAGAAGCGATACCTGTCATGCATGAAAGAGCTCTTGGACATCCCTGGCCGCATGTGGCCGAGCATTTCCCTGCTGCAATATAGCCCCAGGGCAACTCTGAAGAAAGGATATCCCCTCTGCCTCTTACACATCCTTGATGTATCGCTGGCTGTTGAGGATTTCCTTAATTCGTATCAGCCGAGATGGCGAATTGAACCCAATGAACCCCAAACAATGATGCTTTGCTTTGCATGACGCGTAAAATACATGCTACCTACAAGGTACCGTTCACCACGATGCCTTTGCACACGTATGCGACAATCACGGTGCATCGAGTTGAATCGTGACTCGTCAGAAAGCACGACGTTGTACCAATCAGCGCTACAGTGCCTGTGCTCGAGTCCCCATTGCGGCCTGAAGCGTCTGTGGTTGAGCGTCAAATGAATGCGCAGAAATGGGCTGCTAGCGACCGGTTATCTGTTAAGCAGACAGCCTCGAATTGTGCTGGAGAACAAAGCCTGACCTGTAATAGTGATGTGCTGCTGCGCTAAAGCCGTTGATTTCGCTCTGGGAACGGCCACTGCCAAGCGGTAAAGTAGTCTGTCATAATCATAAAATAAATGTGAGTCATAAAAGTAAATATTTACTACATTGTGGTGGCAGCAATTGAAGGTTTTCGACTGTTTAGCTTTTTAAATACAATATTTATTAGTATTAGTGTTATTATTCAAATTTAGACGAACGTAAGGAACGACTCTGGCGCCGATTAACTGTGATGTAGCTACGATAGTCCATCTGAGCATGCGCAAGCTAAAATCTGATTTCAAGATACGAGGAAAAGCTGTATCGCTATTGTGTTAGAGAGGGTGATTGGTAACGTTTGGTCTGGGATATATACAGATTACCCCGCATCGTGTTACACATCGCTTTAAAGTTTTCGTCAATAGCAGATAATATCTATATGTAAGGGGTTCGAGGCGAAGCCAAAATTTTGCTTCGACGCACCGGTTCATAGCATCAAAAATGAATGTTTGTAATGGCTTTTATCACATATAACATCAGATTCTTACAATTTAAGCAGGCGGCTTTGTTACATTTATGTAAAACTTGATGAAATAATGTTTGACGATAGTTTAGTAAAATATATCGCTCAGTATGAATGAAATTAACTGTTGTTTCGTCACTTCATGGGATAGCATTCAAAAATCAGATTTCGAAAACTTTCGTTATGCGTTTCCGTTACATCGACATGTCATTCATGGGATTTACTCAACTGTTGTCGGAAAAGATGTACAGCATCAAAAATTCCTATTGGAAAACTCGGAAACGTGTATTTGTGGAAATCAAGTGCATCCTCGCCAATAGAGTATTTGACTTTCTGCTAGCATTTGGGAACGTGCGGTTCCAGTATCGGACACTTTTTTCACAGAAATATTTTATGGTGGTTGGATTAGTACGTTTTCCTTTCCTTTTATGACGGATGGTTGTTTCCTTCCTTCCATAGATTCCTTAATTTTGGCGTCTTCTTTTGTATTTTACTCACCATATCCATCCTTTATTTTCCTCCCTTTTGCGCCTGTACTTTACAGATGTATTTTCCTACCCAGCAAAAAACACAAGTGCTGGGAAACTGCTGGCAACCAGCTGGCAGTGATGTGTCAGTGCTGGCTGAAATCTGTCGCTCACGTCCCGGTAGCGGTTTGTTGGTGGCAGCGCTATCAGTTGGCGAACCATTGATGGCCCTGCAGCATCGCCGGGAATTGTAGGCCTCCAAGCAAGTGCCACTAGTGGGCCGTTGCTGGCAGCCAATGGAACCCCAACAGCAGGTAGAAGCAACGGGACGGCGCATGCGCAGAAGCAACACTTGATGTGTCTCGCATGGTACCAGTTAGTTGATGACGACGCTATCGCTATCGTGTTATTTTAGTGGATGTTAAGAAAAAAATCCCTATGTAGAGAGGCGAATTAATTTCCTAATTAAATTCCACGTCGACGTAGATATTATATTAAGCCATGAAATACTAGATTACAGCCATGAAATACACCCACTCCATTCCCATGAATAACAATTCATGGAATGGAGTGGGTGAATAACAAGAAAAATTTTAAATCGCTTGAAACAAATGTCCTGGAAAACCATTAAAAAAACGTTTGTTGGAAAAAAAAAAAGAATTATACATATTTGCAAAATGGTTTATTATTACTTATTTGAAAAAAAGAAAAAAGCAACGCTATGTGAATATAATGTACTCATTCAGGGGTTGAATACACAAGACTGGGAGAAATTCGCTTCTAAAAATAACGAGAAGTAATATAAAATATCTTTCCCCTTTAAAAGAAATGTAGCTTCGGAAAACGGAAAGGAAAGATACAACGTTAAAAATGTAACAGAATGTGACATGAACTCGGGTAAATATATATTAATTCAACAATCTCCTTTCAAGACGACAAGGACAGTACAAAACTTTGGAAAGCTACTCTAAGTATGTACACTCCTTGAAAATGAGTGAAGTTCCCTTAAGGTAAAAAAAAACAGAAATTATCGTTACGTTGAAAAATTAAATTTATGAATTATATGCAACTGACTTTTGTGAAAAATACCTCGCAATATTGTAAAATGAAAGAGGGGGCTATTCGATTACACATTCCGCACGAAACAGACAGCTTCAAGCACACGCTCGTACGTGGCAAAATTGGTCCGGTCGATAGAGAGCTCAGCTCCCACGCCGACGGCCCTGGTTCGTATCCACCCAGATCCAAACGGGTGTTTTTCCGGTCTGTTGAGAAAATTTCCCCAGCGCATTGCTATAATTCACAAGTTTCATAAGGGTAGAAAAATAAAGGTGTAGCTTTGGGGAACTGCGGTTATCCTTAATTTTGTTTTTTTATGGCTACTACTGGGAAACTGGCGGACAAGATTCGGTCGGCAAGCCACCAGTTACGTCACGTGGTTGCCGGTTGCCACTACCGGCAAACTAGCGGACCACATAAGGCTAGCCATCATTTCTGGCACGTGTTTGCAGGGCCGCTGAAAGGCCATTTGTGGCAGCTACTGCCTGTGATGGACAACTGATGTTCCTGTTGTGGCATATGACACCTGATGAGGTGCCAACTGTTGGCCTGAACTGCTGGCCCTTCTGTTGGCCGCCCGGACATTTTATTGACGGTTCGGCAGCGGCAACACAGTGCTGGGCTATTGCTGGCAGTGCTGGCTCCCAGCAATGGCCCAGTGATGGCCCAGCAAGACTGTTTTGCTGGGTAATAGCTCATTTAAGATGTTCGATTGCTGAAGGATATTTTATTTAGTGGGAAAGTACAATGAATACGTTCTACACTTTTAGAAAGATCCCTTCAAATTGGCATAATTGAAAGCGTCACTGATGTCTTAGTAACAAAGTGTGGAAGTAAACGATCAACGCATATTAATTCTTCCAGGATTAAACTGAAAGATGCTTACACACAATAGAATATTTGTGCATACCAACTGTCATTAATTAGTTTTTATCGCAATCCTTTCCGCACGATTTAAGATGACTGTAGATGTTGCAGTTTCACCCTTTAGTCATGTCATGAAAGTTCTTTGATATGTAATATATCAGCTTAGAAAAACACCAAATAACCAGGAACTCTGCTGACACACTGTGTTTATAGCAACGTTTACCAGTTTATTCTAATCAAAATCGTTCTGTTACAGCTTATTTAAACTTTACCTGCCGTTTAGATCTGTTTTATGGGAATATTTTAACGTCATTTCTGGTAAATCATGAAACACGAATATTTCTTTTTCATTCGAAGCGTTTTCCTTAATTGTTTAAGCTTCTAATGCAATGACAGATAAATTGCAAAGTTTCTGAACTTACACCATAGGTGCGTAATGGCAGAACATATCTTGAGCTGTATCCTTTAACACATTAGCGTACATCAGTTGGAAGTTTAATTGCCGCAATCCGTCAGCCTTGGTACCAGTTCAAAAGATTTCTCACCCATACAGCTTCACGCGAGCATGAGAACACATGATTTGTGCGTTTGTAGAGTCTGAGAGCTTTATATTCTGCCTATTCAAACCACGTTAAATTCCTGAGCATAAATTAGAGAACGTCACAGAATCTAATAAATGGAGTTTGAATTAATTCCTCGGGCAAATTCAAGAGAAGTATCGATCTTATACTCTTCCAACTTATCACAATGACGTATCACGTCTGTGAGCTCTTATTGAGCTTGTTGATGGCCTTAAGGAGAATCAAATATGGCCATTTTTCAAACTATTCATTTGCTCTGTGGCACTAATGATCTCGGCACACCTTTCTTTGCGGATTGTACGTTCCCTGAGAGAACTGAAAAAGATGTTCGGCAAAGTCGATTTTATTCTTTTACATCTTCATACCAGCCGTATTTGAAATTCTAGCGCTCCGCGCTTGGAAGAAAAGAACCACAAATATTTATGTATGTTAACAAAAGTTCTGATTGATGACAGTAGACTTCTCTCTCTTTATGAAAAAACTTCCTTGGATGAAATTTGCGCCGATTCATTACTTGGATTTTATAGAAAGTCTTTCACACGAGACCAACATCGATAGACAAGTCTCACTATATAAGAAGAACCTTTTATATGAGCCTATTCCTCCGCAAATCGAAAATTTCCTAAATTTAAATATGCAAAGCCTTCATCATCTCGGGCACCTAGTTTTCCGCAAAAATATTCAAACGAATGCCTTCCCTTTCCGTTTGTGTTTCAAACTGTGAAACATTTATCATAACAAATGAAGAATTAAGATGACAGATAGATAAATAAATAGATAGATAGATTTATTTGTGCACCCTTAGTTTTCCGCAGAAATACTGAAAGACATACCGTCCATTTCCTTATAGAGAGCACGTCACAAGGTCGACAAAACAGAGATATATGCGGTCTGCCAGGACAGATGAGCCATAGTGCGTAACTTGAGCACAATGGACAGGGGTAGTGATTTCACGGACGTTCAAAAAAGAATGATCATCGGCTATCATGCCCAGTGAGGAAGCACATCAGAAACGGCTGATGTCGTGGGCTGTTTGAGAGCTGCTGTACTAAGGATGTACCAAAAATGGACCGCTGGCACACCGAGTACTTGCCGACGTCATAACTGTGGAGCCCAAAAGGCCATCAACTCCAGAGGAGAATGTCGCCTCTGTCGACTGGTAAAATGCAATCGACGCGCAACAGTGCAGCAATTGACAAGGCAAATGAACGCTAGGGTACCCAAGTACATGTCACCGATAACAGTAGAGCGAACCCTGTTACACATGGGTCCCCGGAGTCGACGCTGCATCAAGGCGCCATGTTAACCCAGTTCCATCGTCAACAACGCTTGCAGTTCGCGTAAGATTACCGTTATTAGGCAGTGGAAGAGTGGGAAAAGGTTGCCTTCGACGAATCGCTGTTTCTGCACCACAGAAGTGACTGGCAGTGGCGGATACGGCGTTAGACACACGAGAATCAACACCCGGATACGCTTGTAGGTCACGTATGGGCCGGCGGTGGCTGTGTGCATGTCTGTGGGATGTTTCCCTGGTATGACCTAGGGCAGCTGGTGCAACTGGATGGGTCCCTGAACTCCAATGGCTATCTGTCCATCCTTCCTGAAAACATGCATCCCTTCATGTTGGACATTTATCCAGGTGGTGATGTCTACCGACGGAAAATGCGCCGTCCCACGTCGCTAATGTGGTGCGTGACTGGTTCCAGGAATACGTCAGCAATGTCTCCGCTCTCCTTTGGCCAGCGAAATCGCTCGACTTCAACCCTATAGATCATTTTTGGAATTATTTGGATCGAATGGTTCGACGTGCCGACCCACAACCACGTCACCTCTGGTATCTCCGTGCTCTGCTGAAGTTCGAATGGGCACGTATTCCTCGGGCAACCTTCCAGGGCCCCATTGCGTTCATGCAACGCCGTCTCGCGGCTGTCATCCGGGCAAAGGGTGATAATTCCATTTATTAGGTAGGTTGTCATATTAATCTCATACGACTGTGTATTTAGGTATATATGTATATATAAATTTAAAAAAACATAGTACATTAGAATAATTGAAAATCCAAAATAAGTTAAGAAAATTCTGCTTCGAATTTACAAATAAAAATTATTGAAATAATAAAATTGTTTTTATTCGTAAATTCGATGCACACTTTTCCTAGTTTATTTTGGATTTGCAATTACTGAAATGCATTTTAATATTTTTGTGAAAAACCCAATGCCCAAAGTGAAGAAGGCTTTGCTCGTGTAATTTCAGATAACTTTTTATTTGCGAAGGTATAGCCTGATGTAAAATATTTATACACGAAGGGAAGTCAGTAAATAAGCGATAAACTGTTGTTTAAAAAATACTAAATGTGATACGAACTTAAAAAAAAAACATTTATTATTACCTTTATAAGTTCCGCCTTATTTTTCAACATTATTTCCACCGATATTGATACACTTTTCCCATCACTTTACCAGTGTACCGAAACTTGCAGCATGAAAAAAGTATTGGCTCTTCTGTCTCAACCATACGCAATCCACGTTCAACCTTTTCATCATCAGCGAAGCGTTTGCCGCCAAGTTGAATTTCTATCGGACCAAACAGGTCGAAACCGCTCAGGACTGTATGGGTAATGTTAAAGAATTTTCCAGCTTACTTGTTCAGTTTTCTGCTGTGTTAATCGAGCAGTATGAGGTCTGGAGTTGTCGTGATGGAGCAGTATATATGATGGCTCATCACGGCAACTCCATGATGCCTCACCAGGTCGGATTGCAGTGTAATTGGTTAGTATGTGTCGAGAGTTGTGTGATGCAAATCATAGCAGTTGCAAACCAATCGCGTGAAAGGTGAGGGAGATAAAAGAGGAAATCAGATCGGCCTATCTAAGTCTGATCGCGCTTACCTGGGCTTGTAGAGCCCTGAATCGGAGTGATCTCGGTAAGTAACGCACTTGTCAGGAGTCAGAATGCATGGGCGACGTCATAGGGAAACCTGTTATCACATGGGCATCTTTACCACAGCCTCTATTATACAGTATCCCTGATGTACGGCTAGTTGGTCCCTGCTTCGCATAGGGGCCGAAAAACTTCGGGACGCGACAGCTATCGGCCGGTGTGTCGACAGTGTTTGGAGAATGGTAACGTGCTTCAAAGTAAGGAGGCTGGTAACGTGCTTCAAAGTAAGGAGACTGGTAACGTGCTTCAAAGTAAGGAGACTGGTGTACGTACGCGGGCATCCAAACTCCTCGATCGTCACAATCAACGAAAATGCGTAGCAGCCTCAAAATCCAAAGTGGACGGTACTTAACGAACTGTACAGGTAGCTATGTTCACCCCCATATCGACACAGACTGTGAGTCGTAGATTAGCTAGGACACGCCTGCGTTCTTGCCAGCCATTGTGACGACTGGCACATACTGCAGCAAATCGCCGCGCAAAGTTGCAGTAGCGCCGTAACCGATATGCAAGGCCGTACGAATGGAAACACGTCGTATTCAATGACGAGTCTCGCTTCAGTCACAGCTCCCATTGAGAGTATGGGAACGACATGATCATCGGGAGGAAATCGCAGCGATCCATGAACTTTATATGGTTCCTCAACCGGGAGTCATTGTTAGGGGTTCTATCAATTTCAACAGCTGCTCACTGCGCATACGCATAGTGGGTACAATAATATTACAGCAATACGACGATGATGTACTGCAGTTCGTTTGATTGCGGTATAACCGTGGTATCCCTGATGCCCAGTTTCAACAAGATAACGCCCGCCGCACGTTGCCGACATCAGCAAGCAGAGCCTGCAAGGTGGCCAGATGCTACCCTTGCCAGTTCGAAATCTGCAGACTTCTCCCCAATAGAGAATGTTTGCGACGTCATTAGCAGGACAGAGTCCTTTCCAGCAGAAACAGCTCCATATAATCATATATCACTCTATAAACCTGACTGTAAGCACATTGCACTGTCCATGCAACAGTGTGTCCAAACAAACGACACGCCCAAAGGCGTCCATTCAAACAAAGAGTGAGAATTCTGATTTGTCACTCAACACAATCCTCGTCCATACTTCTGTTGCCCAAGAACGGCCCGCGAGATTAAACTGCAATCGTTATCTGGTATTCCTGGTTTGCGCAGCTGACCTTACATGGTGACTGCAAGCATGCAGTTCCCGATGGATTGTTCTGATGCAAATAGTTGTTCCGGTGGCTTGTTCGAAGTATCAGGCTGACTCTGTGGCAGAGGAGGTGAGTTCGTATGGCATGATCACTCAGTTTCTACGGCCTTTCAGAACACATCTTTGCTCTAGGGGTACCATCTGGTTTCTGTTGATGAAGAAAATCAGCGGCACTTGATTTTGGGAAACGCAGCAGAGCAGCACTTAGGTGGCATCCAGCCACCATGTCGCTTCCAAGATAAATCATATCAGCACTCCGAGGCATAGTCACTTCCCATGTGGTCTGGCAGGTGTTCTAACGCTCCTCTTTATACACCGCACGCAACACACCCTCGCGTGTGAGACTGGTTCTCAAACCCACGTTTATTTGCATATGTGGAAGTATCCAAATACTTTTTTCTATTGAATATATTGTATGCAGAAAAGCATAGGAAGATCTCACATCTATCTAAAATATTTTTCTCAAGTAGGCAATTCCCAGTAGCAAAAGGTTCGCTACGAATTCGTACCCTCAACATGTTCACTGCTATATTTTAAGCATCCCCAAAGATTTTTTACGGAGGTTTACTTAACGGCACTGTGCTACATGTCTTTGCACTGTGGGCATCCAAAATACCTTTACATGAAATTGGCTACCCATTTATCAAAGCTGATATCGATCGCAAGATTCATTTCCGCAAATTAACATTTTAAATAAGCTATCACATTACGTTCTTTAAAATGCATCTGTGTCAGAAAAAAGTACTTTTTCAAAAAATCTAAATTTGCCTCGAGGTAAATTAAAATCATTGGTTTGGCGAATTGGTTTTTGGCTTATATAAACACAGCTTCTAACTTTCTGCGTATTTCATGCTTTAGAAGCCATAAGTATACAGAGTGTGCATTAAAAATTTTACAGGACGTACTGAGTTTATAAAGAATATTTTAAGAAGCAGTCTATATTTACACTATACAGAGCCTGATTAACTCATCTGGCAATTAATCGATTACAAATCTTTTAAATACACTGACGGAAAAAAAGATCCCAACACCAAGAAGGGGTTGTGTTAGATAAACGACAGTTGGTAGGCTGTGAGAGTACATCTGTAACATGACGTCTATGAAATTTTCGCACTCGGCGCATACGTGTGGCGCTAGTAGCGCCCCTCGGAACATGCAAAACAGGTTTGCTGTAAATACGCGCTGTAACGTTCGTGAGCGTTAGTTATCGTTGAGATTCGACGTAGAGTGTTGATGCTAGTCAAGAATGCCTTTAAGAAGACGAAGAAGCCATTATCAACAGCTCACGGAGTTTGAACGAGGTCGTGTAATAGGGCTACGAGAAGGTGGATTTTCTTTCCTCAATATTGCAGAACGACTTGGCAGGAATGTAGTCACTGTGCATGATTGTTGGCAGCGGTGGTCAAGGGAACGTACTGCCTCAAGAAGACCGGGTTCCGGCCGGCCACGTGGTACTACTGAGAGGGAAGACCGCCGAGTACGGCGTATGGCCGTTACGCATCGTACCGCGTCTTCGGCTGCAATTCGAGCTGCAGTTGCCACCACAGTGACACAACGAACTGTTACAAATCGGTTACTTGAAGGACAGCTCCGAGCCAGACGCCCTGTAGCGTGCATTCCACTTACTCCAAACCACTGCCGTTTGCGACGTCAGTGGTGTCAAGCTAGAGCTCATTGGAGGACGGAGTGGAGATCTGTTGTGTTTTCTGATGAAAGTTGGTTCTGCCTGGGTGCCAGTGATGGCCGTGTGTTGGTTAGAAGGAGGCCAGGTGAGCGCCTGCAACCAACCTGTATGCGGCCAAGACACACTGGACCTACACCTGGAGTTATTGTCTGGGAAGCAATTCCCTATGACAGCAGGAGCACTCTCGTGGTTATCCCACGCACCCTGACGGCACAGTTGTACGTCGGTCTGGTGATTCAACCTGTTGTGCTGCCATTCGTGAACAGCATTCCAGGTGGTGTTTTCCAACAGGATAACGCTCGCCCGCATACCGCTGTTGTAACCCAACATGCTCTACAGAGTGTCGACAGGTTGCCGTGGCCTGCTAGATCACCAGATCTTTCACCAATCGAGCACGTATGGGGCATCATTGGACGACAACTCCAGAGTCACCCCCGACCAGCATTAACCGTTCCTGTATTGACCGATCAAGTGCAACAGGCATGGATCTCCATCCCACAAACTGACATCCAGCACCTGTACGACACAATGCATGAACGTTTGAGTGCTTGCATTCAACATTTTCGGGGGGGTTACAATAGTTATTAATGTACCAGCATTTCACATTTAAAATGGCTCTTCTCGCGCTTACAATAAGCTGTGATCTTGAAACCTTAATCGATTAAATATGTTACCTATACAAATTTATTGCCGCCACTATTTTTTCGTGCTGTTGGGATTTTTTTCCGTCAGTGTATGTTCTACAATAATAAGGGGCTTATTTTTTTCCAGTATAATAACTGTTATAGTTATTCCAAGCAAGTGGAGATTTGCTGTGCAAGAATTAGAAAACGGATAGGTACTGTTTGTTTGAACAGCCCCAAATGACGCGACAACGGTTGGTGCAATCCGTCATTTGGATAATTTTGTCTTTATATATTATATATGCAATAGAGTTATTGTAATTATTTCCTTCCTCCGGAAGATGATGGCAACTTGTACATTCATGATTCGTCTTTTATAAAAAAAAAATGCGAAATTTTGAAGCTTTTAACTGATTCCGTAAAACATTTGCAACCGTCTTGTACTCAAGTATTTTCGGGTTAATGTGAGCTAGGAATAGCAAAACTTGAACACTGAAATTTATCCATTCGTGAAAAAAGGAAACGTGGCAACACTTAGAAAACATTTTAAGGCTTTTCACAATTTTAATAGCATTGCGATGTGCAAATTATGGCCGACTTTCTTATTCTAAGAGCTGAAAATATTCGCATTAAATACTCACAGCTCATCAAGAAAGAGGAAATTCAAACAAAGAAAAACAAGCAGGTTTCTATGCATTACTGAATTATTTGGTAATTTGAAATAATTTCTCTGATGCAAAATAACATTTTTGCTGATGAGCTAAGAATGATAAAGTTTGAACCACTGTTATACATACCTCACGAAGACAGGAAAATCAGCGACAGCCGGGAAAATTTTTCACCATATTAAACACCTAAGAAAAAAAAGTACGAGGTTCGAAATAGGCCAATATGTTTTGGGTTCATCACGTCGGTTTGTCAAAAGAACAGCGAAAGGTATGAAAACCGAAATTTGCAGTTGGCTGGGCTCGAACTCGCATCCTTCTTCCTTCTGTTCCGGCGCCCAATTCTTCCCCAATTAGATCAAACCTACAAGAGGATACGACTGCTACTTGCCGTCATGAAACGTGCATCACCTCTGTAGTACTTTATTGTTATTTCTCTTCTTTACGTAGGTACGTCACATATACGTAGGTACATCACAAAGGGCTCTCAAGCTGCAGTTATGAAAACAACTATCGAAAATCAATGATTTGTTTGTCTTTCTAAACAGCTAAAGAAAAAGAATCGAAGTTTTGATACATGTAGGCGATGCTTTGTTTCAGCACGTTGTTTCT
This sequence comes from Macrothele yani, assembly GCA_039090855.1. Classification (NCBI taxonomy): domain Eukaryota; kingdom Metazoa; phylum Arthropoda; class Arachnida; order Araneae; family Macrothelidae; genus Macrothele; species Macrothele yani. The sequence goes on from CM077015.1 coordinate 65,546,266, forward strand.
ATTTCTCTTATTTTAAGGGGGTTTAACGACTGCCGTGGGCAACTCTAAGGGCTGTGATCAGTCTCTCGCCCCAAAGTTGTGGCCACTGGTTCCGGTAGAGGGCTCGCCTTTCCCTGCAGCGCGTTCCGTGAGGCCGGCTGACCACCAATACCTCGTCTGGAGCTCAATGTAGGTACCTCTCAGATGAACGGTCAGGAGTCAGCGCTTGGACCACTATGTAATCGGTGCAGTACGTTGTTTAGTATGGAAAGAAACCAAAACAAAGCGTTGAAATTCATGGTGTTTAATGCAGAACATAAAACGGTAAAACATTGAATATACTGTAAAAACACAAGTTTGTTCGTGACGCAGGCCGAAGCCGCGCCACCTCATCCCGTAGTAAGTAGCTTTCAGAACTAAGCTACACGGACGGGATGTATTGCTGCAGATTTGTCGTCCTGACTCGTGCTTTACCTGTGTAGTACGTCACAAAACCAAATTTTATCTCAATGGATAATATTCTCTAACTCTATGAGCGTACTTCAACCAAAGGGTGTCATAAAATTTCTGCGCTCGCCGAACAGAAATGTTTCCACAGCTGTCAGCTTTTGCGAAACTACGGCAAAGCAATTCCTTTCCCCTAACAACTCAGCAGTATTGACCATAGAACTGTTACTAGTGATAAGCCTCTCCTTTCGGGTCTTCTATTACTTGCTCCATGACCCACGACATTATGGGCAAGAGCTAGTTCCCCCTAACACTAACATCATGTAGCTGATTAGAAATAAGTGACTCAAACATTTTCTATCTTCTTTCTTACGCTCGTCGTCATTCCCTTTTAGAAGGTAATTAGTCAGGCAGGATTAGTACCCGTATATCAATCATCCCCCTAAATGACCACTTTGAACAAGTTAGTAAAATCATGCATTGCATTGATTATGATAAGCTCTCCAACATACCAGAAATCATACTCAAGTTATGAGGATAATGGCTGTGGAATAAATCTCGCTCCTGTGCCTTGACCTTTTACCCCATTTCGATTATATTAAACAGAATTGGTTCAGTATACATCCGGAACAACATACCAACGTTTTGTCACTATAGAAATATTTTTAGTGAAGTTATGAGGATAATGGCTGTGAAATAGATCTCTCTCCTGTGCCCTGACCTTTGACCTCGTTTCGATGATATTAAACAGAACCGGTTCAGTACATCTCCGGAACAACATGATGACGTTTCGTCGCAATTGAAGCCTTTTTACGAAGTAAGTTATGACGCATAAGGGCGATGTAATGAATCCCACTCCTATGTCCTGACCTTTGACCCCATTTCGTCCATTTTCAATAAGGTTTCTTTTCAGGTTGTCCCCTACCACATGCTAAAATTTCATCGAAATCGAACCATTTTTACACGAGTTATCGTGCGGACGGGCAGACAGACGGACAAAGCTGGAGCATATACACTTCTTCAACCTACGGTTGGAAAGCGTAAATAACGAGGCTAAGGGAAAAGCAACGCCATCTTATGTAAAGGTGCACTTGTTCCAGTGGATTCTTAGCGAATAATTTGAAAGGATTTCAGCCTATTTTGTTAGCCAAGAGTTAATTCGTTCCTGCCGGTTAAACCGCTAAAAGCAGCATTTGGATGTTTCTGAAATTATATATGTTCGGAAACTTTTAGTTGAGCCGTTATCGAATTTACTACCATAACTGTGTTCGAAATCCGAATAACCTATTGCATCGTTTTTTTGGTTTTGCGACATCCATTATTAGCAAGAACGATGATTCTCAGCCTCAGGTGCTCATTAAACTTCAAAGGACAAAACAGAGAATCGATAAGCAAAGCAATTCGAAATTTTCCACTTCACTTGTTTGTAATTTGAAAGTCTTTCTCAATATCAATGCATTACCGGTATTTAAAGAATTAACTTACGAGTAAAAGGCATGCATAGTTTTAGTACAAGTGGTACTGATCACATCAACTTTACTTTCAGTACATGAAAATCCGATACAACGAGATAGACGTTTCGGGTAAGATTTATTAGAAACAAAAATGCGTTCTTTAATGTAAGTCTGACTTGCTAATTTTTTCCTTTTGTTAAATCGACCGTCTTCCAACTATATAGATAAGTAAACTGAAAAGCAATATGTTTATCTGAAGACACTTTTGAGACAAAAGCACTCTCTCTTCATTTCATAAGGTTAGCATATTAAAATGCTTTCTTGTTTGACGCATCTCACTTATAGCTTCTCACTGTTTTCAGCCCGAAATTGCTTATTTATTTATTTCATTCTTCTAATTTTTCCGCATTAACATATACACTTATACAATAAAAATGATCACAGTCACAATTGTAATACAAATAGTAATAATTATGCAGACATAAAAACGATCCTTACAGTGCTAACTCGAGATGAACGAACATAGGACAAAAAACTAAGAAACAGTAACATGAGACGTGTCTGCTTGTAGAAGATAAACCTAAAATAAATTTCTGCACTGTCCGATTACGGGTCAGCCTTCCCCGAATAAAACAGAGAAAGAAGATCGGAATAAACTAGCATTTGACAGACCATTGCTCTAGCAGTTATTCCTTTTGTAGATCCGCAAGCAAAAACAGTTCCAGAAATTATCTGAATTCAGACAATAGTTAAATATTGATCACTACATAATACTTAGTTCTAGAGGGCGAGGCAATCTGAGTCCACGCAACGTCAATCCAAGGAGGACATCCTGTGCTGAAATCTGCTTAAATTCACCCTTCCAAGATTTGATTTACAGAAGCACAATGTTTGTGGTACATCATAAACTAATCGACCTTGCATAATGCATTTCCTTCAGCAGCAATGATATTCTTCCCGCCACGCTGACCACTTCCACATAAATAACTAAAAATCACATAGGCTTCTTTTCTAACGCAATGAGACATCTTAATGCGCTCTTCAGTATTCAGCACATTCTTCCTTTTTTACGACGGACAGGTGTTTTGGTGTTCCTCGTGCTTAAGGAAGCGCTCTGCCTTTCGCTAAGGGTGCAAAGTGTACCGTCACCTACGGCCTATAACGGCGTTACGATTTCCAGGGTTTAGCTATCCCCCATGAGCACCTAAAGTTAAAAAGCAGTCGCCACAATCTAAGTTAGAGTCACTGGTTCTAGCGAAATGACATAATGATCTTAACACCATCCATGCATCATCTAGGAGTGTCACCCAGACACAACCCGGACGATTAGCCACAAGCCTGCGTCTCAGTGCGTCAGGCCAGTAGAAGGGCTGCAGCCCATTGTCCAATTGTGTTACGCAGATACACAAGTAAAACGAAGTATTAGGGTAGTTATCGTCAGAAATATATCTGACAATAGTTAAATATTTATCACTACATAATATTTAGAATATAATTACGAAAATTCTACTTCCGGTCATAAATTTTGGAATGACTTTCTGGTATTTCGAAACCATTAAATATTACATAAAATCTCTTTGTTCTGATGAGGGGATGCAGTAGCAAGACTAACTAACTCTATCTTTGAACTGCAGCAATTGTATATTGTTACATCTTTAGTTTAGCGTTACTGAATTCGGCAAGATCTCCGACGGCTCCAAGTGCTTTCATGTTGCTGAAGCTTTTCAGCTGAGACATGCTGTTCTCATCCGGCATTTCTATTTTTATTGAAACTTGACAAGACTCTAACATACCCTTCAGGATTTTCTTTCCTCACATATACGTCGTTTTCACTCCCGAGGCTTTTAGGAATGTTGTCTTTTTGACCAATTTCAAAACGATTTTTATGTACTTCACGCTTACAGGTCCGTTATGCACTTAAAAACGAAGAGTTTATCCTGAAAAAGGAAGGGAAAAAAGCGGATTATTATCTATATTTAGAGGATTCCAAAACTTCGGCTCACCACAAAATCGCATCTACGAAATGCATGCTTCGAAAAAAAGCTTGTATGTCAAAGATCAAAGGCAGAAGTGTGAGTTTCATGCAAGTTACTCCATAAGAGCTGTTTTTTTTTCTTTTCTTTTAAGACCTGATTCTAAATTTATAATTCATTCGGAGCTCGTTTAATTTGAAAATCGCGTATGTAAAATATAGCGTATTTTTCAATTTAGAATTAGTTCCAGAACTGCAATGGCAGCCCTTTCAAATATTTTTTCATTAGTACACGTTCAAGAACATCCCGTTCTTTCTCACTAATTCGACAGCACAGTGGTCAATTGAAATTTATTTCAGGACAAGGGACTAATTGTAGTGGTTTAAGTTCGCCATTTCTTTAACCGTGTGTCAACCAAATTTTCATACACATACGTTTTCTTTACTCTGTCCTTAATTTGAAATTTACTGTAAAGTATCGCCAAATGAAGTAACTTTTTTTTTAATTTAACTTTCCTGTGTAGTATCATTAAAACATTATTTTTGTTTTCATTGGTTGATACTTTCTCGAAGGAATCATCGGTAAAAAACTCAATTTAAGTAATCGTTCAAACTAAATGAATTGTGCTAGGCGAGAATGATTCTTAATAACTTCTGGCATATGTATCATAATGGAGTCTCGAAAACAGGAAAAAAAATTATGGCAATAAATAATTCGATTCAATCGATAGCGTGACTCAGAAGTAAGTGATTTCTGCCGTATTTTACAGAAATGTCTGTAACGTACCAGGAGATGTGACGTACCTGCCCGAAGGACGCACACGACATAAAGGCAGATAGGAATCAGAATAAAACGTCCGCGTAGCTTAATTGGTAGAGCAACTTATTCTGGAATGAGTGGACCCGGGTTCGAATCCTGGCGCGGATAAAAATGACGGAGAAATTCACTCCGTTATATGTCTTAACTGCACAGTTTTAGATTGTTTTGTTATGGCTTAACACTTGGAAAATTGCACAAATTACACATTTTGTGCTTATTGTTGCTAATTAATACCATTCCATAGTTCTTGAAAGGTCGTATCTGTACCCTTTTAAACACTTGAACTGTGTGAGAATCAAGAATTTGGTATAGAAATTGTGTTTCTATTCGTAAGCGCTTGAAGTCGTGTAGCTTATTTCACAATTCTTTCTGATTTCGTCAGATGGATCAAATAAGTAAATTGACTGTGTGTTTCGTTATATTAATAAACCATGATTTCATTGCTGATATTTTAGCACATCTATCTTTAAAGTATATACCATTACCTTGACAGTTTCGAGTTATTGATGAACCGCATTGCATTTTTCTTATTACTTAAACGCTTTATTTATGTTACAGATGAAATTGAGGACGATGATACTTCTCATGAAGATGAAGAATTTTCTAGAGAAACAAAACGTAAGTGTAATTTATATTCCCTGATTGTTGATTCATGAATTAAAGAGTTCCTCACCTTAAACATTTGCAGAAAAAAAAATGTGTGTACTCGAAATTTCCAACATCTGAGTTTCTATGCTAAAACGAGCTGCATACTCGTATTTTAGCACAGCATGCAGTTCTGCTTATTCAATCATAAAGGTGACCCTCGTGCTTCCAAAAAACAATGTTAGAAAGCTCAATTCACTTTAGATTTTAAGCATTTGTATTTTATTATGAAATTAACACAACTTCTCTGGTTGCAGTTCAGCAATATTTAAAAATCGAAATATGTATATTTGTAGCCAGTACAGTTTCAATGTTCAGTACATGAATTCTAATTTTAGTGCTGATAATAGTCGAAATACGCTTAAAACGCGCTCGTTAAGAATAGTTATAAAAGGAGACCATCTACAAAAAGAAAACAATTGCAGTTTCGTCGCTAAGAATGTAGCAGACACAAATAAATGCATATTTCTGATCATTATAATTTTTCCTTTCAAAATTTCTTATTGATTCAACAAGCAGTGAAAAACATCTGCTGAAATACCAGTTGTTATAACTACGAAGAAGTTGCATAATTCTGAGAAGTCACAGTCAAATATTAAAAAATGCGATCGTTCGCAACTGTTTTAAAGAACAGACATGCGATTTTCAAAATCGTTTATATTTATTTAGTTACGTTGTGGAAATTGAGGATTACAGACTCATTATTTTTTCTGCGAAAAATTCCGAAAGCCTTTGGCGTATTTAAAATGTGATGTTGGGAGTGAATGTATTTTTTTTCTTGATTAGAAGACAACATGGTGAGTTATGAGAAAATTGCCGTAGGACTTGCAGTTTTTCTACAAGTATCATCAAAAGGAAGAATTTTTGTTTCAGAGATAGTGCAAAGCTGTACAAGATTTTGCAAAAAAAAAAAAATACTAAAATTTAAAACATTGAGGTGAAAAAAGGATCAAGGTAAACTGGCAACTCTGCAAATAGATCAAATCACTATCTTTCTGAACGTAAGAATGATGTTTCATACCTCACATTGAGCTCATAAGCCCATTAGCTAAGATAACTCGATCTTACAAAAACATTGGTGCAAAATGCGATGATTCTACACAGTGTATGCAGTCCTAACTAAATAGAGACAAATGAAGAGAAAAATCTCTGTCTACGATAAAGCATTTTCTTTTAATAACAAAATGTGTTTACAAACCCACGGTTGAGTTATACTGCAAGAACGTGCCCATAAATTGATTCATTTCTGCATAATTCACATTTAATCATGTGCAATTCATGGTAAAAATTGTTTGCTTTCGTCACTGCTGATTCTCTCCAAGCATATTAAAATGCTTTAGGGTGAAGCTAATAATGCTTACGAATACAAATTTCTGCGTTACGTCTTTATGATATTGAAAGATATCTAGTTCATTATTCATTTAAGCCTATATTTGTTAATATTCGGCACCGCATTGTTGGTATGATTCTCTCTGGGAGATAAATAGTTATGGTGTGTAATTTGAGTATATGCTCTCTTGCGATTGTCACTCTCTTTTCATTAATACAAAGCATCAGATAAATATCCATGCATCTTGTGTCTTCCTTTCTTATTGAAACTTCTCCCTAAAGAGGAGTTCCGCTGCTTTTCCTTGAAGTGTTGAATTTGCATATCCTGATTATTTCATATACTGAATTTGTTATTCGACAAAGACAAGTCTTCGAAATGCGTTAATTTTCGAGCAGGTAGGGCATAGTGGGACTTACTTAAATCTAATTCGATCCTTTAACATTCTATTATGTGTTTTCCCCATAATAAATGTCTTCGAAACAATGAGCGTTTTTACCGAACTAATAACACTTCTTAGCAAAGTTATTTTAATAACGAAAGAGACCGCGTTCCAGTAAATGCCGAAATTAACATCTTTTCTCTTAAAGAATCCAGCTGGGACTGCAAAAGATAGAATTTGCGATGCAAATTCAGTATTCCTTTGTATCCTAATCACAATTAGTTCAATTTCATGCCCTCAGTATCATGGAATATGTAGAGTAAAGTCGTTACTAGGTAAAAGTTGTTAAAACGATATGTGAAAGAGGGAAAAACAGAATGAGGTCCAGTATGAAAGAAAGTAACATTTCCAAAGGGAATGAATCGGGTTGAGAAGTGAAATTCCTTTTTCTTAGAAACCTCGCTTTCCAGTTTGATCGAATAAATTCACAAAACACATTTAGTGATTCTAAAAGCACCAATAAGTAAATTGTTTAATGTTAAGGAATTTTTGAAATTACAATGCATATTTGCAAAAGCATTCAGCACGTTAAAAAGTATCATATCACAAACCTTAAACGAAAGGGAGATGCCCGAAATTCTTATAACTACTGCGTTTCAAAGAGATGGTCCTTTTGAAGTTAGAAACAAAAGGAACCTGTGTGAAAATTTCACAAAATGCGAGATTTCTTTTACGGACTCTTCCTGTGCAGATAAATAAAAGAATAAAACCGCGGATAGAACTGAAAGTTGTTTACACGCTGAAAATCATATTCAAATTACCTGTTCACTAAATTATATGAATTGTGTATTCTTTTGTAGACAATGGCGTTGAGCAATACTTCGAACTCTGATTACTTGAATCGCAGTATTATTTGGAGAAGCACAGTATTTCTAAAATTTTCCACTTTCACCTTGCAAGCTGTTAACTACTTCTATCAAAGGCAGTGGATCCGTTATACTTCAAATCCCATCTGAATGTGAGCCAAATAATTCTTTCCCGCTGGTAGCACAGTTTCTTCCTGCATTAAAAGAATTTTCACTTGCATTTATTGTTATTTCGTTTTTTGCCCTCACTACTGATACCATTTAAGCAAAGGCTAAATATGATTTCGCTTTGCATTAAAAATTGCTGAAACGTTTCGAAATTTAGTTAGTTTTGGAAGAGGATATTTTATACCTGATTGTTTACAGTACAAAACCGTGAGTAAGTCTCGTTAATTACACGCGAAATTTTAAAATCACGTTTGATTTCCTTTAACAGTAGAAAACTTTGTCAGCACATTTAATCAGTCAGCCTGCCTATGACTTATTAAGTACACTGCTGGACAATTGCTAAGGACGGATCATAAACGGCTATATAGCGCATAAAAAAGTAAGTGTGGTTGGATGCCAAGTGAAATAAAATAATGTCAGAATGCCAGGACATTACAAGAAAGACAATTTATTGTGCTCTGAAATCCAGAAGGCTTTGGAACGTGTTCAAGGGACAAACAGGCCATTTTGTGCAGAATACGTAAACGTGAAAACAATGCAATTACCGTCCGCAGGGGTTCCGGCGTAAGATGTCAATACGAGATATGGCCACCATGGAGGGCGATGCAAGATTCCACACGTCGTGTCATGCTTTGCACAACATTATCAAGCAGCTGTTGGGGTAATTTATCCCATTCCTCTGTCAATGCACGGATGAGGGTGTCCTTGTTTATTGGAGGGCATTGGCGACCAACAAGACTCCTCCCCAAAGCATCCCACACATTTTCAATGTGATTCAGATCTGGAGAACGTGCTGGCCATACGAGGCGCTGAATATCCTCGCTCTCAAGACACTCCTGGACAGCGACTGTTCAATGACATGTTGCGTTGTCGTCCATGAAAATGAATCTATCACCGACAGCACCACGGAACATGAGGTAGCAGAACATCATTAATGTATCGTTGGCCAGTCATAATCCCAGTTGGAAGCACATAGAGGGACGTACGGCCATTGATCATGATGCCAGCCCATACCATGACACTACATGTCGGATATCGGTCCCTTTCTTGTATGTTTGCTGGACAATATGCAGTACCACTATCACGCCAGATCAGTTGTCATCGACAATCAGACGATAGACTGTATCTACTCTCATCTGAGAAAAGGACAGCAGACCAGTCGTTATCAGTCCAATTGCGATGTTGATGGCACCATTGCAAACGGGCGGTACGGTGACTTCTGGACAATGGGATGCACACAACAGGAAGGCGGGCGTATAGTCCTCCTTCATGCAAACGTCTGGTGACAGTTTTTCGGGAGATCCGCTAGCCAGAAGCAGCCATAAACTGATTTGCTACCTCACTAGCTGTGCTGCGCTGGTGTCTTTTTGTTGATAGCACTATGTACCGATCTTCTGCAGGTGTCGTACTGCGAACACGACCTCCCTCGTGACGTTTGCTACACTCTCCATTTGTTTGAAATGATTTACAAAGCCTTGAAACAACACTGTGGCTGACGTCGAACTCCCTGGCAACATCTGTTATTGTTCGCCCTTCTTCAATCTTGCCAATAATACGGCCACGCGTAAAATCATCTAGGTGATGTTGGGAAGGCATACTGAAAATTGCAAGTTCGTCAATTGATTCTTTCCCTTTCAACTTTGCGTTTGAACAACAACGGTCAATACGCGTCAAATCCTTTATATCTCTTTTCAGCGCTATGACGTCACGAACAAGTTCGGCAATCCAAAATTTGCATACGCACAACACGTCTTACTGTATCCCGCACTTATGCTAATTTCCACATTTTCCTGCCATTCATTTTATGGTTGCTATCGTTGCTATTGTCATCCGTCCTTAACAATTGTCCGGCAGTGTATTAATGAAAGGGGATAGCTTGACATTTCGGGCAGTAATTTAATTTTCTATCAAAGCATTATCGTTTTACAAAGTTTCTTTTTGTTGTTCATTCATGTCACGCGCAACTTCAATGAATGAATGTTTCTGTGCTGAAAAAGATCAGATGACTGTTAAAATCTGTTGGAGCAAATAAACTAATCGCTGCAATTTCTGTAGATGAGTTCATAATAAAGCTCATTTTACGCGCTGCCTAGGAGACTGTTTTAATTTCCTACCAAACTTTAAACTTACCTATGGTTTATCATTCTTTTATGTGCAAGAGATTTTGCATATCTGCAAAAAAATCAAGTTGTTATACAACACTTAAACAAACTGTAAAGCTATATACACTGAAGAACAATTCGATTAGAGATACCTGTCTAGTAACACCACCTTTCGCGCTGATGAAGGCAGCGATTCGTCTCGGCATGGATTCGACAAGACACCGGAAGCGTTGGGAAGCCGTACGGATCCACGACCCCTGAACAAGCTTCCGCAGTTCACGAAGATTTGATGGTGGGAGGTCAGAGCCTCGAACATCTCTCTCGATGGCATCCCGGATGTGCTCGATGGGATTGAGGTCAGCTGACCTAGCTGGCCAAGGAAGCGAGGTCACGCGGTGGAATGTTCATCCAACCATTCAGATACAATTTGAGAGCAATGGCACGGTGCATTGTCATGTTGCAGGATGAAGTCCCTAGTGGGATGTTGAAGACGCAAAAACGGGAGCAAATGGTTGTCCAGGATATACGGGTAACGTTGACCTGTGAAGGACGATGTCACACGTACCAGGGGTCCCATTTCAGTCCACGTAAACAGTCCCCAGAGGAGAGTGCCACTAACACCAGCTTAAAGAGTACCCTGCTGGCAAGAAGGACCCATCGTTTCATGTGGATTTGCGCCGTACTCGAATCCTGCCATCCGCATGTACCAACGTGAATTTCGACTCATCAGTCCAGGCAACATTTTTCCACATGTCTAGAGTCTAGTGCCGATGTTCCCGCGCCCATGCTAATCTTTGCACCCTGTGATGTGCGCTCAGCAGCTGCACCCTCGTGGGACGATGGCATCTGTACCCCATAGCTAGAAGATGGTTCTGGATGGTGTGGCTGTTTACACGTTTTTGTGCACCAGCGTTAAATTCCCGAGTGATTTCTTGCACTGTGGCCCGTCTGTCCGCTGTTACAATGCAAGCTAGCCGACGATTACCCCGCTCATCCACACGCTGTTGTCCACGGCATTTGGCCCTTGCAAGGATGGTTTTACCGGATTCGTTGTACGCACGGTGCACCCATGTCACAGTGACTCATGAAACTCCCAGTGCCTGCACGACATCCGAGATGGAGTGACCCATTCGTCGGACTCCGACAATTTGCCCACGATTAAATGTGCTTAGATCCTTCGTCTTACCCACACTGGGTCCGACTCTTACTCATTCCCGTCGCATCACTCCTTATATTGTTGGATCGCTGCATACGTCATGTCGTTTCCGTTTACAGGGCCGCCCACAGCGCCACATTTGCATAACGCCAGCTGTCTCTAATTCAATTGCTCTTCAGTGTATATGTATCAAGTCAGGGGCCGACGGTAAGCAGACATTGCAGCAACTTACGGCAGTCATTTAAAATCTACATTAAAAAATTACATTGTTTATCATAACGTCGTAACTATCAGCAGTTATTCAGGGTTAAGTTAGCCTGTCAGAAAGTTTCAACTCACTTTCCACATATTCAGCTGCAGATCGAGAAATCCAGGTTTTGAAAGGGATAGTCACTAGCAGTTACTATAACAATAACTTCGGGACTCACTGGAAGCGAATACTCGAAACATTATGTAGAAAGTTTTCAACATACCTTCAGGATGTGGTGCATTTGTGTTTTGTATTTTATTTGTTGTAGTAAATTCCTAGTAACGAGTGATACATAATGTCATGTTTCAGGTTTGGCACTGGATGGGATCTGCAGCAGGAAAGGTAAGGCACCCTCGTGGGACGATGGCATCTGTACCCCATAGCTTGAAAATTGAGTCTTTTCTTCTAGTCGTTAGTCGGTTATCTAAGATATCTCAACGGTAGCATGTTATACTATTACGTGCAAAATCATCTGAAATGACGACGCATCAGCAATCGCAAATATGACAAAAATATGTACAGGAGGTGAGACACTTCGTATTAACACCAGAGCACCTGAGAGGGTTACGCAAAAGCATGCCAGGCAATAAGGGAATTATGACCACCTACCTAATACTTCGTAGGTCCTCCTTTCGCCCTCAGTACTGCAGCTATCCTACGTGGCATCGATTCAATCAGATACCGGAAGCAATTGGGAGGTATGGCCAACAAACCCGTGTGTAATGCGGCTTTCAATGCAGGTATAGAAGTGAATGTTGTATCCAGACGTCTGATATGACGTTTCATAGAGTCCTACAAGTGCCCTATGGGATTTATATCGGGAAGTTCTGAGGCCAATCAGCTGGAAGTCTGAACTGTGTTCCTGAAGCCATTCCAGAACATCATTGGACCTGTGGCTCCGCTCATTGTCATCTTAGGAGACACCGTCGCCTTTCGGAAAAACGTGCAACATTTCTGGTTGTACAGATTCAACGAATAAATCACGGGAGTGGCCACCAAGCATATGTTGTTACACATTCAACAGGGGTCCAATATCCTGCAAGGTGAGCATGCCCCACACCATACAACCGCCTCAGCCGGTTTGCATTGTGGAGGCCATGCAGGGTAGATCGAGTGCCTCATGCTGCTTCGGACAAATAGTTACAAGACCATCCACGGAGTCAAAAACGTGACTCGTCAGACCAACACACATTTTTTATAATCGTCCAATCTCCAACTTGCATGATATTTTCACCAGAGGAGTCATTTACGACGATTAACCGAAATTAAGGGAGGACGTAGTCGCTATCATCTGCTCTTATAGATCATACGTGATAGCGTTTGACACTTGGTCATTACAGATACTGTTCTAGGTTGACTGCTGTTGTATTGTGTAATCAACTGTTGAAAAGTGCTGTATCTGTTGGCTTGTGCGATTTGTCGTACAAGACGCTCACGTCTCACATCAACCTATCGCTGTCATGTGCAGTTTTTCCTTTGGCTCGTTGTTTGACCATTTTTGCGCCAGTCCTGATACACTAACTCCGGTGGCTCGCAAACAACCCGCCAGTTCAGCTGTTTGGGAAATCGAGGCACTCACTCTCCCAGCTCCCAAAATCGGTCCTTTCTCAAAATCGTTCCGTTTACCCATCACGCTCCGAATTTTACTACCTATTGCTCCACTCACACATTATACATGCTACGTCGTTCAACTAATGGCATCCTCTTGGAAATCACATAGTAAACGGGTGTCATCCCCTTTTGATAGATGTGGATTCACTGATCACTCGGTGTATGTATGCTAGATCTATCGCTGCCGTGCCTTGTTTTGATATTCTATTTAGCTAATCCATAGTTGTAGCTATTACGTCTCATCAGGCTTCACAGTGAACTTTCATTTCTTTGCCACTCAGTTTCTTCAATTTTGTCAGGACTGATGTCCTTCTATATTACGACGCGTTGTTCTGTTGGAACACCGCAACTTTGTCTGGAAACATTTGACAACACAACACCAGTTTTGCGGACTTACATCTGAGACCTGGTTTTAACGTATTTTTATGTGCTAAACCAAACATCATATTGGTTTTTCCCTATCACGTCAAGGTTTTGCTCTAAAGAACTTTGAATATCCAAAATTGGCAAAAAGAGGGTATTTTTGGCCAATGGTTTATGAGGTAAACAAATTTATTGATTAAGAATGGTATTATAATATGGTTTAATATATATTCGGCTAGCAGACAAATATAGTAGCATAACCTTCAATGAGTAAATAATTACTCTCGTTTTCTGGAAGAAATGTTTGCTTGGAAGATTTCCTTGAGTGCTCCATACTCCGACAGTCCCTTTTATTACTCCATTAGTAATCGCCCATCTCATGAGTGTCCCACTTTCCTTATTATTTTTAAATCTTGGTAAAACCTTTCACCTTGTTCATCACTCACATCACCTACATTCTTAGGAAATCCATCAAGATGGCTGTTGAGAAAATGAAGTTTTATGTTCATGTTGCAGCCAAGGCGGTGAAAACGTTTCAGCAATGTTTCGAATAATTTTCGGCTTTTCTGTCCCCCAGGAAATTATTAACAACGGTAACAAATAAATTCCTAGCACCCACAGAAGTTTTAATCCAATAGGAAGTGTGTTATAGCCCTTGCTTTAAAAAATATTTTTAGTGATAATAATAATCTCAATTATTTCACTCGCTATGCGAATTATTTGAATGAGAACAATTTATCTAACTTAAGGATCACGTGGTGCATTACTTATAATTGTTTTCGGATTTTATCAGCAAATCCCGCATAAATTGTGTGATGAAAACTATGCATCATGCAAGATCACAGCAATAAACGCAGAATGCGATAGTTCAAAAACTTGACGCGATACAAAACAATGAGTGTCATATTTTAAATCAGCGTACCAAAATTAGTTAAAAACAAGTGCCAGATCTTAATCAGCAGAGAAAAAAGTAAAATTTGTCGACCAGTGTTATCAGCATAAATAGATGAACCTGTTCTTCAATGACAGACATGTGCGATGTGGTGTTCAAGGGGAAATCCACCGTTATCAAAGGGCCAATTGTGTTCCAAGGAAACATCTCCCGAGCAGGACACTCACATCACCTTCCCGGTATCATGGTACCTCTTTTCCACTGCTGACCGCCATTCATCTACTCGATGCTGTAGGAAACGTGATTCATCAGATAATGCAACCGAAAAATTGTTATCCTGCCACTGCTGTGATCGTACCACAGATCTCTCGATATCTAGCAGAGTGCGTTCCCCTTACGCTACAATGGCCAACAATCAACGACGCTACGTGATAACAATTTTTCGGTTGCTATGTGTTGATAAACCTTGAAAGAGCGATGTCTTTGTTTATTCATTGACGCCACGTATTTAGTTTTTTCACCATTGTTCTCGCCCTTTGGATTTATTTGCTATTATTAACATACATATAGCTTGTGCCGTTAATGCCCACCAGATGGAGACGTCTCAGTTGGTGAGCCCATCCCTACGGATATGTGATGTCAGAAGCTAACAGATAAACGCACATAGCACCGTTGATTCTTGGCCATTGTAGCGTAAGGCGAACGCACTCGGCTAGATATCGAGAGATCTGAGGAACGATCCAAGCAGTGGCCGGATAACAAATTTTCTGTTGCTATGTGTTCATAAACGTGGAAAGCATTTGTTTATTCAGCTTTCAAAGATATTAGATAAGAAAACAATGCTTATTGAAAGCACAAAGTGCAAAGTTTTTAAAAACGGTTGTATCTAATATACACTGGCGGAAAGTGAAAAAAGAACACCAAGCAGGAATTGGCGGACGATCATGAAATATACATATGTTAATGGGGTCGAGTTTACGTAGGTGTGATGTTAATGTTGGGACCAACCGGTGAGCGCTTACGCCGCAGCACGGCATAATATGCAAATTATCGTCGGTGGTATTTAAGCAGTACGGCGAAGTGAATGTAATCAGTCGTCGGCGTACCGACACGTGCAAAATCCTTGAAGAAGCTGCAATGCCTGGACATGGAAGACTTGTACGATTTCAGCAGTTATCGGACTTTGAGCGAGGTCGTCTAGTCGGACTCCACGAGGCCGGGTGGTCGTATCGTCGTATTGCGGAGCGAATTAGACGGGAAGTATCGGTGGTGGTACGATGGTGGCGCAGATGGTCCGAGGAACATTCCCACACAAGAAGACGTGGAACCGGGAGTCACAGACGCACTGATTAGCGGACCGATCGACGCATAAGAAGAGCGGCGTTGTAAAGCAGAACATCCACTGCGACGCAAATCCGAGCTGCCGTTGCACTTAAGGTGACTGTGCGAACAATCCGCAACCGTCTACTGGATGCAGGACTACGTGCACGTGTGCCTCTGGCATGTGTACCTCTGACTCCAGCCCAACGTCAGGAACGGCTGCAGTGGTGTCGCCAATGTCTGCACTGGAGAACGCAATGGCGATCTAACGTGTTCAGCGATGAAAGCAGATTCCGCTTGGGAGCCTCCGATGTCGGTATGCGTGTTCGCAGACGCACAGGGGAGCGTTTCCACCCTTCTTGCATCCGCCAGCGACACACACGGCCTATACCTGGTCTCCTGTTGTGGGGAGCGATCAGCTATCACTCCCGTATACAACTAGTGTTTGTACCGGGTACGTTAAACAGCATCTCCTACATCAAAAACATCATTCAGCTCGTTGTGCCATTTGTAAGGTCGGTCCATCATGGTGTTTTCCAGCAAGATAACGCACGCCCACACACGGCACGTTAAACGCATCATGCACTTCAGGGTGTGAGACAACTTCCGTGGCCTGCACATTCACCGGATTTGTCTCCCATTGAGTACGTATGGAATTTTATGGGACAACGACTTATCCGGTCTCCACGGCCAGCCACGACCATCCCCGATTTACGCGTCCAGGTTGAGGGTGCTTGGAACTCAATACCCCAAACTTACATCCAACATCTGTACGACAGACCCCATGCTAGAATTGCACACTGTGACGCAGTTCATGGTGGTTCAACCTCGTACTAACCATGTTACATGGAAATGTTATTTTTCAGTTTACCAGCAAATACAGCTGTATTTTGCCATAATGTTTTGATCACGTTATCCTCTGTATTCCGTTATTATGCTGTATAAATTTCTTTGGTATCAGACGTCTCCTTCTTGGTGTTCTTTTTTCACTTTCCGCCAGTGTATAT
Source organism: Macrothele yani (assembly GCA_039090855.1). Lineage (NCBI taxonomy): Eukaryota > Metazoa > Arthropoda > Arachnida > Araneae > Macrothelidae > Macrothele > Macrothele yani. The sequence goes on from CM077015.1 coordinate 65,563,027, forward strand.
TTGCACAGACATAAGATATTCAACAAGAAAAATTGGAAGGGTAATGTTATTGGTAAGAGAAAACGTGAGGAATGCAATATCCTAACTTGAACCGCAGGAAGTTGATGACGCATGGTTAAACACAAAAATATGCCATGTATTATGTATAACATCAAACGAGTGCCAAATATACTTGAGATAAATTGAAATGAGGAGTTCCTGAAGGATCAGGCATGTAGAGTAAATAGTATAGAACGCAATGCACGTAATCTGCTTCTATGCAAATAAGTGTTAAAGAAATGTGTGAGATTGCGGACAAACCGAATTTCATAGGAAAACGCAATTCAGAAAACCCATTTGAGAGCGATCTAATTACATATCATGCTGGATACCTACAGCACCTTAATATGAGCATTAGAGAGTAAGTTAGAGAAATAATTGGCCTTTCATTATGTGAAATAAAACTTTATGTGCGAATCTGAAATAAGATTGCGTGTTGAGGAGGCACCAACAACACGGTCTCAGTCGAAATCGAGAGATTTTAAATCAAAGAAAAAGTTTACAGCTCGAGTTACCAAAGGGAAAAAATATTGTACATACACGGAAGAGCCAAAACATTGTGATCGTCTGCCTAATGTTAGTCCTCCACGTTCCTTCAAAACAGCACTAACCAGGCGAATCATGGAAGGTACAAGGTTTTTGAAGGGTGTTTTGTGGTATCTGATACCGGTACGTTACCAGCAGGTGCTCAACTCTTGCAAGTTACGTGGATAAATTTCCGCAGATCGGGTTTGCTGTTCCAATGCAAACCACAGGTGCTCAATTCGATTGATATCTAGGGATTTTTGAGGAGAGTGCAATACCTGGAAGTCTTCTACGTGTTCCGCGAATTATTCTGGAACAATCCGGGCAGTGTGGTACAGAGGCATTGTAGCTGAGACTTGTTATAAACACACGTTACTGTTATGCATATTTATTGAACGGGGTTATTATGTTCATTAAGGCGGGCCGAAAAAACTTGTTTTTTAATTTGCATATTGCCTAGAGCGAAAAAGTGCCCATTTAGGTCAAGAAGAATAACAAAAGAAATGTTTTTGAAATCGACTAATATCTTACGTCTCCGCACGACACACTCAATTTGCGTATTTTCGACCGCATTGGGTCGTAAGCAAAAACGGATGGAATTCTTTTGTGATTGAAATCGAGTAATCCTTAGTGCCGCAGCTGGCGAAGAAATAACCAGGTTTTCCTGCCACACGCAAGCTGTGGAACGTTGCTTGCAACTGGTGACCGAAGCAGCTGCCTCAGTTTGTGGATTTGAAGCTAGAGATTCGTTCATAAGAGCAACAATTGCATCACCGCAATTAATGCCACATTTTTTGAGTAAAGCGGATTACTGAACAATATATACCACGAAGAAATAAAATTCTGAGGCGGAGGGAGGGTGGGTGGAACTCGAAGTGTAGCCACCTCCTCGTGGTGAGTTCTGGGTTGCTTCCATATGTGACCTTAGAAACAAGCGAGTAGCTACACGCTGCGCATTGCAAAGCAAACTGGGTGTACGACACATGCACACGCATGGCGCTCTCAGAACAGTGCAATTTCCTACGGATTTTTCCGATGCCCTACATACCAGGATGCCATTACCTAGCCTAGGCCTACGGGCCAAATGTGGGAAGAAAATGGTGAAATTGGCGTGCAGTGCGAAGACATAGTATATTGATCAGCTTCCAAACTTTTTTCCAATGTTATTGGGAACACTAAACGACACTTTTCCGCGTTAGAGGTTACTCGATTTCAATTACAAAAAAAAATTCCATCCATTTCTGCTTACGGCCCAATGCGGTCGGAAAAACACGAAGTTAGTGTGCAGTGCGGAGACGTAAGATATTGGTCGATTTCAAAAAAAAATATTTTTTTATTCTTGTTGACCCAAATGGCAACTATTCCGCACTAGGCGATATACAAATTATAAAAAAAAGTTTTTTTCGGCCCACCCTAATGTTCATAGTTGAGACTTGGTAAAAACACACATTTTGTATTGTGATTATTATATGAATTAAAGGGAGCCAGTTCACGTTCTGGCAATGGTAGATCTTCCCGCTCTAAAGTGTAACAAATGAATAAAGAGTAGGCAAATTTAAGAAGATTTGCTAACTCATTACCTTGCCCGTTGATTAATTTTTTTATTGGAGGTTTAACGACCACCGTGAGCAACTCAATGGGCTATAAGCAGTCGCCCGTCCCTAATTTAGGGTCACTTGTTCCAGGGAAAAGAGAGAAAGCCAGTGCCGTAAGACAAACACATCATCCATGCCTCACCGGGATTCGAACCCGAACCCTTTTCGAACGAATGATCAGAAGCCATCGCTTGTACCACTGCGCCACAGGGATGGCATTTGATTGATTTCAACATTTACAAATGCTATATTTGTGTACACAACGTTCAGCACAAGTTAGCGATACAAGTAAACAATGAAGCATAAGTAAGAATCGTAAACCTTAAACCTTTCAGATGCAGCATCAAATATAATTAAAATTTTAAAGGCACTAAAATCAAATGATTTTGGTAAAGATGATTTGGAGGTTAATACTCCAAAAGCAAAAACAAATGTTTAAATTTATCAAATGTTTTGTATGTATAATACTTGAATTGGTTCGTAATCTATTTCAGTTAAAGTGTTTACCAGTAAAGGATACAAATTATTATTTAGAAGAAACATTTGCACGATCACTAAATGCAGAAAAACTATTGCGCATTCCTCTGCTACTAATTTTACTTTGTGGATGCATGCACGTAGCTTTAAACGTCACCTTATTTGACTCACGTGTGAAAGCGAAGGTCCTAGATAAACCATACCTACGAGCCAAAAATCCATTAGAATTGGTGCATTTAGATGTCTGATGGCCAACTGAAACGGAGATGATAGGCAGAAAGAAATATTGCCTTGTTCATAGGAAATTTTAGAAGGTACGTAATTGTGCATTTAATTAATAAAAACGTTGAAGCGTTAAACTAATTACAAGAATTTGTTACTGCAACAACAAATACATTTTGCAAAAAATTTAAAGTTTTCAGAATGGATATATATCTGGATTTTGTGCCAGTGCAGTTTAATAGAGCTCAAGAAGTAATTTCGTAGCACACCAGAAGATTGTAATATTATTTCCAGCACAGAACGAAGTTTTCGAGAGGAACAATCGTATGCTAGTTATAGTGGGCAGATCTGTGTTGATGAATACATATTTTCCGAACCCATTCTGACGGTAAGCAGTTTTAACTACACCATATCTACAAGACAGATCACTATCCAAAGCAAATGACAAAACATTTCTATCAGCTATGGAACAAAGCTAAACCAATTTTCAAGCACCTGAAAATGTTTGGATGAAAAGCTTCCCTCTATTAAGTAAACGGAGAAGGAATAAACTCAATAACACTGCAGTTGAAGGTATTTGTACGATACGATTGTAAATCTAAGAGAGTTTAGAATATCCGAATATCAAAGAGGAAAAATGGCAGTTTCATGCAGATCTGTTAAATTATTTGAAATCAGGTTTGGCAGATATAAAATGGAAAACGAAATTCAAGAAGATTTTGATCTCATACCGGTAGCAGAACCTGCAATTCATGACGAAAATGATGAAGCTGGTGCAAATGTTCAGGTAGCCAAAGACATTGAACAAGATTCCTTTTAGAGAACCTAATCTGCATGAATCGAGCACAGATGTCAGAATTCCAAGATCATTCTAGAGAACAACGTAAGGGGCAGTATTACATAACAAAGCTAAAAGCAAGAGGTAAAGAAGCATGCAAAACATAAAGCAGCAAATTTCAGAACCGACAGTATTAATTGGCATGCAGTATCTTCTAGAAAAACCAAGAAGAAAATGGGAACGAACAATGGAAAAAGAAATAAAGTCTTTAGAACTGAACGACTGGCCGAGAGTAACAGATCACCTACAGGAATTAAACCTGTAGGAAGCACGTGGATATACACTATAATGAATAAACTCTTCTACCAGCTAAGCTAATTATAATGAATAAAGCTTTTAACTAAGCTAAGTATAATGCATCTGCTACTGAATTCAATGCTTGTACTGAGCTTCAAATAGTGAATTCAAATGGTTGTTGTTACTAGTTAATTAAGATCATGAATAAAGTCTCCTGCTAGTAGTGTAGTAATAGTATTGAACAAACTTATAACTGGTAGTAATGTTGTAGCAGTAATTAGGATGAATAAAGTCTTAACGCTGGTTGTTAATAGTAATAAACTAATGACATAAACCTAACAGCCAGACAGAGATCTGACAAAAACTATGAATTGAGAAAGACGTACTTACGAAAAGCTCTTTTATTATGTAACTCTTGATCATTCAACGCACACACACAACTCGTTTCACAATAATGAAGAATCAAACTAATCACATAGAACGAAGCTCTAATACAACAACAACAACAAACTCTCTCCTTCACATAAACCAACGCTCTCCGTACAACAACAAACGCTCTCCGTACAGCAACAACGCTCTCCGTACAACAACAAACGCTCTCCCAGATATCGCTGAAAGCGCCTATTTATACTGGCTACCACCACGTCATGACTTACACTCATTGCCAGATCTCATTCAGCGATTGAAATAACATCTCGTTCAGTAAGAAGATAATTTACATAGAAAAATAAAATAACCAGAGATAGTAAAAATCAAAAGGAAAGTGAATTGAGAGTATACGTTACAACACTGAGTGGCCACTTTCTTATGACCACCTGACAGTTTCAAGCAAATGAGCTATGGCTGCACGCTGTTGCCGCCAGAGGGCGAGGCTAGTATAAAAAGGGAAAGCTTAGTGCTTGCGACAGTAGTAGAGTGATTTTTGGGTGACGAGATGGGTAAAAAATGCGATTTGACGGACTTTTAACGTGGGATAATTGTAGGAGCTCGGAACCATGGAGCGAGTATCACCGAAACCGCTGCATTCGTGAATTGTACCAGAGCTGCTGTTGTTAAAGTGTTTGAAGAGTAGACTGTCAGCAAAAAAACTGGGCCTCTACGTGCAACGTGTGGTCGTCATCGACCAGTGACTGCTCGGGCGGAACGGAGAGTGTCCAGACTGGTAACAGACAGCAGTGCAGCAAATTACAGACCATCTTAATCAAGGATCTCCTCAAATGATCTCTGCACGCACTATTTCGCCGTACACTGCATCGGATGGGATACGGCAGCCGAAGGCCTGTTCGAACACCTTTGCTGTCTGCAGTTAACAAGAGAAAACGTCTCCAGTTCGCACAGGAGCACAAGGATTGGACAGTCGATAGTTGGAAACAAATTATATGGTCCGATGAATCACGTTTTCAGTTGCATCATGCCGATGGCCGAGTGAGAATTTGGCGGAAACAGCACGAAAGCATGGACCCAAAATGCATTGCTACAACCCTTCAAGCTGGTGGAGGCAACGTTATGGTTTGGGGAATGTTTTCCTTGCATGTTTTGGGCCCTTTAATTCGTGTTGATCAACGTCTGACTGGCACATCATATCTAAATATCGTTACGGACCAAGTGCATCCAGTCATGTGGATGGTTTATCCCAATGGCGATGGCTACTTTCAACAAGATAATGCGTTCTGCCATAGTGCTCGTATTGTACATGATTAGTTTCATGAACATGCCGGTGAGTTTACTTTGCTTAGGTGGCCCCCACAATCTCCAGATCTCAACCGCATTGAGGATTTGTGGGATGAAGTTGAACGAGCCATCAGACAGCTGTATCCACAACCCTGGAATTTCACACTCATCGAAAGTGCTATTCATCAAGCATGGTCTCAGATTCCACAAACTACCTATCACCATCTCGTGGAGTCCATGCCACGAAGAATCGACGCAGTATTAAAAGTAAAAGGTGGCCCATCAAAGTACTGAGGGGATGGTTATAATAAAGTGGCCACTCAGTGTATAAAAAAATGAAATGTGTTGATAAATTCAAGTAATCCAATATATGAGAATTCTTGAAGCCGAAGGTTATCACCAACGTTTTGGAACTCATTATGATAAAACGTTTGCGCCATTTGTTAACTATGAGAGGATAAAGACATTTTTTTTATGTAGCTGCATACAGAAAGTGGCAGAGAGATCACTTGAATGCTAAATCTGCTTTTCTTCATGCCCAGTGGAATAGATAAATTTATATGTAAGAGAAAGGCATTTAGGGCAAGAACAGAAATTGTGTAAATTTCAAATAGCAATGTATGGTCTGAAGCTAGCAGCAAAAGCGTCGGAACCAATCGTAAAACAAAGACTAAAAGTTTTACTTTATTTGTCTAAGCAAGAAAGAAAATCCTGTGCGTTTGGGGTTATATGTTAATGACATATTGTTCAGAAGCAAACGTTCTGAATGAATTCAAAAGTGATATAAAATCAACCGGAGATCATTTTTTAATACAAAGTGAGTACAGCGTAAGGTAGAAGTCCTGACGGTAGAATTGTGGCATTGTCATTAACCAAAGCAGATTCGTGCAATAAGCACAAGAGTTAGCTTGAATACCACAACTACTGAAAGACATACATTTTGAACAAAATTCAGCGGTAAAAATATTTCAAGATAACTTTCTAAAACTAAATGCGATGTAAAGATTTCATCATGGATGAAATATATTGATATCACGTATCACTAAATGAACGCCCTAATAAACAAAACATTACGGAACGGAAATACTGTGCCTAATAAGAGAACTGCGATGAAATTTTGAAAAATTGTCTTGCGTGTTTCACGGTCACAAAGTTTCGACAAAACTTCAATTTAAAAATCCCATTTGTTCTCAAGGAGGAGATTGTTAGCAGATGATATATAACATTAGCAATGATTTCATTTTTACGGATCTGTACGAGGGTGGATCGAAAATTAACGCACACTATTATTTTTTTTTTGGAAAGAGTTTAATTGATAGGCAAAATAAAACATATACACAGGGAAAGTACATTTCTTAGCTATTTTTCAACATATAAACCGAAGACGTACGATAAATTTATCCCGGCGTAGTACCAGTTTTAGTATACCTTGTTCATGAAAGTCTGTTTTCTGGGTGGATAGCCACCTGCGGACAAGCGATTTGACTTCGTCAGCCGAATCGAAGCGTTGGCCTCCCAGTTATCTTTTCAAGGCACCAAACAGATGAAATTCTGAAGATAAAAATACGTTGGGTGCTGGAGCACCTCCCATCTAAATTGCGCAATTTTGTCACGAATGTGTTGCGCAACATGTGAGCGAGCTTTGTCATGAAGCAGTCTGACATTTGTATTGTCTCTGTTGGGTCTTTCGTCACGAAGGGCACGATGCAACTTTGTCAGTATGTTAGCGTAGGTTTTAGCATTCATAGTGGTGCATATTGAACGAAACTCCACCAGGAGAACGCCATGCATGTCCCAGAACACCGCCATGAAGACTTCTTTTTGTGCAAGATTGGGTTACTCTGAATTTATTTGGTGGCGAAGAGTTGAAATGTTTCCACCCCATACTGGCCTTCTTTGTTCCGGGAATGTAGTGGTACGCCTAGGAGTCATCGCCCGTCACTACACCTGCCAGAAATTCATGTTCTTCTGCAACGCATCAAGTGGTTCACGGATGACATCATTCTTTCTCCCTTCAGGTCGTCTGTCAAATTCTTGGGCAACCATCGCGCACTGACTTTGCGAAATTGCAATTTTTCATGCCCAATATCATACGCTATACCGTACAGAATGTTGAACTTCTGTGCCAATGTGCGCAGATGGATCCGCCGGTCACTCAGAATTGCCTGTTCAATGTCTCTCACAATGGCAGGTGATACTGCGGTTACAGATCGACCGGAACGTGGCGAATCGGTGAGGTTTATACGGCCCTCTACGAAGAAACTGCAGTATCTGTAGATATTGCTGCGGTCCAGGCAATAACCATCATACACGTCGATAATTACTTTGTGAATTTCCATCGCAGTTTTCCGTTTTGCCCACACAAATTGGACTACCCCACGTTGTTCTTCCTTCGCAGACGACGCTGACAAACGCGACATATTTGTGCTGTCGTTCACACTGTCTTACATCACGGCGACACCTGATCCTGCCAAACTGGTCTGTAGCGTGATATTAAAGCTAGTTGCCTGCGAAATTGCCACTTGCAACCTGCAAAGAGAAAACAAAATGCTCTGCGTTACTTTTCGATCCTCCTTCGTATGTTCATCTGTTCGAATTTTTTTATGATTTTATCTGTTCACGTGTGTGCGAAGTATTAATAATGGGCTATGGAAAGATTCCTCAGATTGTTTTGTCCCTTCAAGTGACAGGACCCAAAAAGTCGTAATTTAAAAGACATAAGAATGGGAGATCAAATATCAACGCAGCGGAACTTAACACCTGTGCTCGAAACAGTAGCTTCAAAGAAACATATATTTCGAATATCCTCGGGAATGATTTTAGAGCGTGGTATAGACTGAACTGTGGACAGTGCCGTCGGCTGTGTTTCAGAGCAAATGCTGCCTAAACGCTGAAAGACTGATTGGTTTATAACTCTTACTTTCCACAAAACGAAGATAACGTCTAGAACCTAAAAATAAAAGCTGTGTGTGTGTGTGCGAACACTTCAAAAATTTTAATACGTACTGCTTTACTTATTTTGGTGCTGGCTGCAAATAGTAGAACAATGTGTTTTAATCATATGTATGATTTACCTTTTCGTTATGCGAAGGTACAGTTTCTTTCTCTCTTATTCATTGTCATTGTTCCCTCATGGTCCAATTTAAGTAGTATTTTTCAAAGAAAATCTTAGTCTTAGGATTATTTTGTGAATACGGAACGTTTTATTGAGTAAACTTTTGCCCTGTTCCTTTATTTCATTTACGTAGTAATACAATTAATTTTCACTTACAATAATGTGATATGTGCTTGTTTTACGTTATACGCACTGACAGAAACTAGTTACAGTTTGTACCTACCGATGACGTAATAAATGCCTGTCTAGAATTACGTGTCAGCAAGTATCATTTGGAACCAGATAAAATAAAATAGTATCCTCTGGTTTGTAAAGCATTGCAGAAAAAACCACCCATTAGGAGACTCTAGTTTGTATATTAACCACATAATTTAAAGTCCATAGATTTTTGTTTTCTTAGTTTCGGTTTAATTCGTTAACTATGTTGTTTTTATGTACTTTACGTTGCATATTCTTTACACCCAATATTTTAATGCTCATTAAAATGGCACTGAACTTCATGTAATGCGTTGACGTTTTTGTGGGTGAGCGATTAACTTCAGTCTCTTTACTTTGCTTGCCTCCAACATGATTCCAGATCAAAAACGCAAAATGGCATACTAAACCGTCATTCGGTCTTTCTTCACAAACCTTTTGTTTATCATTATCATCAACAACTATCAATCAACTACTGTATGAACGTCACTCCAAGTATCTTTCACAACATCCCATCTCGTAGCAGTTCCCTTCAACTAACTCCTGCATACTTTCGGATTTCGTCCAAATATTTTGTGTATATATGATGTATAATTTAGTAATGGATTAGTCGAATGACATGAAGTTTAACGCAACTACAAAATGTTGACCTTTAATAAGAAAATATCTTTAATGCGAAATATAGTCGATGTTTTGCGTCCGAAAATTTTACTGCATAGAGCAAATAATGCATAGTCTTCCAATGCCGCTTTTACGAAATTCATGAAAAACAGGCAAACACCAGTATATGGCTTCACATGCAAATTTTTTTTTACACGGAAAGATTTTAGATATCTTGGAAAAAAATCCAAAAATGGTTTATGAGAATTCAAATGCTCGGAGTTCATTTGCTTTCTTAGTAGTGAATTTTGACAAGGTGATTAAGGAAATAGAAGGTTTGAAACGGACATTTGAGTGACAAATACTAAATATAATACTGAAATGGCGTACCCTGCGAATACCTATACGAAAATGCCAAATGTATGCACCAGATCACTGCGTGATTTAATAGGAAACTGTCTGTCACCTGTATATATAATATAAGTTTATAGGAATTATTGGGTTGGAAAGAAAATAAGGTCCGACGACGAGGTACCCAAGCCCCGACCACGTCACTCATTGACTCCTGAGATTGTGCAGCACACCAGTATGACATCAGTAGGTAGGTGGCCTAAGTCAGCGGCAATTAGCCGTCCGAAGACGAAGAGTGTAAATGCCAGCCAAAGTGGAAGTGGACAAGCAGTACATCCGGCATTGCTTGCTGTGTGATTTTCGTCAAGGTAGCACCACGGCAATTGCTGTAAGGAACATTACCAGTATGTACCACAATGTCATATTTCATCATCAGAACTGTCGTTGGTTCGAACGGTTTAGAGAAGGAAATGTTGACCTGTTAGACTGTCCGAAACCAGGAAGACCCGCACCAGTGGATATGAGCATGCTGAAGAACGTGGTGGAGGTCGATCCACAAGTATCACACGAGAATTGGCCAAAAAGCTGGGAACTACACACACGAGCATTACTAGTCACCTGCGTCAACTTGGGAAGGTGTACAAAAGGAGAGTTTGGGTACCACTTCAGCTCACAGTTCAGCAGATAGCAAATAACATGAGTGCATGCGTTTCCCCTTGGCCGTGACCAAGTTGAACCGTTTTGGATCGCATTGTGACAGGTTACGAGAAATGGGTCGCGTACGACAATATCAGCTCCCGGAAACAGTCGTTGGACCCAAAACAGAAGCCCGTGCCGACACTCAAAGCCGGCTTACACCCACGTAAGGTCCTTCTGTCTGTTTGGTGGGATATGGGAAGTGTTGTGTTCTTTGAGCTTCTGCCGGAAAACACCACTGTCACCGCCTATGTGTACTGCAGTCATCTCGACGAGCTGCACGCATCGCTTACGTCGAAATGATCAGCCCTGCGGAACCGCAAGGGCGTCCTTCTACAGCAGGATGGAGTGTGAACTCACGTAGCAAGGGTGACCAGTCACAAGATCAGGGACCTGGACATTGCCTCAAGCGACTGTCACCTTTTCCGGTCGTAGTAGCATTTAGCGGTTCACCAAGCGGGACGATGTTGAACACGCATTTATTCACTTCTTTGAGTCCAAGCCGCTACAGTTCTATAGGGATGTAATCCAATATATTACCACCCCCTTTCCCAGAGTGTGGTAGGGAGGGATATAATGATAACTTAAAAATGGATCGTCGAAAGTGAGCCAAAGAGTTGTGTTTCCTGCCGAGGATGGCGACACAAATTTTCGGCCGGACTGGGCGTTGTGTTTTCATATGAGAGTGCACGCGAAACGTACGCCCTCATATGCCGCAATATTTTTTAAAAATTAAATTGAATAAAATTTGGGGAAAAAAAGAAAGGTTTGAATTTAAAGACAAAATTCCCCGCTAGGACTAGGTAGGTTGTCCCACACTCCCTGTTCTCTACTACCCACGTCAAACAACCTTAACATGAAACACTGAACAAAACAAAAAATCAAAGTTCTCTAAAAGAAAACAGAGATATGAAATAACAGTAACAACTGTTTATTGTGAGAAAACTTAACCTAGTACAATTTGCGTGAAGAACCATCCAATTATTTAATTAAAATTTACTTTATGTGAAATCTTCACCAAGTCAGGAAATGATCTCTAGAGATTGCTTTTACTCAAATGAAAATTCTAAAAAACTTAAATTTTTGTAATGCAGCTGCACTTTTATAACACTATGCTCTCACTTGAAATTAACTCAACTGCCCAAAACATCTTATCGAATTATTAACATATTTATACAGAAAAAAACTCGACCTAACACAAAATCAACTGCAATGAAAAATTTGGCATGGAGAAATACGCTTTGCTTCAAATTCTGATAATAATTTAGATTTCAACTCTACTGATGAAACCCTTCCAAAAGCTCAACTTGTAGAAATCACCAATCAGCACTTAAATTGCAACTAAACTGTAATAACTTCTTGCTATCTGGTCGTTAATTCCTTCTGCTAATCACTTTATACTCGCTGAATGATTTAATTTACTCTTACGCCTCTGCCCTTTCCGGCAGGTGTCTACTAAATTTATTTACACAACATTTTAATTAAGGTACCAACAATGGCACTTAAATTCACTTTACTGAAGGAACATTACTTTCATTCAATACTTCTTAATTTCTGCCTTTTATCTGGCAGTCGTACATACACAAATTATCATGAAAAATACTCTTTGTAAAAATTTAGTTTAAGTGATCTGAAGAAAGTGTGCCAATTTCTCCTAACAATAAATCACATAAATTTTATATGCTTGTCACTAAAATATGTGAATTGTCAGGGAAATTAGATTTACTTTACCTCGCACTTCTGGTGTCGACATCAGCGACGGGACGTCGCAAACGAAAGCTCGGAGTAACAGTCTCTGGATGTGGGGGTCAAAGTTTATCGGTGGTTTACCGTCTCTGGCCGATCTCCGTTCCTTGAAACTGATGGTATGATGGCGCTCCCCTGTCTACACGTCGATCGGGAAACTCCGCTCTATCCGGAGGGGCACACGGCTGGCTCGTACTTCACCGTTTTGTGGGGGATAACTGGAAGTAGGTCGCGGAAGTCTTTTCGTCCTCGCTGAATTGGTGGTGAAGTCCTGACGGTCGCCGTTCCTGTGGTTTCCTAGTGAGAGGTGGGCCCGTATTTTCCTCCTGAGGCTCGCAAGATGGGACCTGTCAAGTCGTTCGTTCTATATCGTCAGCTTGGGCTCGCAATCTCTTTCTCTTAGGATTCATCGGACTCCTTTAGTCCTGTTAGGCTTTATTCGCTGAGAAAATGCTTAGCTGTTTCTTCCCATTAATGGAGGGTACCTTCGCGCTGGGTATGCTGGTTACGAGGTTACGAGGTTCGCAGATTGAAGACTTAGCATCTGGACGCATACGTACTCCTCGACTTGAGTGAAATCTCACCGCTCGATGGCGATGAAGAAAATGTTGCCTCTCTAAGATTTTCTGAGTGAATGCCTCTCAAACACTCGTGGTTATTTCCGACCTAAAGTCGGTCGTTTTCAAATCCCGCCCCTGTTTCCTATCATAAACCAAAATGTTACCGCTGACTGGCTATGGCTGCATAAAGAAATATTTCCCAATTCGTCAATTTAGAAACTCTGTGCTTCCGCTGTACTAAATGTGGTCGGCGAATCGCTGTAAGACACGTACCGTGAGATTCCCTGCTATCGCCTGCCGGTGTTATAAATTTTAGTTGTTTACTTCATGTCAACGGTATTGTTTCGTAGTTCTTAATTTGGGTATCGCGCTTTGTGTGTGAATTGGGATCGCGGAGTGTGGCGGTCATCAGCATTCGGTTAATTGCATCCTGAATTGCAGCGTCACTATACCACGAGCTTGATTGCTCATTTCGGTGCCTTTGAGTCAACCTGAGGGCACGACGTTACTGCTCGTTAAGTTCTCCGCGGTTGGGGTGTTTGAAAGGGGTGAAGGTCACTTAACCCTTCCTCTGGCCATCTCAGGGAGTGGCTCTCCGTAGCTGACTGAAGGGGGGGGGCGGTAAGTTGAACGGGGGTGCTCCTCTCTCAGCGACCTTCTCATGTCCTTAGGGCAAACAAAGGGAAGAAAAAAAAAAGAATTCTCTCCCTCCCTTCGTTCCTTATGAAAAAAAATGAAATCTGAAATGAATATTTATGTATGCCCCTTTCCGTTGAACCTTGGGTTTTCCAAAATCATTCCATGCTAATTAATTACATATTTATTTAAAAATCCTCGTCTTAAAATTAAAATTCGGTGCTGCCCGAAGGAATATATTTAAATAATTCATTTAAATTTAAAAATGTGGCAGCCAAGAGCAATTGGCCTGCCAACAAATAGATGCCCAGACGATGGGAGCAGATCGTTGCAAACGATGGTGATTTAATTTCAGACTGATTTGTACTTGTATAAAGGTAATTAGCACTTTTCTGTTGCCTTGCATTTGTAGACATTACTTTCTTTCCAACCTAGTATTTCCTAATTTCGAGGACAAATTTCTGAAAACGTGGCAGAGAATCGTTTTTCATTATCCAACAGAGTATTCACCTTACTTGGTATGAGCTTTTCTAGGATGAGAATGTATCAAGTGTACCAAAACCTTTCTACTGGACTCAGGAAAAAAATGTTAGCGTAACTGACCTCTATGTTTTTATAAATAGCAACATATTAACTAAGCACACCAATACAACACATATTTCGTGACACTTAAACGGTAGGTTTAATCAAAGATAACAAAATATTCCACGAAAAAATTACTGCGCTGTCATCCTTTGTAAATAAGACGATATTTCACAGACTCACAAGTGTAGTGGCACGATTAATACCTTACCGAAAATATTTAACTCGGACAGACGACACTTTGGTGACAGAATTTCCAGTGCACAACCCGGAGTTAATTATGGGGTATTGCGTCTTTTCAGTTCGTCGCCTGGGTGGAGCGTGAATTAACGACGAATATTGGTTGGTTCACTGGTAAACCGTGACGTAGGAATTCTGCGGCGTAAATCTTCTAACTACCAATCACCTGTTGCGATGACTTGAGTCTTAAGGTTTGTCAAACGCTGTTTCCGGGTTAGTTATCCATTGCTTTCAGAAACAAAGAAAAATATTACACTGAATTTTCGGTTGTAATGAGCACGTTTTTGAATCTTTTCCGACACGAGTAAAATATTTGAAACTCATTCATAATCAGTGCAACCCGTTGAAAAACATTAAGCGGATTTCTAAAATCGATAAAACATTTAGAAATACTTTCCAGCTGGCTTCCATTAGCAGCTGGAAAGTCTATTATGAAAATTAAAAAAAAAAATGTCTATAAGAAATTTCTCGTAGAAGAAGGAAACATCACAGATAAAGAGATATTCACGTCGAACAGTTAGAAGAAAAGATATAGAGGAAAACATGATATAAATTTACGCGACCTCGAGGAAGAATTGTAATAATGGAAATGTAGAAATATGCGAGAAGTGTTCTTCATATCAAAAGCTCTGCTAAAGAAAAATAAGTTTTTTAAATACATTTCCTGGAAGCAGTGATAGCGAGAAAAAGACTAAATCGCACTCCTAGAGAAAAACTGTGCGTTATTTAAAATGTATAAAGTTCTCCATCTTTACTGTAGCAAATGTCATACATTAAAAATATATTTTTTCAATACGACGTTTAAAAGCAGAGATTCTGCTGCAAACAGAAATGCACACTAACACCATATCTGTGAAATACAAAAAACTCACGACTACAGGCAAAGTATTACACAAGGTAAATAGTTTTCGGTGTTATAAGATTTTTTTAATCGGACGTCTAGAAGCAGATATATCGAGAAAAATAGATCAAGCTTTTTCGCCTCTAGCGGCAAAATCGTACACTATTTCGGGAAGGGAATATCACAAATATGTTTGGTAATTAGTATATTCTGATTGAATAAGGATTTTTTCAATCATCTACTCAGACGCGCAGCTGTTGATCTTAATATGCTCCAACGCAAACGTGACTTAGGCCCTCTGGTGGAAAACTTGTAAGTTAAGAAAAGTTTGAAATTATATGCAAAAGATTTTGCACCAGAGACGCTGGCGGACAAAGACATTTTTTTTTTTCAAATCGGACTGTTAGAAGCCACGATATCGAAAAAATAAGATATATATCTACGCCCCTGGAGGGAAAACTATGCGCCATTTTAAGCAGAAGATGTTTTATAAACGTTTTCCGTAGTGAGCGGTATCTGATCACAAAATAATTTTTCAACTGAGTATTCAGAAGCGCAGATATTCCTGCGAATACATCAGAAACAGAAATATACACTTATGCCCTCTAGTAGCTGAATTATTCTCTACCAAATATTAGAAATTATATGTAGAACATTTCCCATCAGGAGCTGTATCCGATGAAGAAAGAAGTTTTCAAATTGGACTTTTAGAAGCACAGCTATTGGAGGAAAGCGCAATTTACCTTTACGCGGCCTAGCGGAGTATCTATGCAAAACATGAAAAAGGAACTGTACCCAAAATAGTCTTCGTTATTATGCCATCGAAGGGAAGAAAACAAATTTTCAATCGGATATTTAGAAGCAAATGTATTTTGAATTCGTAAGCATCTGCATTTACGGCCTCTTACGGTAAAGTTATGCAGAAAAAAAACCCCAAAAAACAATGATCGTCGTTCTCACATCTATGGCTTCCCAACGTAAAAATAATTTTTATTTTTCAAACCGGACTTGCAAAGGTATCAGACAAACCGGACTTGCAGAGGTATGGTATCCTCACATGGGCGGACAAAGTGGTTTTATAGTACTGGGTGTGTGCAAAGGTTCTACCCGTTTTTGTAATACATGCAAATTGTGATCGAAGTAGTTACGTCACAGATGACGCAGCGATGCCATATTTTCGGCCAATAAAGTTTGGAGCAGTAGAGCATATAGATGTACCAGGTTTGTCCGAGTAAGCCATTCGTAACGAAAATCACGTACGGTGTAACATGGCATGCTATAAGGAGCACATTAGACATTGTTTACTGTACGAGGTCGATAAAGGCAGTACTGCAGAGCCGCGGCTAGCCGCAGCATCTGCCAAGTGTATGGGGAGGATGCAGTTGATGATAGCACATGTCGCCGTTGGTTTCGAAAATTCCGGGACGGAGACAGACGATTTAAAGGTCAACCACGTCCTGGACGTCCATCCATGTTTTCCTACGAGGATGTGGACCCAGCCATAACACCTGACCCACATCCAAATAATCAGGAATTAGCGGAAACGTTGTCGGTACACATAACAACAGTCGAAAGACGGATGCTTGCGCTTGGGTTCATCGCAAAGTTCGATAACCGAGTTCTGCACCATTTTTCTGCAAAGCAACGAGAGGAGGCAATCCATACCTGTGTTTCTTTGGTTTCTCGTCACAGAAATGAACTGATTTTGGGACGAGTTGTAACTGGTGATGAAAAATGGGTACTGTACCGTAATGTAAAGTGTCGACGGACTGTGTGCCAAGGTGCGGAGCCTGCTCCATCGACTTCAAAAGGAGGACTGCTTGCCAAAAAGGTTTCGTTGAGTGTTTGGTAGGATGTCCAAGGAATAATACACTGAGAGGTGTTGTCACCTAATCGAAAGGTAAATGTTGACCTCTACTGGCAATAGTTGGACAGATTGCGAGAAAAATGGACATCGAAGCGGCCAACACTCGTCAACCGCAAAGGCGTGATCTTTCATCATTACAACGCCATACCTCATGCTGATTTAATCAAAATTCGGCAAATATTACTGGACTTTGGTTGGGAAGTGTGACCTCACTCGGCGCATTCCCCTGACCTGGCACCTACGGACGACTACCACCTTTCCCGATGGTTACAGAACGCCTTCGCTCTCTAAACCTTCGGTAATGCGGACGATGTAAAAACGGCATTACATGACTTTTTTGGCTGTAAAGCACAGGAGTTTTTCCAGCGAGCGACTCACCTATTCATAGACAGATGGCAAGAGGCCATACAGAATAATGGCAATTATGTGAAGTCCTAGGTATTTTATTTGTTGTGTTCTTCTCCTTTCTTTGCAGCCTACAAAAACGAATAGAACTTATGCACACACCCAATATAAGCCCGTACTGTTTTTACAAGACGTGCCAATAATCACATTCTGTATGTCAAAAGTTCAGAAAATCGTGAGAAAGTTGGGAGGACAAAACAAATTTGCGTGGTAATGAAACAGTGTAAATGATGATTATATCGAGTTTTTCAACTTTGTCATAAATGCTAAACACACTGGCGTGCAAAAATTAAAGACGAGACGGTTTTTCATAAAAGACGAGACGGTTTTTCGAATGTAACGTCGTGCAGAAGTGCTCCACATCGACTCAAATCATACGTAAGATCCCCAAGATGTAAGAATGTGGGACAAGTGCGCAAAACCGTCCAAACAAGGAATCCAAAGGATGCAAAGGCACTTTATTGACAAGGTAGCTTCGAGCACAACTGGACAGAAGACAGAAACGTCCATGTGACAGGCGGCTGCCAAGAAAAATCCAGTCTTTAGTAAAGGATATGATCACCCCTGACGGCGTTGCAGGATTTACAACGTCTGTCCATGCTGAGGACGAGGTTGTCAAGGAGCTGTTGAGGCATCGCGGCCCATTCCTCTTGTAGCGCCAATCGCAGCTGCGGAAACGTTGCTGGTGGCTGGTGACGTGCTGCCAAGCGTCTCCCGAGAACGTCCCACACGTGTTTGATTGGATTAAGGTCCGGGGACCTTGCGGGTCAATCCATGCGTTCAATATCTACACTCTCCAACAGCTCTGCAACAGCCACTGTACGATGAGGTGTAGCGTTGTCGTCCATGAAGAGGAACTCAGGACCCACAGCACCTCTAAACAGACGCACGTGAGGCAGGAGAACCTCGGTACAACAGCGAACACCAGTGACTGAACCTCCTTGGAAGATATGGAGGTCAGTGCGGCTACCAAGCATGATAACGCCCCAAACGAGTACTCCGCCACCTCCAAAACGGTCCCTTTTGATGATGTTGGAGGTGTGATTGCGTGTTCCCTGCTCTCTCCAGATGTGTATACGTCCAGAATCGCTCGTCAGACTAAATCGGCTCTCATTCGTAAAGAAAACTCAACCCCATTGCTGATGTGTCCAGTTTTTTTGTTCTTGGCACAACAGAAACCGCCGTCTCCGATGAGCAGGCGTCAATGGCACACACCGTACTGGTCGTCGTGCAAACAGACCACCTTTGTGCAGCCTCGTGGCCACTGTAAAACGTGATAACGGACGTCCAGTTCTCTGTTGCATATGCCTTTCAATTTCTCCCGCTGTCTGCCGTCTGTCTCTTCTCGCCTGTAGGAGAACATACCGGTCGTCCGCCGCCGTGTTTGTTCGTGGACGACCACTGCTAAACTCTCCGACAGATGTTCCTGTCGTTTGAAATGCTCTCGAAGCTCGTGAAACGATGCTGTGAGAGATCCCGAACTCCTCGGCCACACTAGTCACACTTCTACCTTCTTCCAACTTCCCAATGACGCGACCTCGGGTAAAGTCATCCAGAAGTCGTCTATTTGATTGCCTGTTGGTCATATCACACGGTGGCAACAACTCCATGTTGCTGCCACCATTAGTGTACACCGTGCAATAACTTTCACCGAATTGCTGAGCGTACACCGCCCGTGTGCTTTATACTCTTTCGACTCTCACCCCCACCCCCCACCCCTCCCCCGCTACGTCATGTTGCATATATTACCATGCCCTACCGTACCGGACCCAAGTCCATCTCCTAAGTGGTCTTTCGGTCCGTTCTGCCTGCTCGTTCCGCTGTTATGCTAATTTCTCCTCTTCGTCCTTAATTTCTGCACACCAGTGTATCTGGCTGAAATACATTATTGAAGATTTCGATAAAGGAACGAAATGTTTCATAGATTGGGGAAGTAAAAGAAAGGCTGCAGTTCACGCTAAATGTTTTACGCACATAATTGTTGTTTCGTAAGATATGACGAGAATACAAATTCTGATATCATATTTATACACGTACTTGCGTGCATTTAGGTTTACGCACACACCACTTTATGTACAGAGGATGAGTCAAAGGTTTTACAACACTTGCATAAACGCATGTGCTGCATTGGTTATGTCACGTGTTTAAACTATTTCAAGTCGTGCACTGCACCCAGTCGAAAAGGATATAAAATGGTAGTTTTTGCTGTGAACAGCATTGCATGTCGTCGTTCTGTCTGTGGTTGGGACGCCTAAAAATGAACACCCATAACCAGCTAATTAAGGAACTTTTGCTTTACGGACATAGGGCTGCTCAAGCAACACGAAACATTTGTCACGCAAAAGGGGAAGGTTCTGTGCACCACAGCACTGTGACCAGATGGTTCAAGAAATTTCGCTCAGGTAACAGAAATATTGACGATCAGTGAAGGTCAGGTAGGCCGCGAACAGTGGATTCGGAGGCCGTGCGCCAAGGCGTAGAGTCCAATCCGACAACCAGCATTCGGAGATTATCAGGCGAGCTGGGCGTATCACAGACCACCGTGGTTCATCACCTTCAAGACATCGGCAAGGTCTACAAGAGCTGCCGCATTGTCCCTCACGAAGTGACGCCAGCTAAAGAAAACTGGCGAGTGGAAGTGTGCACGAAACTCCTATAAAACCCGCGTGATTATGTTTCATCAAAAGAAGTATCACGTGAGATGAAAAGTGGGTCTATTTCCCTAATACTAACAAACAACGGCAATGGTTGAGCCCGGGACAGCTTCCTGAAACTGTTGCCAAACGTGGGCCCTTCGAGTACAAGGTGATGCTCTGCGGCTGGTGGAATTTCGAGGGGATAATCCATTACGAATTTGTTCCAGACGGTCGGACCATCAACGCGAACCTATATTCTGAGCAGCTGGAACGCGTGTATGCCGTTTTGGAGGAGAAGTACCCGGAACTGGTGAACAGAAGGAGCGCTCTCCTACAGCAGGTCAACGCTCGGCCTCATACTGTACGAAGGACCCAGGCAAAACTCCAGGAACTTGAGGGCATGAACTAATGCCACACCTAGCATCTAGTCTAGACCTTTCCCTGTTGGATTATTACTTGTTCCTTTCCATGGCCCACTTCCTTCGTGGGCGGCACACCAACAACCAGGAGGCGGTGGCAGCTAGGTTGAAGTAGTACTTCGGTTCGAAGGACAAGAGCTGGTACCGCCGCGTGACCGAAGAACTGGCAAACAGATGGCTAAAGACGGTGCAACACGATGGCCTATACTTTGAATGGTACTATAACGAAGTAAATTTCTCCGTCATTTCTGTTCACGCCAGGATTCGAACCCGGATCCCCTCATTCCGTAATAAGTCACTCTACCAATTGAGCTACGCGGACGTTCGTTGTGTCTGCTATCTGCCTTTATGTCGTGTGCGTCCTGCTGGCAGGTGCGTCACATCTCCCCCCACCCCTAAAAAGGGCCGGGGTCATAGCCCACGGGTCAGCCGTGACCATGAATCGTTGCAGGCAGCCATCCACTGTAGAACGTGCACTTGAGAACTCTCAGTCAATCCGGTGTGTGGAATGCAACGTCACACACATTTATTTTTCGAAGCGCTGGAGAAGAGATTCTCTGATTTTTCCTATCTCGCGGTGTGGAAGTAACATCACACCATTGCGAGATTTTGAACGGTCGGGTCATCCGGATAGTTCGGGTGCCATTATAACGAAGTAAATTTCTCCGTTATTTCTGGTCTACGCCGGGAATCGAACCCGAGTCCGCTTATTCCGGAACAAGTCACTCTACCAACTGAGCTACGCAGACGTTTATCCTGACTGCTATCTGCCTTTATGTCGTGTGCGTCCTGCTGGCAGGTCGTCACAGCTCCCGCACCCCCCACCACCCGAAGGAGGGCCGGGGGCATAGCCCACGGGTCAGCCGTGACCATGAATCGTTGAAGGCAGCCATCCTCTGAAGAACGTGCACTTGAGAACTTCCAGTCAATCTGGTGTGTGGAATGCAACGTCCCACATTTTTTTTTCGAAGCGCTGGAGAAAGGATTCTCTTATTTTTTGCATCTCGCGGTGTGGAAATAA
This sequence comes from Macrothele yani, assembly GCA_039090855.1. Taxonomy (NCBI): domain Eukaryota; kingdom Metazoa; phylum Arthropoda; class Arachnida; order Araneae; family Macrothelidae; genus Macrothele; species Macrothele yani. Next base: position 65,584,541 of record CM077015.1, read on the forward strand.
CACCACACCATTGCGAGATTTTAAACGGTCGGGTCATCCGGATTGTTCGGGCGCCCTTATAACGAAGTAAATTTCTCCGTCATTTCTGGTCTACGCCGGGAATCGAACCCGAGTCCGCTTATTCCGGAACAAGTCGCTCTACCAACTGAGCTACGCGACGTTCATCCTGACTGCTATCTTCCTTTATGTCGTGTGCGTCCTGCTGGCAGGCACGTCACAGTACTATGAAGACATAAAGTGATCAAAATATTGCAAAACGTTTGACTCACCATCTGTATTTATTTCTACGCATACGTGCGATCCTGTCTTCTGTATGCAACTATGGCGTTCAGATGGCCATATCAACAGCTCTGAAACAATATCAAGATGATGCTCGATATTCTTCTAAAACAATATCAAGGTGACGTCGACTTTTGGTACGCTTTTTTGGGAAACAAAACACGTGCATTTGCAATTACCGTGTTTGTCCGTCCATCCAACTGTGGACGCGTTATCTCTGCACCTAATAGTCCCATTTGAAATATATGTTTTTTGGTTTTTTTCCCGATGTACAACTTCTCTGATAGGGTAAAGCTGATGTTATCGAATTCAAAATATATTATTTTCCATGTTGGTGCTTGTAGATACCCTATTGAGAAATTTCTCTCTTTTCTCAGGTGCTTCTTACAACGAAGACGACTTTGCTTACAGTTCCTTTTCCAAATAATGCACTAATTTCCGTTTAGGAAGCGTAAATGGACACTGATTGTTCGATGAGTTACAATCACCCCTACCCGCAGATAGATAACTGGTATTACAATTAACTGGGGAGCTGCGCCCCAAGGCCCGAGCTGACCTTGCGATGGAAAATCTTGTTTTCTCGTATTTGAACGATTACATCCCCGCAGGGGCAGCTGTTTATAAAGTTGGTGGGGAGTGGCGACCTCACGGTCCGAGCTCACATATACTGTATGATGTTTTTCCCATTTTTTAGCTTTTGTTTTTTGCATGACCCGCACATACCTCAGTTGTAGATTGCTGAGGTTGTGATTGTGCGCCAGCGAAAAAGTTTAGTTTCTCGTTCTATTTCCTTCATTGTCAATTTTATGTTTTTCCTTTGTTTTTTCCGGGCTGGTTAGCTAGACCTACCTGCACATTTGCCGTGTTCTGTGACCCGTAAGGTGGAAAAGGGGACGCTGGAAGCTGAGGTTTCTGTAGGCCGGGGAGTAGTTGTCCCCAGCTACTAACACACGTCTTTGTCCCTTGCTTCACCCTAAATGGCGACTAGAACTATCCCAAGCCTGGCAAACACCGCAAGTCTCACTCTAGTTATCATCCAATTGCCCTCACTACCTGTCTGTGTGAAGTTCTTGAAATCATGGTTAATTCCCGGTTAATTCACGTTTCAGAATAGCATCAAATACTTTCACCGCGAAGCGGCTTTCGCCGACATCGTTCATATCACGATCATCTCCTGCGCATTCAGACGTCTGTGCGTGAGACGTTTGTGCGCAGGTAGCACCTGGTGTGTGTTTGTTTCTACATCGGGAAAGCATATATGATCGAGCATGATGGAACTGCCTTCCCCTTGACCTACATGATTGTAGTTTACGGGAAAATCTCCCTACTTCCACTGCAAGTTTTCTCCGAAATCGGTAGTTCCAGGTGCGCCTGGGTATTAACGCTCTTTGCACCACTCCATTAAGAACAAGATTTTACACAACAAGGTTGCACTTTATCTGTTACATTGTTCATTCTTTGCATTAATTGTCTTCTCCGAAATCTTAGCCCTGTTTATGTAGATGACTTACATATTTTCTGTTCGTCATAAAGCATGCATTTTGTTGAAAGGAGTTGCAGTCCGCGATTAACCAGATCGTTAAAGCGACGAACAGCAATGAGTTCGTTCTTTCTCCCGACAAGACAGCATGTGTTTATTTCTGCCAAAAGCGTGGCCTTCATACTCACCCAGAGCTCGATTTCGAACGTGCATCCATACCAGTTTTTCCGGAGATCAAGTTTCTTGACCTTGGATCGTGCACTCACGTTTCGCGCGCACGACCGAGAGCTAAAGATTTCCTGTCCGAAGGCCATGTTGCTACTAAGATCCTTTCGGTCTTCTCGTGGGGTACAGACAGGATTTTTATCACTCCTTATCTACAACACCTTCATCCGGTGTAAACTGGATTATGGTTGTACTTTATATGGCTCTGCGCGTCATTCCGTTCTCCGGTCTTTGGATACCATTTACCATGAAGCGCTGCTTCTTTGTATGGGAACATTTCGAACAACACTGATTCCCAGCCCTTATGCTGACGCGAACGAACCTTCGTAAATTTACGCCGTCTGCAGCTGTCCATTCAATTTTCCTTGATACTTCGATCTCTTCCGGAACATCCGTTATACGATGCAATTTGTCTTCCCCAGCATGCTCGTTTATTTGAGAACCGGCACTCGTGTATTTCTACATTCGGTCTTCACATATGGTTGTGGTAGCTCGTGATGCTGGGCTCGACTTGTCACCATAACATCAGCTTTTTGTCGTGGCATTTATATTTCTCTGTATATGATCAATCTTCATCACCTGCGTCAGTGTACCAGCAGCTCTTCGCTGAGCACCAGTACCTAAATTCTGATTGTACACCTATGTTCACTGATGGTTCTAAGATTGCTGGACCTATGCAGTCCGCTGACGTCCGTGTTCATCACGTTTCTGTAGCGCGGATCCCAGCTGAGACCACGGTGTTTTCGACGGAGATGCAAGCTGTGTATCTCGCCCATCTTCATCTACAGTCGAACTCTCATCATCGTGCTATAATGCACTGGTGTGCAAAAATTAAGGACGAAGAGGAGAAATTAGCATAACAGCGGAACGAGCAGGCAGTACGGACCGAAAGACTACTCAGGAGATAGACTAGGGACCGGTACGATAGGGCATGCGCATATATTCAACACAACATAAGGGGGCGGAGAGTGTCGGAAGGGTATAAAGCACACCGGCGGTGTACGCTCAGCAATTCGGTGAAAGCTATTGCACGGTGTACATCGGTTTGAACAACGTCGAGTTGCTGCCACCGTGTGATATGGGCAACAGGCAATCCAGTAGACGACATCTGGATGACTTTACCCGAGGTCACGTCATTGGGAAGTTGGAAGAAAGTCGAAGTGTGACTAGTGTGGCACAGGAGTTCGGGATCGCACACAGCATCGTTTCACGAGCTTGGACAGCATTTCAAACGACAGGAACATCTGTCCGAGAGTTTAGCAGTGGTCGTCCACGAGCAACCACGGTAGCGGACGACCGGTATATTGTCCTACAGGCGAGAAGAGACAGACGGCTGACAGCGGAAGAAATCGCAAGGCACATGCAACAGACAACTGGACGTCCGTTATCGCGTTTTACCGTGGCCAGGAGGCGGCACAAAGGTAGTCTATTTGCACGACGACCAGTACGGTGTTTGCAATTAACGCCTCCCATCGGAGACGGCGTTATCTGTTGTGCCCGGAACACAAGAACTGTACACATCAGCAATGGAGTCGAATTCTCTTTACGGATGAGAGCCGATTTAGTCTGACGAACAATTCTATATACACATCTGGATAGAGCAGGGAACAGTCAATCACGCCTAAAACATTATCGAAAGGGACCCATTTGGAGGTGTCGGCGTTCTCGTTTGGGGTGGTATCATGCTTGGTAGTCGTACTGACCTCCACATCTTCCAAGGAGGTTCAGTCACTGGTGTCCGCTATTGTACCGAGGTTCTCGTGCCTCACGTGCGTTCATTTAGAGGTGCTGTGGGTCCTGAGTTCCTCTTCATAAACTACAATACTACACCTCATCGTACAGTGGCTGTCGCAGAGCTGTTGGAGAGTGACGATATTGAACGCATGGATGGGCCTGCATGGTCCCCGGAGATAAATCCAATCGAACACGTGTGGGACCTTCTCGGGAGACGCTTGGCAGCACGTCACCAGCCACCAGCAACGATTCCACAGCTGCGATTGGCGCTACAAGAGGAATAGGCCGTGATGCCTTAACAGCTCCTTGACAACCTCGTCCTCAGCATGGACAGACGTTGTAAATCCTGCAACGCCGTCAGGGGTGATCATATCCTTTACTAAAGACTGGATTTTTCTTGGCAGCCGCCTGTCACATGGACGTTTCTGTCTTCTGTCCAGTTGTGCTCGAAGCTACCTTTTCAATAAAGTGACTTTGTATCCTTTGGATTCCCTGTTTTACGGTTTTGCTCACTTGTCCCATATTCTTACATCTTGGGGATCTTATGGTATGATTTGAGTCGATGTGGAGAACTTCTGCATGACGTTACATTCGAAAAACCGTCTCGTCTTTAATTTTTGCACGCCAGTGTATATATCGATTTTTTGAGTGTGCTGTAGTCCCTCTTTTTTCCGATTTACCTGACCATCATTTTCTTTTTGGTGTGAGTCGGTTGCTGCGTACTTTGCTCGAGGCCGGTTTACAGATACAGTTCTGCTGGTTTCCTGGGCATGTTGGAATCCCAGGAAACGAGTGTGCTGATGCGCCTGCTAGATCTGTTTCTTATTTGGTTCTCACACCATTGCCACTGTTTCACCTGGATTTGCTCTTTATTATTCATGATCATATGAAACGAACGGGGCAATATCCGTGGGACAACAGGTGGGAAATAAACTGCATCGTATCAAAACAGTTCTAAGAGTCAGGAGATCATCATGTTGCTGGAACCCTAGGGAGCCGCCCCGGTGGCGCAGTGGTCTAAGGCGTTGGCCTCTGATCATTCGTCCGTAAGGGGTCCGGGTTCGAATCCCGGTCAGGCATGGATGTTGTGATTGTCTTACGGCACTGGCTCTCTCCCTTCCCTGGAACCACTGACCCTAAATTAGGGACGGGCGACTGCTTATAGCCCATTGAGTTGCTCACGGCGGTCGTTAAACCTCCAATCAAAAAAAAAAAAAAAAAAAAAAAAGAACCCTAGGGAGGAAGTTGTACTAGCACGTCTGTGCATTGGGATTGTCGTTTCACTCACCGATGTTTGCTGTGTGACGACATTGCTCCTGTGCGTGGGACATGCGATGTAGCTCTAACAGTCGTTCATATTTTATCTTCGTTTCATCGTTTTGTCAGTGCTCGTATTCTTTTTTTTTTTTTTTTTTTTGATTGGAGGTTTAACGACCACCGTGAGCAACTCAATGGTCTATAAGCAGTCGCCCGTCCCTAATTTAGGGTCACTGGTTCCAGGGAAGGGAGAGAGCCAGTGCCGTAAGACAAACACAACATCCATGCCTGACCGGGATTCGAGCCCGGACCCCTTACGGACGAATGATCAGAGGCCAGCGCCTTAGACCACTGCGCCACCGGGGTGGCGTGCTCGTATTCGTCCCTTCCATTTACCTACTTTACCAGACGACTCAGTGACCCTGAGTTATCTTTTAAACAAGCAATGTGTCTTCTAGAGTGTGATGTGTTTTCTGTGTTGTCATTTCTTCATTCTACAGGTGTTTTCCGTTATGGTTTTGTTTTATAACTTCCTTGTTACACCTTTTATTGTTGTGTTTTGTCTCGTCTGTTGTTACTTCTGATATTGGTATTGGTATCATGTTGAATCAAAGGGTTCCGTGTATTGGTGTTGTTATATTTTGCGTTGTATGTTATCAAACATTTACATCGCCTGTCCTTATTCTAATTGTTATTTTTTAATTTTGTTTGTCAATATTATATCATTAGACCTTGCGCTCTTTGGCCTTACAAGGCCGTTGGGCCACTGAACACCAACTAACCAACCAAAAATCACTCCTATACTGACGCATCAAGAGGGAGGTAGCGTATCCAGAGTTGAACGAAAGTTGTGTTATCTTGTACACGGTCATCGCGCTGCTGTTTCTCAGTAAGGGGCAATACAATATGGGTCAAACAGTAACAATATCCAGCGCAACTATGCGCTCGTAATCTGGCACGCATTTTCTCTTAAAATAGTCCATCGACGTAAACGACTCCTCTGGTTTCAGCAGCATGGTTATTGGACGATAGAAACTTCGAAGCAGGTGTTTCATCCCGAAGCATCATGAAGGTCGTGTCCGTATTTGGCTTCTGCAGCATGAGGCTATACACTAAAGAGCAATTGAATTAGAGATACCTGTCTAGTAACGTGTAGCACCACCTTTCGCCCCGATGACGGCGGCGATTCGTCTCGGTATGGACTCGACAAGACACCGGAAGCGTTGGGAAACCATACGGATCCACGACCCCTGAACAAGCTCCCACAGTTCACGAAGATTTGATGGAGGGGGGTCAGAGCCTTGAACATCTCTCTCGACGGCATCCGAGATGTGCTCGATGGGATTGAGGTCAGTTGACCTAGCTGACCAAGGAAGTGAGATCACGTCGGTGGGGTGTTCATCTAACCATTCGGATACAATTCGGGAGCGATGGCACGTTGCGTTTTCTTGTTTCAGGATGAGGTTCCCAGTGGGATGCTGAAGACACAAAAACGGGAGCAAATGGTCGTCCAGGATATCCCGGTAACGTTGATCTGTGAGGGACGATGTCACACGTACCAGGGGTCCCATTTCAGTCTACGTAAGCAGTCCCTAGACGAGAATGCCACTCCCACCAGCTTGAAGAGTACCCTGCTGGCAAGAATGATCCATCCCTTTATGTGGTTTGCGCCATACTCGTATCCTGCCATCCGCATGTACCAACGTGAATATCGACTCATCAGTCCAGGCAACATTTTCCCACATGTGTAGGGTCCAGTGGCGATGTTCCCGCGCCCATGCTAAACTTTGCACCCAGTGATGTGCGGTCAGCAGCGGTACCTTCGTGGGACGATGGCTTCTGTACCCCATAGCGAGGAGATGGTTCTGGATGGTGTGGCTGCTTACACGTTTTTGTGCACCAGCGTTAAATTGCCGAGATATTTCTTGACTGCGGCCCGTCTATCAGCTGTTACAATGCCAGCTAGCCGACGATGACCCCTCTCATCCGCACGCTGTTGTCCACGGCAGTTGGCCCTTGCAGGGATGGTTTTACCGGATTCGATGTACTCACGGTGCACCCGTGACACCGTGGCTCGTGAAAATCCCAGTGCCTGCACGACTTCCGAGATGGACTGACCTATTCGTTGGGCCCCGACAATTTGCCCACGATCAAATGCGCGTAGATCCTTCGTCTTACCCATACTACGTCCGACTCTTACTGATTCCCGTCGCATCACTCCTTATATTGTCGGATCGCTGCATACGTCATGTCGTTTCCGTTTACAGGGCCGCCCACAGCACCACATTTGCATAACGCCAGCTGTCTCTAATTCAATTGCTCTTCAGTGTAGATGTTTTGTGCATAGCCTCGACTATCCATGCCGGTTCCACAAAGAGGCATTTCTTTTGTCAACTTATCTCCGCTTCTAAGCGCCGTACTAAAATTCGGGTTTTCGTACCGTAAAAAATTTGCTACGGTCAAAATTGCGTACAGTTCTACCGCTGTTGAGCGTAGGAGTACATACTGCTTTTTCTCGCTATCTCTGCTTCCAGGATTATGATTTCAAAAGTTATTTTTCCGTTGCATAGCTTTTGCTATAAATACTATTTTGGGCGTATTTCCTAATTTTTCATGGTGCCCAGCTTTGCCGCCAAGGGGCGTCAGCCTATATTGCATTTTGAGAGTATCACTGATTATTTTTCTTTCGTGATACAATACTATACATTATGAAAACAATTTGCACCCATTTCCTTCTTTAAATAGAGGGCAGATTTTCTACTAGAGCGTGTAAAGTCATATCTCGTTTTCCTTCATATCTCTTCTTCTAATTTATAGATTTAAAAATTGCTTATCCCTTGCGCAGCTTCGACTGTGTGGAAGAGTATGTACATAATTTGTGATTTTTCGTAAGTCACATTTCTTGTGTTAATGGGCGGAAATCGTATTTGTATTTGCAAATGATCTCGCGTTTGTAAATATCCTACTGTATTTTTGTATCTGGTTCCTTGCACTATAAAGAACATTGTGATGTCTTGCGGATTTCAAATAGTGTTTAGGCGCGGAAAATGCATTATCTTTTTGATCAATATTTTCCTTTTCTAAATATCTAATTTCGGAGATTATTTTCATATTATAAAGGATTCAAAGAGACAGGTTTATTAAACGCGAGAATTTGGTGTTATCTTTATTGTTCATGACCTAGAAGTTGTTCATGAACCATGACTATTCTGCAGATTTCCAAATCTAAAAGTGCATTGAATATGGTTCGAAAATCATAAATTTCCTCGCAAATTCATCATAATAACAGCCATCCCTGCGACAGTGTGGTCAGAAGCGCGAGCTTCTACCAGATCTCCTTCGTATGACATGAAGGGTACTACGGCGCTGGATCTTTCCATTTCCTGTAGTTAAGGACTGCTGATAGTTTATTACCGTTGATGACGGCAGCAGTCTTTCAAAAACGGAGCAAAAGAAAGAAAATAATCAAATTTATTTCAACTCTGCCAAGTCTGTGCAATGGTTTTTCTGCTGAAGGCGTCAATAAGTATGATGATTTCCTTGCTTTTGGAAATGGCTCCATGAATGTGAGTCATTCCTTTTTCGGAAAGCTTGAAAGCATTGAAAGGCAAAATATTCTTCGATCTGAAAACGGTTAAGCAAAACGCAACACAGCAGCTTTTTGATTTTACAGAAACTAAGTAGGTATCCTCATCAGTGAAAATGCTTACTTTGTTTTTGAAATAGGGAAAAGTTGATCTGTCGTGGCACACATGCAGAACTGATAAAAGTTTCATACATATTTCTGTTGTTCATGAAACGTAATATTGCTTCAGTAAGAGAGCCCATTATCTATTTCGTGCTATCTAAAGTAAGTAGCCAACTACCAGGAATTGTGCGTGTGAGCTGAGATTTGTGAGAGAATAAATATCAAAAAAGATCTGAGCGATTTTGTACGTCGCACAGCTGCAGACTACATACGGGCTGGTGTAAGTGTCTGGTTAAGGTATCCTTGCTAGAATTTCCATGCAAGAGACTAACTGGGGTGTATCGAGAACAGAAAAACACAGAATAGGATAGGACCCAATCAATCGCAGCACTGAGGAAGAGAAAAGGCCATTGATAAAATATTCTGGAATGGGTTCACGTGATTTTAGCTGAGTTACAGAACTATTACAATTTACCAAGTAGCAAGATCGTACAGCTGTGGTGGCGAAGCTAGCACATAAGAACGAGTAATTCCTTTCAGGTGAAGAATGGAGTGTGATAGCCAAACTAACCGGGTACTACATCTGTCAGAGATAAAGAAATCAAAATGCCGATATGGTAGCCACGAATAAAAATACGGGAAATAGAAAATTAGTGAAACCTCGGCCAGCTTTATGAGTCCGGTTCCCTAATGTTTCTCACCAGTGTGAGGCCCAGTAAATATGCCTCACGCTGACTACATGACTGACTCAAAGGAATCACTGACTCACACATCTCAAAGGAATCACTGTCTCAGTCAAAGGAATCACTGTCTCAGTCAAAGGAATCACTGTCTCAGTCAAAGGAATCACTGTCTCAGTCAAAGGAATCACTGTCTCACTCAGAGGAATCACTGTCTCACTCAAAGGAATCACTCTCTCAAAGGAATCACTGACTCACACATCTCAAAGGAATCACTGACTCACACATCTCAAAGAAATCCCTGACTCAAAGGAATCACTGTCTCACTCAGAGGAATCACTGTCTCACTCAAAGGAATCACTCTCTCAAAGGAATCACTGACTCACACATCTCAAAGTAATCACTGACTCACACATCTCAAAGAAATCCCTGACTCAAAGGAATCACTGTCTCACTCAGAGGAATCACTGTATCACTCAAAGGAATCACTCTCTCAAAGGAATCACTGACTCACACATCTCAAAGTAATTACTGACTCACACATCTCAAAGAAATCCCTGACTCAAAGGAATCACTGACTCACACATCTCAAAGGAATCACTGACTCACACATCTCAAAGGAATCACTGACTCACACATCTCAAAGGAATCACTGACTCACACATCTCAAAGAAATCCCTGACTCAAAGGAATCACTGACTCACACATCTCAAAGGAATAACTGAATCACACATCTCAAAGGAATAACTGACTCACACATCTCAAAGGAATCACTGACTCACACATCTCAAAGGAATAACTGAATCACACATTTCAAAGGAATAACTGACTCACACATCTCAAAGGAATCACTGACTCATACATCTCAAAGGGATCACTAGAATCACTCTCTCAAAGGAATAACTGAATCACACCTGACGACATACTAAAATTTTTTTTCTAAAATTCACGAGCCATTTTTCGTGATTCCTTTCGTGAATTAAGGAAGCATGTTTCTGATACAACTTTTTCCCGGAAACGACGAGGAAGAACCTTAATTTAATGAATTTTTCTACGCCCGGAAATTTCTGAATTTTCAGGAAACTTTCTGCATTTTTTCTCATTTTGACGATTAATTGCCATTTTTAAGATGTGTTAACGGGAAATTCTAAATTTTGAGAAACATTTCTGCAACTCTTTTCCTATATTAACGGAAAAATTATGTTCTCACTTTTCCGTATCCATATGTGGGAAAAGGTTTGGTAATAGGAGCGATTCGCGGGAACACTTGAGGATTGATTAATTATTAAATTTCAATCGTCTGTCGTGATTTTGAAGTTGTAGAGCGAGATCGGATATTGGGGACAGCATATCGCATTAAATTTTGGCTACTGTGGCATCGTATATTCCTTCCCCTGTCCCCTATTTTGTACACCAGTAATTGTAAATTGCGTTGCCTTAAGAAGCAGGATACGTTAATTATTGTACAGGTATTTGTATGATGTCTGTGAATCAAGCCGTTGACCGCTTAAGACAAACATTATTTACAGCTATCAAGAGTATATCCAATATTTAAGAGTTTTCGAAGGAATATTTAAAAATCAGTATCTTTCTCCTTTTCTTAAATATATTTAAAAATCATTATCAGTTAAAAAAATCTCAAATTCCAAAGCATTTTGTTGCTTTGAAGAATCACGATGAAAAAACAGGTAGTTTGTGATGTGTCCACCTACAGAAAAAATAAAATTACTACAAACGTGTTCTTAAAAATAATAAGCTGAACAGTAAATAAAATGACTAATTCATCCGCATTATTAGCAAATAAAGCATTTCGTCATCGCACGATTAGAGTTCTACCTTGTACGTTACTGTGATTTACTGGTCTCTCTGGTCCAACGGTAGCACGCGCGGCTTCAATTGACCCATTCTGCTAGGAGTAAAAAACATGCAGGTTGGTCTTAGCGGTGAAAGGCAGAGAGGAGGATTTTCTTGTCCCATGCGGATCTTTATATGCTTTGGAATACACTAATCTCTACCTGAAAGTTTTCACCGATTCCGTAAATTTCTTTATGGCAGCAATGTACTCATCTGAAATGGGTCCTTACAGGTTAAAAATTTTAGTCACAATGTTGGAATCGTTCAGGTAATGCTCATAGAGTGGTGACAATTGTTGCAGCTTACTGCATTTTCCTTTGTAAGCACCAGAGCTTACCCATACAGCACAGAATATTTCTTTTATGTTACAAGTACCTAGCACTGAAACATTGAGACTTTTCAGATACGTTGCGCAATGTAACAGTAATGTTTCAGAAACCTTACGGTTACGTCAAAATGTCCGCAAACGTTACATAATTTTGAAACATAACCGATACGTTACAGTAAAATGCCTTTGTAACTTCAACATACCAACTTCATCTTACTGTTACGTATTTGAAAGATATTTGTAACTTCATCATATTACTGTTACGTGATAATAGGGGTTTCTGTAAAAAAGAAGCCGTCCACGTGTTGCCTCAAGGACGGATGTGGTCGATTCCTGGTCAATCATGGCGGCAGTCGCAGTCATTTTTTTCCCACGTGATCTTCCTGACCATAATTTGTCCGCCATTTTCTCTTTGTGCTCAACCATGCCATTTGGTGTGCCACGTGGTCCTACCGAACATGTTTTGTTCGCCATTTTTTTTACCTCCCCACATGGTCTCACCGATATCTTTTGTACGCCATTCTGTTTTTCCATTCTACGGTGTGACGTCACGACGCTAGGGAAATTTCCTTTCCAAGGAAATACAAATCCTCGAAGATCACACCAGATTCGAACCTCTGTCCAGCGAATTTCTAGGCAGATGCATTATTTCACTCGACCATAGGACGCCTTGCGCTTATAGCGTTCTGTAGGAACTAACGAGAAGGCCAATGCTTTGCGAATACGTTATTTAATAGAAATGCATTATTTTTTCCACGGATCATTTTATTTTTCTGTAGGATGACTTAAATTTCTGCATGATTAATCAACGAAATGCACCTTTTAATGTATGTCTTAATCTATTTTTTTAAATGCTTTGCGAATACGTTACTTAATAGAAATACATTATTATTATTTAGTGTACTAGTGCACACTAGCGCACACTAACTACTTAACTCCGGGTACGGAGAAGTGGCCAACAGATAACTGGACACACGGAGAACTGGTCACACTGGAATTTCAGTGCCATGAAATTGTTCTGCATAAACACATTTCGTGTGACTGTATTCCCCACTACTAGAGGATAATTCCACTACTTGTATTCCCCGCTACATGTTCATAAAATATATTTTTTTAATATTTCATTTTCAGTAAGAAATGTAGACATTTCCATGATTTTCGGGTCAAAGACAAAGCGGAGAACAGGCCACAAAAATTTAAGGGGCCGTATAAAAATTGCGTTGTGGACTGCCCCGTGGCTACGTCTCCCGAGAGTGGTTATCTGACACACATAACATTTCCGTAATTTCGGATTTTCTTATTTACGATATTTTTCAAAGTTTATAAACTACAGCTGAACAAATTCTCGCGAGTATGTGCAAAACCAGGAAGCTTATCGAATGGGGGGGGGGAGCGGGGGGGGGGTTAAAACCTAAAACCTAAAATATGAAATATAAAGAATTTCTGGTCCGATCGGGAGATTTTCAGCGTTTACAAGCTGCAAATAAACAAATTATCTGTAGGCATGTGCCTACCCAGGAATACCCCCCCCGACAGGTTTCATTTTCTCGTCCGATCGGAAGATGTTCAACATTTACACCATAAATACTTTGTTTTATATTTTAGGTATACCCCCTCCCCGACAGTTTTCCTGAGTCAGCACACGATGCCCTCAGAGAGTTTGTTGAGATGTAGGTGCAAATGCTGAAAATCGGAAAATCTCCCGATCACGATCGGACAAGAAATCCTTCATATTTTATACTTTTTGTGTTAGCCCCCCCCTGCTCCCCCCAACAAGTTTCCTGAGGCAGCAAATGCCCGCAGATAATTTGATTTGTAGCTTGCAAATGCAGAAAATTTCCCGATCGGACCAGAAATTTCTTATATTTTATACTTTTGGTATAACCTCAACCCCCCCCCGACATGTTTGCTGAGTAGGCACATGCTCTTAGATAATGGGTCGAGTTATAGCTTGTAAATGCTGAAAACCTCCTGATCGGACCATAAATTATTTATATTTTACACTTTTGGTATTACCCCCCCCCCCGACATATTTGCTGAGTAGGCACATGCTCTTAGATAATGTGTCGAGTTATCGCTTGTAAATGCTGAAAATCTACCGGTTGGACCAGAAATTCTTTATATTTTACAATTTTGGTACTGACTAAACCCGGACAGGTTTGCTGAGTAGGCACATGCCCTCAGATAATGTGTCGAGTTGTAGCTTGCAAATGCTGAAAATTTCCCGATCGGACCAGAAATCTTTATATTTTGCACTTGGTATCCCCCCCCCCGACAATTTTCCTAAGTCAGCACATGCCCTCAGATAATTTGCAGACTTGTAGTTTGTAAACCCTGAATCTCCTGGAATAATTGTCCCAAGAATGGGGTCCATTATAAATGCAAAGCAGAGAAAAACTACCCGATATTAGTCCCTATTAAATTCTGTATGCATGCATATATAGTATTACAATGCCAATGAGTTAAACTGAATGAAAAAGCTAACTAGTGTTGCAAATGTTTAAGGCGAAGTGAAATCATACATTTGCAGTGCGAGTATATCTTACTGGTATTCTCTTACACTATGTAATTGTGTCCGGAAGTCGTATCAAGGTGAAGCGTAATGCGTAGAATATTTTGCTAGTCTTATGTACCCTTGGAAATTGCAAACATGAAAAATATATTCATTTAAAAAAAAAATCTGCGGCTTAGTTACCAATTTTTTCTAACGAAGTGATTGGGCGTTTTTGGATAATGTCTTCATGTCCTTTTATTTTGACTGTGTGTTAATAGTATCGCAACGAAGCTACTTTTTCGTATTTAACTAGCATTTTTACAATTGTTGAAATTAGGGCATTTTTATTACTGAACGTATTTTATCAACCTACATTGAAAGCAAACAAAAATGACATTAATTTTTACTTCCATAACTATATTTAATGTTCATTCGTTTTGATAATCAGCTGTTGAATGATAAACTGAGCGATGCAAAAAGTTGTTTAATTTGAAACTTAAATTATTCTGCATTGATTTAAGCGAAACGAAAGAACAAAATCAGTCACCTGAATAAACGAAGTAATTTGAATTGTCTGGGAAATTTTGACATTTAAAATTTTCGGGAACGGCGAAAACAGTTAAGTTACCGTTGATTTCGTTGTCGCTGTTTCAATCGCAGAAAGGTCTTTGTTTCTGCAATACGTTTTCGTATAAAATATTAAAAAAATACATCTTTGTCCCCATTATAAAAATAGTTTAAAGATCATCAGCACGGAACCATTTGTTCAATTTAAATGGTATCTTTTGCGGTCACCAACATAATGCATGTTTTGCCCATCTGATCAATGTGAAATCAGCCCGGAATCAAAGTGAGATATAATCTGTATTTCACTTTGATTCCGGTTGATTACTTCATACGGTAGAATTAAAGTTATTGGCTTTAATTCTACCGTATGAAGTAATTAGACATTTGATGATAAACGTTAAGAAGATATTTTCAGGGATCTTTAAAGTACCGTAATTTTGGCGATGGATTTTTGAACCCTTTAAACGGCCGCCGATGTATCTGGACCAAATGCTGCCCACACTTTTCTGTACTTCCCAAACCTATATGTTCTCATAGAGATCTGAATTTACGAAAGCTGTGGCAAAACGTTTCCTTTCACCTTTTCATATCAGAAGTAC